>JAHWFO010061024.1:2064849-2163278 GCA_023313115.1 Rhysida immarginata | reverse complement strand
GTTTAGATACACCATGTATGATATATGTATAACTGAATCCGCCATTTTAAATTTGCAAATTTGGCCAAAGATTTGTATTCAGATTTGTATTCAATGGATAAAAATATTTATTTTTAATGTTCTGAATGTAATAAACATAGTCTTGATCAAGTTCGTTGCTTCCCACAGATTAGGGTAAAAACAAATATGCCAAATCATTGTCAAAAAGCATTGCGCCTAAACCTAACGGTGTATGCGGTAAACCACAGATGTGCCAATTGAATGGGGGTTTTGTTGTGCTTGGGTTTAGCGCATGCACCGCTAGTTTAAAGCCGGATTCACACTTCGACAGAAGGCATCGATGGCAAGGTCTTGCGGTCAAGGGAACACGAATATTGGACGATAAACAGGATAGCTCCCGGTTTGAGTTTGGTTTTATCCTGCTTTCTACCCCCTTGACCCCAATTCCTTGCCCTCGACGCCTTCCGTCGCGGAATCCGTCGTTGTGTAAAAATCCAGCCTTTTTAACACTTAGGCTGGATTCCGCGACTGAAGGCATCAACGGCAAGGAATTGCGGTGAAAGGAACGCGGATAAAAGGTAGAAAACAGGATGATATCCAACTAAAACTGGTTACTATCCTTTTTCCGCCAGATATTCGCGCTCCTTTGACCGGATGCCCTTGCCGTCGATGCCTTCCGTCACGGAATCCGTCGAAATGTGAATCAAGCCTTAGGCGCAACACATTTTAACAATGGTTGGTTTGGCATATCCTTATCTGTGACTCTCCCTTGCTAGAGGCGGAAAGGAAGAATATTCTTGTATGTATAAAGATATTTCTGTATGAAACAACATATATTTATTATACACCATGAGAAAAATTCTATTATTTAATTTGTTGTCTCATACAGTAGTGTGAAAATTACTGTGAACTTGAGGGTATTTTCGATATTTTTATTTATAAGTGGAGTAATTATTTTAGTAAGTATTTATATTACTACACAGTAAACAGCTGAGCATAATTAGAGTTAACATATTATCTGTAAATAAGGCCTGCCAAACTCAGGAAATCAAATTATGTGAAAAATCCCTCTTTTTCATATTAACTTGCACATTACTGTACATAGATTATTCAAAAAGATGGATCACATTTCAAATACCGAGTGCATCTGTACATTTGTAAAGGGAAAAAAAGACGTCGGAGGGCGATTCATGGGATCAAAACAAGAAAGAATATCCCTATGAATATGTATGTCCTACAAAGCGTTGTTACTGAGTTACATGCGACGACGTTACAGGATGTTTTTTGGCCACATCATCCGTCATGAGCAGCAGTGCATAATACATGGCAACGCCTCAACATGGACTAGCGAAGCCGCTCGAAGGTAACTGCGTTCTGTTCATCAGCTACACAGGCGTTAATGATACGCTCTTCCAGATCGCTGATGACGTTAACCAGAGTAGCGACATCGTCTTGATCAAATATCACACTTTTTAAGCATCCACACAGTGGATTAAGGTCAGGAGATCGGGTAGGCCAATCCACTGGATCTCGACGCCCGATTCTCTGTCGTAGAATTGATGACGTGAATGAAAACAAGTGACATATAATTTAATATCAACGCTTTGTGAGACATATATTCATAGGGACATTCTTTTTTGTTTTGATTCCAAGAATCACCCCGTCGACGTTTGTTACAAATATTAGCTAGATACACCCTGTGTTTATTTTAAATAAATTGTAAAAGATAGACACAAAATCATTAGAACACCCAGTTCGCCGAGGCGCACTCGTTTCTGACGCACACACGGGAGATTCCACCGTTCGAACCTCTGAACTTCGTCCTTCGAACGAATTGTCCGTGCTCCAAAATAGCACTGCTTCGAATTCCCACATGTAATTAGTTGGGTAAAAGTTCTGTGAAGCAGTTTCAGTCCTAGGAGCTCGCTGCCTGCATCTATCTCCGGTGGCTGGCTCGTGCTCTCTGCTCCAAATTGTCGCTGCGCCTCTCCCATCGCTCCAAATTCGCGCCATCGCGCAATTTTCGCTCGCTTCCGGGAACAGTCTTTTTGCGCTGCCATCTCTAGCCATGATTTCGCGCCTTTTGCTTGCTTAAATTATTAATTTCATTATTATAAACGCTATTGGCATTAGATGGCGTCTGTGCCAACACCTAATCAGCCGTTCAGAGCGAGACGTTCAACCGGTCGGCGCGAGCGGAGACTCGTCCGGAGGACTCATTCAATTTCGCTGTTACAGGTGATTCTCCTGCTGAAACCAGAGACAAATGAAGAAAGAGGCTGGCAGTGACCTCCCCTCTAGTGGTGCCTTCGCGCCGCCATTACGGGATTGGCAAGAAACGCTGATCGCCGGAATTGTTGCATGTGAATCAATCGCCAACAATTATTTTTTATAATATCTATCCAAGATATCTGGATGAATTTATTATGGGACCACCAGAAAAACTTGCTCTATTAAACAAAAAATAATCATCCAAATCGGCCCATCCGATAAAAAGTTATTTGGTGATAAATAAAGTTATTCTTAAACATAAATTTAAAAAAAAAAGTTTAAATGGAAAAGAAGGACGAGTTATATTAAACAATCAACTAGGAAAATTTTACTTAATAATTTATAATTTGAAAGTTAATAAAATAACATATACAGATTACTAATTATAATCCAAATTATTGTTGATTAGTACGAAATGTACAAATTATAATCCCCCCTTCTAATAACTAAGTGGACGAAATTCTCATACATATTGGTCAATTCGTTTTTAAAAAAAAGATCCAATACTTCAGTTCACAAGTAATTATATTATTAGTTACTTGCTTATTACAATATTTGGATTAATAAACTGATTATTTTATTGAACTGAGAATTATTTCTTCCTTTTCATTTTTTGTTAAAAAAAAAACAAAAAAAAAAACAATTTAAGTACCTTTTCAAAAATATTTTAGGTTACCAGGTTTTCTTTTAATTTAAAATTTTAAAATCAATTAGTTAATATTTGATAAATTATGTTAGGTTTGTTTAATGATAGCAATTAAACTTTTAAATATCCTTCCAGTTTAAATGTCCTGCCTTTACAAATATTCCATTATTACCAGATTAACAAAAATTAAAATTGCATTTTTTTTTTATTATCTTAAAACAATTTTGTGACGCAGCTTTTAAATTTTTTTATACATGTAGTATAAACATCTGATATTCCAGTAAACATAGGTATAAATGTTTTTATTGTGATGAATACATTAAAAAAAAACTGTCACGCAAGAAATAAGCACCAAGCTCTTACACACGTGTATAATAGCTATTTCAAAGCAAAACAAAAAAATTAGTAAACGAAACATTTGCGCTGTAGATTTCCAAAGGATGACATTCTTCGTAAAAAGTGGATACATCTTTTATTTCGGCAACAAAATTATACAGCATTTTTCATTAAACATTAAATTAATGACAAATTGATTGGCATTAAATTTACCAGGTTAAAATTGAGTGCAGGGCACAAAACATTAATTCGTGTATATTAACTCTGATGAATATAATCATGAATCCATATCAGATGACGCGTCTCAATATTATCCAATCCGCGATATTAAAATCTTGTCAAAATATTGTGATTCGGCAGGATTCGTTTCTAGGTCTGTAATTAAATCTATAATCTGCATTTAATGTAAAGAAGCGTTGAAAGAGCAATATCAGAGCTACCACAGCCTTAATTTCATTGAGGAAAAAAAAAAATAAGGAGGCCTTATCACACCATCGAAAGATGTAGTATACCTGTGCAAAATTTCAGAAAAAATCATTAGGAGTGAATTTTATAATCTAGGAGAGCAAAGAGCAATTAAATTGAATATGCCTATCAAAATTCTAGCAAAAACATTACATTTTATAACCGAAAACAAAATTAATATTTTCACTAATTTAA
This sequence comes from Rhysida immarginata, assembly GCA_023313115.1. NCBI lineage: Eukaryota > Metazoa > Arthropoda > Chilopoda > Scolopendromorpha > Scolopendridae > Rhysida > Rhysida immarginata. The sequence continues at coordinate 2,159,365 of JAHWFO010061024.1, read as the reverse complement.
CTCACCATTCATTTGAAATGAGTCCTTCTGACGATCATGTGCTTCGACTTATTAGACTTATTGTCATCACATACTGTAATATTCGATATCACCATGAAACCAAGCGACTGACAGAAAAAATAAGTGGAGAAAATATACGCAGTGTCTTATCACGACTTATTATATTTAAAAACCAATAAAGAATAAATCAATTTAAATTTTTTGTGTAACTGAAGCTATTTTCGAAACTCCATTGGTAATACTGTATGAAGAGGCTTCAAATTTACTTTTTATTTAGCAATACAAATGAAAATATTTATTAGGTACTAAGACTGATTAAGTTATAAGAATCAACTTTTATAATAATAAAAATCAGTTAAGACTTAAAAAATAAATTCATCCTTCCTCTAGATTCATTTACTTTTACCATGGATGAAGAAATAACTTTGCTTCTTCAGTTTTCTTCATCTATGCTTTCACTTGTCTCTGGCTAAGCCTCCATTATTACAATAACGATAGGAGTTGCGAGTTGTACGCACTCTTTTAAAAATTCGTAAGGCATTGAATCAGCTATTGAAAGTCATTAAAAGTATACGTTATCGTTAGTTAATGCAATAAAGTTTTTTTAAAAAAATCAGAAAACAGGTTACGCTTACTAATACCTCTTGAAGTCATCTACAAAAATAGCTGAAATAAAATTGATTAATCTGTACCTTTGTGCGTGCAGGATATATGCACCAGTTTGGCCCAAGGGGCATCCGTTTTGTGTACGAGGGAAATTTACCTCGCATGCGTAACTCCTCGTGTTATGCGGATGCGCTTAATTATTTGTAGGAAGATTCTTCTAATTATTTATTTTCATTATTGTAATATTTATTATTGTCTAATTTCAATAAATCGTGGTTAAGTTTAATATGACTACATTGCTGTCCTTTCCATTAGCTTATAAGACATTTTCCACTGCGTTACGAAAATATTCGTGACAGCCTCATCGCTAATTTATAAAAAATTAAAGAAAAACTTTCATCCCAGCAATGGGAACTTAGGTCCATGAAAATTTGGGTGCTGAGGAAGAGCTTCGTGAATCCCAGTGCAGCATAACTCTCGATGCATAACAACAGCAATTGAAACTCACTCAGAAACTAAATCCAAAATACTTTGTCAGAGACTAGATTGTAGCAGATTTTCAAATAGTAACATGACATTATAATCCAGGTATCATACAAATGTTATGCTTCTTGAACAATATTGTTATGCGAAGAAAAAAATCAGAGTCGAAATATTTCTAAGAGTTTATCCTTTATAAAAAAAAAACCCGCAAATGATGGCATAACCAGACTGTTCCATTTAATTGTCTCCGATACATTTTACCGATGAAGGAAAAATATATAAATAAAATTATATCTAAGGAAACTATTATTTCATAAAGTTTAAGTTCATATTCAAAAAGAATTAGTTTTTCTTATTTTGTAGATAGAGAAAGCATAGTAGCATTGTTTTCGTATTTAATTTCATCATCGTTTGAATTTCCTATCTAGAAAAGAATTTCTATTAAGAGTTTATAAAAATATCTTTAATTGCATAGCTAATTTTAAATTTTTCACGAATGCCAGCAAAATATGAATACTTCTTTGAAGTCAATACTTTAAGTATAATCTCAGTACAAATATGATAAATTAAATTTCAGCGTTCTCTTTGTGTAAAGCGAGCATAGCTAAGCAAGCTTCCAAGAAAATTCGAAATTATGAGTGTTTTCATTTTCAATTTAACCTGAGTGCAAATGAAATTGAACGATTGACTTTTCGCGAACTCCCCTTTTGGGAATGCTGTTCTGCTCTCTCTCTCTTCTAAGCGATTTCGTTAAAAGTCCATTCGATGTGTTCAATGTCCCCAGGCATTTGCCACTGTCATCGCCGTCGATTGAAAGGTCAATTGCTCCTCACTAATGGTTCCTTCACCCCGATGCAGTTGCCAGAGGGTGGCCAACATTTCGGAGCGTCCTAGGGACTTCTCCATTACAGAGTTAAGCTTTCAAACCAAAGTAGTCTTATGACTCTCTGCGGGGCTAAAATAACATAGGGGGGAAATGTAAGGCTTTTAGGGTATATTGTATAGAAAGAAAAATTTTGAAGCTTCTAGATTTTTTAATACTCTTGATTCTACAATCCTATAGTTCGGATAAAAAAAACGAGCTGAGATTTAGACTTTTGAAAGTCTTGTAAAACAGAGTGTATTTTATTAAGTTCTATAGTCTAAATTGGATTATCATAAGGTAAATTAAAAGGAAAATAACAGGTGATTTGGTAGAAATGCAAGATGAAATAATAGGTAACAGCAATAAAAAATTATTGGTAATAAAATATTGTAACAAAATTGAAAAAAAAAACAAACAGTGAAAAGTATGTGGATAATAGTAATAAATAATAGTTATTAATTAAAAATACAAATTAAATAAAAAATAAGATATAATAGACAAAAATAATTAATCAAAATCAAAATAAAAAGCTGACGTTTCGGATAGAGACTATCCTTTATCAAAGCAATAAAGGATAATTCTCTAAAAGCAAATAGAATATTAGAGAATTATCCTGAAGTTATGAAAGTTGTATCGACAATCGACAATGGAACAGTGAAGTGAAAAGAAAGACGCGAGTGGTCCAGGAGCCAAGCTCACTTTGCACGCTCGCCTAAAGAGTAAACCAGAGGAGGTACACTGAACTGGGTGAGAAGCCTGATAAACCTCTTAAGTCCTCCAGAGAAGAAGTCCCCAGAAGGGACGAGAGTCAGATTGTAGATTGACGAATAGAGTCCCCAAAAATCAGCAGGATCTAAAAGATCCAATAGTTGGGGAAGGCGGCCTTGTTAACGTCATCAAAGCAGACATCCAGGATATGGCGCGGTCTTCGAAACCTGAGGGGATTCTTTACAGCGAGTGAATAATCCAGAATACCTGAAACCAGGGTGTTTTCATGATTCTCCATCTTGGGTAGCATGTTCTTCATAAGTGTCTGGACAAAGGTGCCAATATGGGTCATCCCCAAATCGTCATAGATAGAGTGGTTGTTGGCAACTCTTCTGTCAAGTTGGGCAATGGATCGGAGAGCAACATTTTGGAAGGTCTGGCGATCCTTCCACCTAGATTTGCAAATAGAAGCCCAAGCAGGCATTCCATGAAGCAAAATAGTACGAATCACAACCTTGTATATCAAGAGTTTGTTATCTACACCAAGAGCGCTGTTTCGCCCCAGAAGTGCAATCAAACTGAACTTCGCCACCAAACATAGAGAGGTTGAGAGGACCGTTTAAATCAGCAACGAGCCTCCATAACTGAAGCTGACAAGAGTGGCCTGGACGGAAGCCAAATTTCTCACGACGAATGAGGTTGTTTGCCTCGCAGTACTCATTGAACCTCTTGAGTATAGTGCGCTTAAAGACCTTCGAAAGCATGGGCAACAAGCTAATGGGCCTATAACTTGTGGGAAGAGCAGGATCCAGTCCAAGTTTAGGAATGGTGATAATAACCGAGTCCTTCCAGGCACTAGGGAAATGGCCGCTAAGCCAGCAGTCATTCATGACCTTAGTGATGATGCAGATAACACTGGGAGGCAAATTCTTGAGAGCACTGTTGGTAATGGTGTCGATACCGGTTGCCTTTTTGCTTTTCAGGTGCTTTATGATGTCCAATATCTCAGAGATGCCAATGACATCAGGAGAGCCAAGAGCGCGCTGTTGTGGCTATACCTATCACACACGTCCTTGACCTCACGAGTGATATTGACCAGATCATCCTCTTTGGGCGTAGAGAATTGGCTCATCAGTGAATCGGGATAATTTGTGCTTTGTCCTGGTCATTGCTAACGAAATCGCCACCCTCTGTAAGCAGAGAAGGGAAAACAATAGTCCTGTTGCTTTTAAGGGCCTGACCATACTCCAGAGAGAGTTATCCTGGACGAACAGACTTTTAACTTTGTCGTTCCATTTTTGATTCCTTAAATCCTTAATCTGATCACTTACCTTGCGGGAGAGCCTGTTGTACTTTGTCTTGAAGTGGATAAACTTGGTACGCTGCCAAAGTCTTCTGAAGTGTTTTTTTTTTTCGTGGATGAGTTGCCTGATGGAGGGAGGAAGTTCCAGATGGTCTGGCCGCTTGCAATCCACCGGAGTAGCACTAGCATTTGTGGCCATCTTGATGGAGTGAGTGACCTTTTTGATATTTTCGTCAATGTCACTGCTGGTGACGGGATCCTGATAGGAAATGTTACTGTCGTTCATAAGTTCTCTAAAAAATTTCCAGTCCTGCTTATAACGAAGATTTATTCTCAGGTCGATATTTATCCCCTCAAAATTTAGTGCAACTGGTAGGTGATCAGATGATAAGGCATTTACTATAAAAATATTGTAGGGTTTGAAAAAGCCCTTGAGAACAGCAATGTCGAGCACGTCACAAGCGGGTGAGTGATCACAGTAGTATGTATCTTCAAGAGGGCCAATAACGGAAGAGTCGATGTGATCCACTATGTACCTATAAAGTACCAACCCACTTTGATTAGTGCATCTGGAGTTCCAGTGTGGGTGTTTCCCATTCATATCACCCACCATAACAACTGGAGTGGGCCCAGACAGTAGTTCATCTAAGTCGCGAGGGTCTAACTTGTGCCTGGGTGGGTTGTATAGGGAAGTAAACCTGACCTCTCCAATATCAGCATCTTTGATGACAATGGAAACTGCTTCCATATTGACAAGGTTATGTGTGACAATCATTGTGTGATTAATACCTCTTTTTACAACAATAGCTATCCCACCGGGGCCTGGATCTGAAGCTTTTCTGGGAGGCCTATCTTTCCGGTAAACATAGTACCCTGGTAGATTGAAAGCCTTTCTCTGTTTGAGATGGGTTTCGCACAAGAAGGCAGCATCAATGTTCCAGCTTGTGAGGAATTCGTAGTACTCATGACACTTGCGAGGGATGCCCCTCGCATTCCATATAGTGCAACGTAACTTACCTTGATTTATAACTTTGTAGGGATGTCTATCCATGATTATTGTCTTGTCTCAGTTTGAGTGGTCTGCGGCAGCACTTTGCCACTATCATTTAACATATTCATTAGGTTACCCAAATATCTTTGAATTTTAATCAATTCGTCGTGGTCAGCGACTCCCTTACCAATAGAAGCAGAAGCAACGGATGTAAAAGTTCTTCCTTCAGCTACTTTGGAAGTTATATTCCTTTTAACTTGTGGGTATTTGGGACACTTAGTATAACTCGATGTGTGCTGGCCTTCACATCGAACATTTAGGAGGATCTTTACCTTTTATATTGGTGCAGTCACTTGACTGGTGGTCGCCTGCGCACTTGTTGCAACGCGGCGACTCGGTGCAGCCCTGGGACACGTGCCCAAAACGTAAGCAATTGTAACATTGTAAGGGCTTCTTGTTGCCCCTAAACAATTCAACTGTTACAGCAAGTGGACCAATGCGCTTTAAACTTAGGAAAGATTTATTGTGCTCAGTGTTTTGTAGGAGTACTAGAACCATTGGCATCTCAACTTCACCATTTGCTTTTTTAAGTCTAACTGCCTTATCGGGGAAGTAGTTAGCGTTTCTAAGGTCTGCGCAAAAATCTTCCATGTCATACGTTATATCTACATTAAGGACAACGTATTTTCACAGTTTTTCAGATTTGAGCTGATGATGCTGGATTTTAAGCACACCATTCATTTTGATTCCTGACACGAGGGTTTTATGTGTCTCCTCATCGTGGCATTTAACCTTGATAGTGTCTGAGCGTCCGGTATGTGCAGTAATCTTATCTAACGTAACGTGATTTTTTATCTCATTTAGCAATTTTAGATTGTCGATACAACTTTCATAACTTCAGGATAATTCTCTAATATTTTATTTGCTTTTAGAGAATTATCCTTTTTTGCTTTGATAAAGGATAGTCTCTATCCGAAACGTCAGCTTTTTATTTTGATTTTGATTAATTATTTTTGTTTATTATATCTTATTTTTTAATTAATATGTATTTTAAATTAATAACTATTATTTATTGTATTCCAGGGTTCTTGTGTCTCGTCCTTCTCTTAATATATATCCGATAATAGTAATAAATAAGAAAAAAAGAACACTTTAACCACAATAACGATTCTTACAAGAATTCTTTAACCAAAGTAAGTTAATCCTAATGTTCGTTATAATTTAAAATAATGCAAGGCTCTACAAATTTGACATTGTCTTACCAGCAATCACATCTAAACACATAACAGCGTTTATATTTCGGAATTTATAATAGATTTTAATGGATTGTTTTTCTATTCTATGATTTTCAAGTATTGTAGATATGCAGCAAGCATCTTGTAAGATTAAGCTTATACAGGGTGTTTCAAAATTATGTACAATAAATTTAGTGACATATTCTTCAGGTCAAAAGAAGACGAAAATGTTCTATAGCACTTTGTCTGGAAACGATTTATTTACGCTATACAGCCAACTAAACCCGTGGCTCAAAATTACAGGAATTGTTCAAAGTGCCCGCCACCAGCTCGCACGTACGCTTCGGCTCGTTGCATGAGCGACCGTCTGATGTCATGGAAGAGTTCGTCGCCAGCATTACGAACGGTTTGGCATGCATTTTCAATTCGTTGTCGCAGATCCATAATGTTAGGAACTTCTCTGCTGTAGACGATCGTTTTCACATGATCCCACAGAAAAAAGTCCAAGGGATTAAGGTCGGGTGATCTTGCAGGCCAGGCTACCGGTCCACCTCGACCTATCCACCGATTCGTGTATGCAGCATTAAGGTGTGCTCGCACAACATGGCTGAAATATGCTGGAGCGCCAGCATGCATGAACCACATGTTAGATCTTATCAAAAGAGGAACATCTTCCAGTAATTCTGGCAATGCATTCTGCCGAAACAAAAGATACGTTCGCCCAGTCAATTGTGGCCAATTAAGTTATTTCCGGCAATTCCACACCAAATGTTCACAGAGAAACGCTCTTGATTCGCTCGAGCTCTGGTAACATGCGGGTTAGCATCTGCCTAATGGTGCTGGTTGTGAGAATTTACGATTCCTGTCCGGGTGAAGGTTGCTTCGTCCGTGAAAAGTATCTGGCTGAGACAACTAGGGTCTGCAGCATGACGACGTTGTATCCATTGGCAAAATCGTTGTCGGTGTGGATAGTCCGTTGGGTTCAGTGCCTGAACCAGTTGCAGGTGGTATGGATGCAAAAGCTGACGGTGAAGAATGCGCCAAACAGATGAGTGCGGAATGTGTACCATGGAAGAAATACGACGGGTGCCTGTCTGTGGTTCATCATGTATGATGTCAATTATCACATCCTCCTCATCCGGAGAATGTGCTACAGGCCGCCCTTGTCCTGTTTGACGGCCAAAGGAACCACGCTCCCTCAAATGTCTGTCGACAGATACAAATGTTTGGTTATTTGGCAAACGTCTATTTGGAAAGCGTTCTTGGTAGAGTTTTCATGCTTCCACAGCATTTCCGTCCGCAAGACCATACATTAGGTGCATGTCAGTGTATTCTGCACTGGAATACGTGTACATGACTTTTTTTTACGTAAATCGTAATGCGTATGTCAAAGCACGCAAACGTTCTGAAATTGATATTCCTAGTGGATGTACAGTAGTGAAACTACAGTAATGGAAACAACCGTACACAACTAATGGAACAACCCTAAAGTAGGTTTAAATGGAACAAACCACTCAACCTAGTGTTGGGTCGAAACGCTGGAACTGCTAAAATATCGTCCGCTAACTACCGTGCTTCCCTACTGTATGATATTGGATTACTCGCAAACAAATCGTTTCCAGACAAAGTGCTTTAGAACATTTTCGTCTTCTTTTGACCTGAAGAATATGTCACTAAATTTATTATACATAATTTTGAAACACCCTGTATTTAACAGAAGAGATGAAGATTTTGATGTGATTTCCTGAGCCAGAAAATTAATTTTCCACAATTCTCAAGAAAAAAAGTTTGTCCTTTTTTGAAATTACTGGATGAAAATTTGTCCATCACCAAATTAGCTGCCTAGAAAGTCACACATACAGATAATCCTCGACCTATCGACAAACGTGATTCAAGAAAAAATAATTTATTATTCGCGATTTTGATCATCTGTACTAAAGCCAGCTGGATAAACAGACCCTGAAGCGAAAAAGTCACCTGAGCATCTTAGTTCGAGTAACAATGTAATCTTCATTGTTTCCATCTTGATTTTAACAATCAGTATTTTTTCATAAATATTTAAAAACAAACCTCTTGGGCTGTGGTTAGTACAGTCGGAAGAACTAGGAGACAAATCATCAAAAAATTTGACATTTATTGGCACAGTTGTACATTTCGATCACAACGTGATCATCAGTCAGTGCATTGACTGACTAATGTACAGTCATCAAAGGGAAATAATCCACATTTGAATTTTATTCTAAGTTTTACCGTTTCAATATTAATTTATTTTTAATAATTTAATATTACATTTAGAGTTAACATTATTAAGATTATTAAATTTAAATAATTATAATTAAAAAAGCTATTAAAACAACACATTAGCATGAAATGTAACATTAAATATTAAACTCGTGTGGATTATTTCCTTTGGTTGACTGTACATCTTTGCCAATAAATGCCAAGTGGATGCTGTCTCCTGGTTCTTCCAACAGTATTTTTTTGTTTGCTAAAAACAATGAAGGTTGCATTGTTGTTTGGACTAAGATGGTCAGGTGATTTTTCGCTTCAGGGCCTGTTTATCTAGTTGGCCTTGGATTATGCAGGTTTGACATATTATTTATTTATTTATTTATATTTATTTATTTATATTTATATTTACAAATAAATACAAAGATGAGCCCACAGGTACCAATATGGTCAGATGACCGAAAATTAGGCCTGAGTGTCACCAAAGAACAAGGACAATGTCAAACAAAAAAAAACAAACACAAAAGATAAAAAACGAAATACAAAATGAAATAATAGTTAAAACATTGGAAATAACAAATAAAAAAAACTAATTAATTTATTAATTATCATCAGTTGTGGCTCGATACAAGACCCATAAGATAAAAAAAAAACAAATAGGTAGAAATTAAATAGTACAGGACAAATTCTAAATAGCCAAAAGGAACGTAGAAATAGGTAGTTAATCCATCTGCATCCAAAACAGATATGCAAGCAGATTATGGAGTGTTTATATATGAACATCGGGTGCCAAATTAAGGGCATAACGCTGAAGCGACTTATTATAAACCTTAAGGTCTTTTTCAGATTGTAGGTACGAAGGTAAATAAGCCCAACATTTAATGCCGATAAGGACATAGAACGTCGGCGGTAGTTGCGTTTAGTTAACGAGGGAATTAGTAAACCATTAAATCTCGTAAAATGTTGACGGCTAATAGAATTCGCAGTCAAATCAATAGTCGGGGAGACCGATAACATTTGAAAACAAATAAACGGACACGTATAAAGTACAACTGAAAAACAGTAGGAATACCAAGCTCAGAAAATTTTGTAGTAACTGAGAAGCTTTTGGGCAGACCATAATAAGTCCTCAAGAACCACTTCAGTAATTTCAATACTCTAAGTAGATTATAAGAAGAAGAAGAACCCCTGAACATGATACTATAACATATAATATGAATGTATCCAGGTAGAATGATTTTACTTGGCAGAAATCGCAGACGGGAGATTAGTCCTTGCCTTCTATTTAATTTAGTTAGTAACAGGTCGACATGTAGATCCCACGCAAGAACGAGTGTAATAGTCAAAACAAGGTAGGTATAAGAGGAGACCGTTGAAAGCATATAGTTATTAAAAAACAGTAGGAGAACATTAAGAATGCCTAACCTGTTATGCTGATAGAAAGCCATCGCTTTTGTTTTATCAACATTAACCCGTAAATAGTTATTATTTGCCCAAATATTTAGATCGGCAAAGGCAGCATTAAGTAACCCGGTAAGTCTTCACACGCAGCTAAGAACGTTACATTGTCTGCGAAAAGTATTATCTTTAAGGAAGAGTGAGGCTGAATTTGATGAAAATGTCGTTTTTGAATAACGAGGATAGTAGGGGCGAAAGTATCGACCCTTGAGGAATATCCACACTATGCATGATCTTGGAAGATGTTAAGTCACAAAATTTTAAAAAATACCTACGTTCCATCAAAATGGATTTTAGCCATAACAAAGGTGGGCCGTATATTCCATTTACAAAGAAGTCTTTCAACAGAAACAAGGTCAAAGGCCTTGGAAAAGTCAATATATACAGCAGCTACGTAGTTATTTGAAGCCATATTTATAGATGCAAATTCAAGGAGTTCGTAGCATGCTGTAGCCGTATTTCTATTCGATATGAAACCGTTCGATAATATATAATGAGACATCCGGATGTAAAAGAGCCTCTCAAAGACTTTTGCAAAAAAAGACAAACATGTTATGGGGTGATAGTTGATAAAGGAGGGTGGCTCATCCTTCTTGAATATAGGTGTAACCCTAGCTTGTTTCAACACCATGGGAAATACACTAAAGATATTGAGCAATTAATAATGTGGGCTATGGGATGGGCTAGCAATCGACGAAATGTAATCAGAATTTTAGAGGGAAAGCCAAGAGGGTCTAGCGCCATAGTAGGTTTCAAGATTACCTCATCAAATGTTGCTGGTGCAAGAAAAAACAGAAATATTATTAAAGAATTGAACGGAATCCTCATCGGTAACTGTATCTTGAGAATTGTCTGATGGAACAGGCAGAAGAGACTGAAGAAATGAGTTAAATTATCACTACTGACAGTATCTAAATTATCAAAAGGGAGATGGAAAGGCTCATTATAAGCAGCTAAAGCCTTCAAGACTTTCCACTTATTTCTATTTGATCTGATCCTAACAAAAAGCCGGTCGAAGTAAGCATGTTTAACCGCTGTGCTCTTGGAGCGCAATATATCGATATTAGAAAAATTCTTAAAAAGTTGAATAATAATTTGTGTTGGCTGATGAGGGGACTTCAAATAGTGTTTGTTTTTAAGTTTAATATCACGCAAAAAGGAAGGGGTAATCCAAGGCTTCCTTGGTTGGTCGCAGTGTTTAGGCACTTTATAAGCCTTATGGTAAGGAAGATAGCGATCAAAACCCAGTTGCACATGGTGTAAGAACGCTTCAAACATCTCATTAACGCTATGGGTGCTAGACAATAAGCATGGCCAATCAGTAAAGGAAAAAAAGACTCAAGGGCTGCCACTCGATGGTCCGAGATCAAACGCTTACTAAGGCGGCAAAAATATTCCGATGTGAAAAATATTCCGATGTGAGCTTTGTCCGCGAGCATTTTATGTTGCACGCGGGCGACGTCCACGAGTTGGACGGCTTTTGTCTAAAGTATCCAGTGATGCTCCCCGGGGGTGAAGATGGATAACATTTTAATCTGAGACAGAACAACAAGAGGGTAAGTAAAGCCTCGGCAAAGTGTGCAATATAAGCAAGTTCTTTAAGAATGATGATTACATCCCACCTCTGAGAATTATAAAACAAAATAGACTTTGTAACAATACGTAGAATTCCTGTTGTTCGAGCTTTTCTTAGAAGTTAAGGTTTTCTTGGAAATATTTAATAATGATCCGTAACTGGAGATAATGGAGAGTTAGTAGACTATTGAGAAAGAGTGAAAGATGACAGAGGAGGCAGTCCCTTCGTTCGAGCTACAGTTGGCGACATAAACGATAACAAAGCATACATGAACTCAACTCTTCAAACCAACAACCTATGTACTATAAATATCTCTATAAATATCGTTATGTACTATAAATATCTCTCGAAGGATTATAACAATAATTCATATCTATCGAAATGCCAGTGAAGAAATGAATGAATATTGGGCAGAGATGACAAAAAGTTATCCGGGCATCGGAAACATCTGAACAACTGCTTCGTCTATAGAAGGAAATTGTAGAATTACTGAAAACAAATTTATTATTTAACTTCATGGGGTTGTTCTGTTTAACCTACAACTGTAATTATCTCGGGCAACGCCGGGTGTCTCTGCTAGTTTTGTATAACACCTTAAACAGGATCATGTTAGTGCCAGCTAATATATGGTGCGCTAAAATGAAGATTTTAAATATGTGAATCGTTGGTATGCAAAACGTGAAGCATAAAGCAGCATAGTTCATATTTGCTTGAAAATTTCTCAGGGAATGGCTGCAATATGTTGTGCTGCTCCAACATTCAGATCAGATAGCGATTCAACATTGAATTGGTAAACAGTGTGAGTAACCTTATACCAAAAACAGTGTGAGTTTACGTCGGGGAAACGTGAGGAAATGGCAGTGGAAAACGTTCGGGAATTACTTTATCATCACCAAATGTGATATGCATCATTGTCGTGCGGATGATTCTATCAAGCATAAATTTTGTAAAATAGTAGAAATAGTAAAAATATCTATTTAAGCTTGTCCATATAATTAAGAGATTATCACATTGTTTTAATGCTCACACTTTGTGGCACTAAAACAACTTTTATTTCCAAGTTCTCTTCCATAACTTTCATTAAGGAATCTACAAAGTTTTGCTGTGAACGGATGAGTACTTCTTCTGTACATCTGAATATAATGTGTCTGTGTCTCTTTTATGTTTAAATAAAACAAATCGTAATCAGTAGATGAGTAACTTCATAGAATTTTGTCCGTTTACATGATGTGAAGTAAAATGTTCTAATTGCTTTTGAACAAGATAAAACTCTTGTAGAATGTTTTGATAAGTTGTCTAAATACAAAGCAGAGAAAAATATTTTCATTGAAAGCTTATTATTCTTTAAAGAAGAGGTAACTGTGAATCAAACTTTATAAGTGATATCTAAATATTTTCCGGAAGAAATATATCACCCTAAGACAGGCCTTTACATCTCAATCGACTTACTGTTCCTAAATTCAAATCTTGACGTTCGTTTGATTTTATAAATCTTTCATCCGCATTATTATCATGAATTCTATTTCGCGGGTATAAAACATAAGCGCGAACGACGTTTTATTTTAGTGATACGTAATGGCGAGAAAATAAGATAATTTATTGTGTTATGAACTATCGACGGGTTTCCTTTCATCGTTCCTACGATCTTCTCTTTATCTTGCTTTCTCTGAGGAATAAGTCGACATAGACGCATATCACTGGCAAGAAGCATAAAGAATGAGGGGTAGGAGGAGGTGACAGAGGTATTTCCATTCCAAGAACAAATGGTGCGTGCTCTGCTTAAAACATTACCTCTTCACACGTGGCTACCCACACTTGCATTCTTCCAATGGGAAGGCAAGAGGTTTTGTTCTTCCTTTATATTATTGCAGGTCTTCGCCGAGCCAGACCTTGGCAATGTTTCATGACACATCTTGCCACACTCGTGCCAACCATAAAACACAGAGGGGGAGAAAGAAGGATGAGGACGTTCGGAAGGACGAGAGAGATCAAAACAACTGAAAGAAGGGAGAGAAAAAAAAGAAAACGATGCATATAAATCTTATCCTTCTACCCCACCTCCATTTTACTCCCACCCTTTAGTCTTGCGCTAAAACAGTTCGACGGTAGCTCTGAATTTATTCTTAGCTTCCAATAACCCGAACGACTTCACGGATAATTAATTTTCCCCGCCGGCTCCCCTTCATGGATTTATGCTACGATTGTACGTACATGACGAACGAGAACTTTAAAGAATTTGTATTCGGAATTTTGCATGAATTATTAATGAAAAGAATTTTCTTTTAAATATGTGAATAAATTGATTCAAAATTATAATTATGCAGAGCAATCTAAACATTGCCCATATATTTAGGGTTATAACATTTTAATAGGAAACTTGGGTTATAACATTTTAATGGGTTAAACGCGAAGATTTATATGGTGCATGATTTCCTATTTGGGCTTAAGATAGAGCTTCATAAATCATGCGCTCTGATGTACGATGCTTGCGACAGAAATGGTTTTCTAAATATTACTTCCACAAATGCCGTCCTCAGCTCTAGCAGGTCAATTATTTCAGAAAGATAAGAAAATGATATCAGGAATTGCTTCATATAGACAGACTAGTTTCTCTGGGCTTATTTGAAGAGGAAGTGTATAGCAACTTCAAATAAACACGAACTTTGAAGCCATGTTGCTCCTCGCAGCTACAAACATTCTGAACACAAGGCTCGATTTATTTCAAAAATTTTGTGTAGCATCACTGCAGTACATTGAATTTAGGATGATCCAAAAGTCGGGAAAAAAACTTTAAAACTCAATAATTCGCACACGAATAAAGTTAAAAAAATTCTGTTCGCACAGAAAAGAAGTCGGAATTTTTTGTTGGAATTGTTGGTTTTTGACCAACAGAAGACGTTGTCAGATTACAGACACCTCTTTATGCATATTATCAGACAACAAGATGCCGGATTAAGTATCGACTTATAAAATGTTCATTCAGCAACACAGGTCAGACGAGACACCACCCTTTTCACTGCATTATAAGAAGCATTTCTCTTGTTATGGCAGACAAATGTTGCCGGATTATAATCTTTTAACGTTGCCAGTGATGAGGGTTGGTCGTGGTACACTTTTGACTTCAGGTATCCCCATAGCCAAAAGTCACAAGGCGTCAGATTGGGCGAGCTGGATGACCATGCATACAGAAAGTATCGACTGAGGATACGATTCTCCCCAGATGTTTAGGGGAACAGTCCTTGCACAGGCGCAGCAATATGCGCTGGTGATCCATCTTGCATAAAGGTGACTGTATGCAATGCTTCTCGTGCTTGCAATTCTGGAATGATGCTGGTCCGTAACAGTGCTGCCTAGCGCAAACCAATGATGGGAACTGTTTTTAGAACAGTCCCTGTGACTTCCTCGAAGAGAAGTGGACCGATTATGAAATCAGCGATTTAGCCACACACGACAGACCTTTTCACTGATGTAGGGGTTGTTCAACAAATGCATGTGGTTTTTTTCTGGACTCTATACGCGGCAACTATGAGTGTTAACACTGCTAGAAAATGTGAAAGACGCTTCATTGGTCCAAAGCACAGTGAAAAGCCAGTCGTGCTGCTGCTGCCTTTTATTGCATATCCACTTAGCGAAATCTTGGCGAGCGATGAAGTCGTGAGGTGTCAGTTCATGATTATGTTGCAACTTGTGTGGAAATCGTTTAAGGATAATTCGTAGTGATCGCCATACACTTCTGTATAAAATGTTAGTCCGTCGGGACACTCCTCGCGCACTGCATTCCCCGTGTGCAAAAAAAAAACCGTCTGGGCGACAGCAGAACCTAGCAATTTTCAATGTTAAGTTATAGTAAGTAAAACATCAAACAAATCGTAATGACGAGATAGAAGGGGATATTCATTACTAATTTGTCCCGAATGAACCATTTTCAAAATGGTTGTAATCGATACAATTGCACGTGCTCTAATGATACCCTTATGACACCTTCAAAAGTTTTCAATGATAAGATATGGCATGTTATATATCAAACAACTTGGAATGATGTGTCATGAATGAATATAACGTAAACTTGATGATAGTCGGATGATGGAGGGCCGGCCACTTCTTGGACGTGCAGCCTAAGAACCCGTGGATTATTGAATTATTTCTCTCTATATTAAAAAATACATCCATAGATGGATTGAGAGAGTTCAGGAACTCTGTTGTTTACAGCCTCATCAACATCCCTCATCAACATGTAACCGTTTCAATAGAGTTTTATTCAAATCGTCTTATCATTTTTGTTACTGCAACACACGTCATAGGTCTTTTACCATTTCGTATTCCATGCATGCGTCGATATACCCGCAATGCCGGACTAGCGTTCTTATAATAAAGTTTAACTAAGAGGGCCTTTTCGATTAATGACAGAATTTCTAGCCTACAATTTCGTTACGGTGATATCTGTGACCTGACAACGCCATCTGTTGTTTAAAAACCGAACAATTCTAGTATTAATATTTTTCCTGGGAAAAAATCCGACTTCATTTCAATAATTTCTGTGCAAACAGAATCTTTTTATCCGCATTCGTGTGCGAGTTTTTGAGTTTTAAAGTTTTTCCTGATTTTTGGATCACCGTGTTTAACAAAGCACAATTTTTCAGTTGACATACGAAACAGATAAATGAAATAAGACTAATATTATAAATTTTGTGTTAGGGAAAAAAACTGTAGCAAACGCAGTGGAAAAAAATGAAATCCATTAAAGTACTCACAAAGATTAATATGCAAATGTAACAACTTTTAATTTACTGACTTGGGTAAGTAATTAGATACAATATATAACGTCAAAAAGAACAAAGTTTTAGCAAAAAAAAAAAATAACCAAAAACACTTGATTTCTTAGAGATAAACTCAAATAATCATAGATGAAAGACAATAACTTAACATTTAAGCTTGGCACCTTTGGTACCCAAAATCACCCCGTTAGCTAACTTCGGCTGTCTTGTAAAAATTATATATAAAAATGGTACAGGGTGGGCTAATTTCAATTACAGTAATTACTACCTCTTAATCCTAATAAATTACATGCCACCGCATCTGGTGAGAAAATATGAATCTCCGGCTATAGCTACAGTACAAGAAGAGAGAATACAATCTTCTCCCTAGCTCATAATCGTCGTATATCGAAACTAAAGTAAAAGTTGGATACACTTTTTCCGGTTTTAGGTAAAAGGCTATCACACTTTAAAGAAAAGCTTGACTGCTATCGGAGCGGGACATTTAAAATATCCGCGTTGCTCAAAAAACAATTATTCCACGAAAGTAATGCTTACAAACTATAATATTGAGTTCTTGTAATGAATCACCAATTACGGGAAAAATAAGGTAAGTATTAGAACCCTTACAATATATAATCACACAATGTTCCACGAGCAAATCTCTAATGGAAAGTGCTAAAAGAGAATAACGAGGCCTTCTACTGCTTCTGTTGCGTTTTTAGGTAGTCTTGAAAACTCGCAAAGCTAGCGTGTACCGACGGCTTGGAAAAGAATTTGAGCGAGAACTTGACGTACTTTTACTTCCAGGACAGTCTGCCTTGATGAGATACAGAATAGGCCGAGAAACCTAGTGGGAACACACCTTTCATTCGGCGTAACTGAAAAATATTGACAGCGTTTTTGTCGCCTTCGGTGCACCACCAGAAACGCATCTCAAGTTCCGCAATGAATGTGGCTGGGATAACGGAGCTTTGACAAGTCGAGCATGAGTGTCAATATCGACGCAGTTCGCGATGCACAAGGGATAAAAACTCTTACTTTTTCCGTCGTACTCTTCAATTGACGCCTTCTCTCCTGGCTCCGACTCGAATTCCTGTGGCTTAATATTTAGCTCCTCCGGCGTTCCATCGCTTATTCCCATGCGAAAGTCCGCTTGGCCGCCTTCACCGTTCACGATGCCGCCGTCTTCCGAATTCATCCGTCTTCCAAGACTTCTCCGGCTTCTCTGACCACTCTCTCTCGTTCTCACTCGTCGCCGAACCCGGTACGCCTCTGTTGTCAGCTCTTCACTCTTCACCGTGTGGTTTCTTGACGCCATTATCTGCTCCATTCTTCTCACCTCCGGTAGAAAACTCTTGATTTATATTTTCTTTCTACGCTTACCCCTGACATTTTGGTACTTTTTATTGAGATAAGCAGATTAGATAGTACTAGTAAAACAAATGGATAGTACTAAGTGCTTATGATATCACGCAGTGCTTGCCATATGGTAACACAACCTTTAAAAAATTTCCCCCGCCTAGTTAAGGCTGATAAAAGGTAAAGAGCAACTATCCTGTAGGGAAGAAAGTTACCGCTTATTGGAGCAGTCAACAGTACTTTGGCCTACCAAATTTAGTGAACGGGTTGTACAAAGCATATATGTAACAAATTTGTTTGTTTCTAAAAATTTTTGTTGCATCCCCTTATAACGCCCAACTGTCAACAGAGACGCTAAAAAAAAGATGATTTTACTTCATCAACAATAAGCACGTGGACCTTTAGAGCCATCAGTTGAATGAGTCCCAATGGTTTTGGACAGGTAAGAAGAATTTTTTTGCCAGAATTTCCATATTTTGCAATATGATCTGCTAAAAATGGATCAAACAGTCCTAAAATGTTCTTATTTTGCAGTGGTTCAAATCTGTCTTTTCTTCCTCGAAAAGCCAAGCCAGGTTCAGCTAATGTACGAATAATAGCTATGATATGCCTCAATTCGCGTGGCATAATTCTAAAGCTCGCGCTCTGGCAGATAGACGTAAAACACATTGGAGGTGAATCAGCAGGCAAGGCGTGCTATGATTTTCTATGATTATTCCAAAAGCTCAGGAATGGCGGATTGTTTTGAAGCTTTTCAACAGACATTTCCTGGCAGAGCTCAGAGTAAAGCCACAGTTTCGTCTTTGTATCGCGAGTTTAAGAGGAGAAAACGGTTACATCGAAAAATATCCGTGAAGTGTCGTGTATGATCACGAATGACAAACGGGTAACCTATTCTTGGATTGGAGTGCAGTGCTGCCAAGAAATGATCGAAAGTTCAACAACGGACCATCAAAATGTGCCAACAACATCTGGCCAGATGATACGAAACATGGCTCTGTCATTACGACCCCGAAGCTAAGGAACAATCCAAACAGGGGCTTACCAAAGGGCAAGGAACAGTACAGAAATGAAACGATCTCGGAGTTCTACGAAAGTGATGGTGACAACTTTCTTCTGTTCCACTGGCCAGTGTACACTGTTGTGCTTGAAAACAAAGAGACGATTACAGCAGAGTGGTTTGTGTCATCCTGCGTGGCGAAAGTCCTAGGAAAATTGGTACGATAGCTTTATTGTGGCATCATGAAAGTCCCACCACATGCCGCCGTTAAGAAAACTGTTTTTCTATGAAGATCGGGTCAATGTCTCGATAATGCACTTTATCATATTTTTGTTCCCCAGTCAAGAGGAACTGAAGGGGTTCCATTTCGACAATGACGATCACGTCCTACAACGACTACATTTTGGAGTTCACTGCTTAGGGCTTGAAGAAATGCATGTCTGACTGATTCAAGAAGATGAAACTTTGTATAAGTAGAAGCCGAGGGAGAGTAATTCGAAAAGTGCTAAAAGAATGGTCTTCGTAAGATGCGTGAAGCTCTAGAGACCCCCTCGTAAAAAATTTTAACAATAAGGTAAAGTTAGACAAGAGAGCCCTATCGTAATCGTCGAATACTGTTACCCGACCATCTTCGCACGTCTTTTTATCATGATGCGAGAACTCTTCCGACGCGTTACGAAAATTTCGCAATGATATATAATAGTTGAATACTGGAGCTATTCTCCAACAGTAGCCAATTAAATTAAGATGGAAAACGAAAGGAAAATTTACGCAATCTTGAGTCTAACCAGGGACCACGAGTATTTACTGATAGTTCGTCGCCTCTATCAACTAGCCCATTTTACAAGTCTTTGGATCGAATGCAGATCGCTGAATTTTTCTCTCGTTTTTCATCTTAATTTATACGTAATTTTGAAGCATAGTCCCAGTATTCAATTATTTCTTTTTGTGTGAGTTTTCATTAGCTTTCTGGCGATCTAAAAAGAAGGAACTTCCGACCTTCGAGCCGGGTGCTTATCCCTATCATTACGGGCTCCACATTCACTTAGATAGTCTAAAGGACTTGGGAGGTAGCCTTGCTGTACCATATCCGCGGCGGTCCAGTCAGTAGAGACGACGAGCAAGATTTCGTGATCCCTCATTCGAATCAAGATCACGGATTTTTTCCTTTCGTTTTTCTTCTTAATTTAATTACTATGGCATGTGTTTAAGATTGTAGGGTTTTTTATGCATGCGGGTATACAGAGTGGTAGAGAAGCTTATATATTTCGAAAAGGGGATACCTTTCTCATATGATTGATGGATAATATATCCCTGTTGCCTAAATATTTTGATGTCTTGTCAATTTCTCCTTTGTAGACTATCGCTTTCGTTGATGGCGTAATGCCAAAACGCGTGAGGCTAATAAATTACGAGGGGCGATTGATAAATAAGGTCTCCATGGCTATAACTTTTTTATTTGTTAACTGATTTTCAAAATTCTTTTTGTATTTTGTACTCACATCTGTCCTCTATGTAATGCACTATTCACTTTTCGACATAGTCCCCATCCCTTTCCGCGCATTGCGCCAACGCGTGACTAGTTGGGTGAACCCGTCGGAGAGGAATTCCGGAGTTATTGTCGACACCAGGATTGAAGTACGATAACGTCCCTCTTCTGGAGTACGATAACGTCCGCCCGCACACGAGTCGCCACACACCAGAAACGTTGCAGCGCCTACAGTTCAAAGATGAAAAATTGCAGTTCACAAATGAAAGACTTTGCACATTGCGACTTTCACCACTTCCCAAAGAAGAAAGAGCCCCTCAAGGGACATGAGTTGGTTCTGACGGCGAGGTAAATGCTGTCAATCAATCCTAGTGTCGACAACAACTCCGGAATTCCTCTCCGACGGGTTCACTCAACTAGTCACGCGTTGGCGCAATGCGTGGAAAGGGATGGGGACTATGTCGAAAAGTAATAGTGCATTACATAGAGGACAAATGTGAGTATAAGATACAAAAAAAATTTTGAAAATCGCCACAACAAATAAAAAAGTTACAGCCATGGAGACCTTACTTATCAATCGCCCCTCGTAGTTTTATCGTTCACTTTTGGTCCCTTTATTTCAGTATCAATTACAGTGAACTAGTCAACCATGGAAATTATGATGAAAAGTCTATACTCCTCAAATTACTTGATAACATTGAATTTAAAAATCTGTTAATGCCACAAATGGAAAGTCGTGGGCTGTCTGTTGGTCACCTTCCAACTGGTGTCTATCTGGGCCGGTCGTGATCCAAATTTCACTTGGTATGCTCGTCTCATGCGTTCCAGATTTCCGATTGCCTGAATGTATTCTTCGGTGATAAAACCCTGCTGCGCGGTGGTACAAAAAACGCGTTAAACAAAATGTGTCTTGATGTTACGAGTACATATCACACAATTGACATTTAATGTCCGTAGATGGGTCTTGGGCCACCCTGTGAGAAGTTACATAATGCATTCTCAAATGGTTGATATTAATTTTACTATTGCGTTTGAGCTGTTGGGTTGTAAATTAATAAATAATCGTTTTGAAACGCTCTATTAGAATTTTTTGGTATCAGCAAAGCGCTGGAAAGGTCGTCAATTAAAAAATGAAAATTAATAGCTCAATTACATATTATTTCAAATATCTGAGTCTAAAGGAGCAGCAGGTGGTTTGGTTTTGTGATAATTATACTTTTTCACATGAGCTTTAAAAAACAGATGCGAACGAAGCATTAATTAATTAAATGTTAACTTCCTTCTATGTGTTATCTTTGCTTTATAATTCTTTTGCTTGTTTCTCTCTTCTGATTTATCGTCGCGATTCTTGCTATTTTTCTCCTTTCCTTTCTTTCTCCACCTTTAAGATTCTGCGCTAATGAAAATAGAATTGAGTCGGAAGAAGGGAAAGAGAAGGTGAGGGTGGGAGAGAGGGATCGAAAACATGTGTTTTGTTTCCAAAGCTTCTTTTCCTCATTACATCTTGCAAAGTGATTTTCCTGCCTTAGAGAATCGTTTCTCGTCTCCTTTCTGTTGCGGCTGCAATGAAACAACGTCAATAGATAGAAGCAAGGCAATGGTGTTTTTCTTTTCTTTTTTTCCCTCTTTTTTGGAGTTTCTTATTGTTAGGTTTGGAATATATTTATATAGGTTTCATTTCACTGTTGGAGCCATTTCTTCATCTCGATTGCACCTCACTATCGTTCGTTTCTGCTCGAAATTCGCTTCGTCTATCCTCTCTATACTTATTTCTCATTGCGTGGCTTCGAAACGCCTTGATAAACAATTCGACCACACACACACACACTCACTCACTCACACACACACACACACACACACACACACACACACACACACAGCCACAAACACACACATACAAAAGCACAAACAGACGGTCTCTGAGATCTGCCGAACAAACTGAAATTTATGTCTTGCATTTTCGTTCCAGATTTGAAACCATAGCAACAAAATAACCAGTGGCGAGAGACTTTTATAGCCTCTCGTTTCATTCGTTCTGCCCCTTTCTCTTCATCCATATATCAAATGTTGTCTCTTATTTCGCAAGTAAATGTTGTTTATCCCCTCTCTGTTCTTAATAAGACTTTCGGAAGACTTACAATTCATATGTGATATTGATTATTTTTTTCTTACCAAAAACCAAATATTGGCTCTGAGAGATTCAATATTTACCTACACTTCAACCTCTGTCTCCGGAGTTTCAGATTTTATATTTTTCCTTTCCAAAACATCTATTGCAATAGTATATCCAAAAAAATAGTGTCTCATAAAAAAGAGACATAAAATATGAACTTTGATAAATGATTCCGTTTCCCTTAATAGAGGTCTTTTCAAGCAAAAAGAAATTGATATAGGTTTCAGGAGTTGCTCTTAAATAGAACCAAGTTACTAGATAATAAATCAAAAATAAAAGCTTTTGTAAAACGTAATTTACTTATTTGCTTTGGTAGCCCAAAAATAAATAAATGAACAAATTTTGTTCAACAGAAAATATTTTTGACACTGCATATGAATATCGTAGCAGAACTTTCTAATGAATGATAGAACAAAAATGTTTATAAGAGAATAAGTTAATATTAATTTCAAAATTCATACACCTTTTTCAAAACCCAATTTCAGAACATTTAGTATAACCATCTCGCTTTATTCTAGAATTAATTTCACTTTATTCCGGTCTGCTTTTTGTTTCTTGGTTCATCCAGATGCGAAAGTATTGCAAATCAGGGGCATATTTCGCTTACGTACTCGAAGGTTTGCTAATAGCACAATAGACTTTGATGCCTTACTTACTTATTATTTACTTACTTTTCAACCCTAACGGGTTGCGGGGACAGCAGCCCTATGGAGGATCAAAGTCATTCTTATCACGTGCCCGTACCAAAGCAACCGAGACCTTCCAATGTGGAGAAGTAGTGGCTGAACAAAAAGTAGTGGCTGAATAATACGAAAAGAAAAGCGTGGCCACCTGAAATGGTGAAACGCTCTTTGAGCTTTTGTCATCGTAACATCCTGTGATATATGTCGTTTCTTTGTTCATTTTTCATGTAGTGGTCGCCTATGGATCTGGAGAAAACCTCGCCAGGAATTCAACATGCAACCAACCGTCAAGCACATTGGATTCTCCGTTATTGTCTCTAGTGTGAATTGGAGCACAGGACGATAGGTGCTCGTAGACAATATTAATTCAAAATAAATTGTAATGGCGGAATGGTAGATTCGCATAGGCCTACCACTAGTTCATGAAACGGATTCAAAAAAAAACCCCCCGGCGGCCCCCCTTAAAACCTTAATTACTCCAAAAATGGCTCTTCGTCTCAATGAGAGGAGGCCGTTCATGTCGTTTTTATTGGGGCAGTGAAATGAATGCTTGTGCCATTTCTTCATTTATAGAAAAAAATTAATTTCTCTAAAAAGGCTTAGCCCATTTCCATGAAAATACGTACAAGAGCCATGGAGGGGGGGGGGGGGTTGAGATGGGTGGGGGGGGGGGGGACGTTAATAACTGCAAAACGGCTCATCAGAGCCAAACAAGTCATGTACAAAAAAAATTCGCTTTCATGAGAGAGTCCGTACATGTCAAATTTATTGAAATTGGTTCGCTGGTTTGAACCCTGTAGCCATTTTTTCATTTTTAGCAAAAAATTAATATCTCTCAAAAGGTTTACTCAATTGATATAAAAATACGTTAACGCACAATTTTAGGTACCCTGTATGTACGAGACCTGTCCGGAAAGTATCCGGATTGATGCTACAAAAAATACGGTTCGAACTCACATAAATGTTTACCGGTAGTCACCTTCAAAATAAGCACCATCGACAATAACGCATTTAGCCCAGCGTTGCTGCCATTAGTCGAAACAAGTACGGAATGCCTCCTTTGGAATGGCCAACCTCCACGCCCACAACCTCAAATCTCCGTCCTTTGAGCGCTTTCTTGATCTTCGTAAATGCGAAGAAGTCGCACGGAGCTAGGTCAGGTGAGTAGGGAGGCTGGCTGACCTGAGCGATGTTGTTTTTTGTCAAGAATTGCTGCACGATGTGCGTTGCGTGTGCTGGAGCGTTGCCGTGGTGCAGTATCCAATCTCCAGAAGCCCACATTGTCGGCCGTTTCCGTCGAACTGCATCACGCAACCTTCTCAGCACGTCAAGGTAGAATTCTTTATTAACTGTTAGTCATTTGCTCAATGTTTTCTGTCATTTTCACCAAGCGAGGAGAAAAGATAAAGTTCTGCTTTAGCGTGTTACAACAATTGCACGCGGCACTCTTAACAGCTGCAAATTTCATTACATCATCAGCAGAAATGTTGTCACACGATCCGGATAGTAAAAAGGTGCAGCGAGTTCTACGTTTTTTGTAGCCTCAATCCGGATACTTTTCATATGTATAATTTTTATTCGATTATGCTGTTTACGGTTTCGAAGGAGTTAGCTACACAAAATTGGTAACATACGTACAGAAGGAATTTTTTTTCAAAATCTCAACATATCTTCCCGAATCATGAGTTTTTAAGTCGATTCCAGAAAAAAATATTTGAGTTTCGGAAACAAACACATAGGTCCTATAGGCCTTCACTCTTAGTGAGTGGTAGCATAGAATAACATTGAATGGACAGCTCAGCATTTCGATGGTAGTGACCTTGAAGCAGCGCTCCTAACGGATGGGTGGACTCTGCCGACTGTTTAACCTGCATTTCTACGACTTTTTCTAGATTTTTAATTATTTCTCGGTCTGTAATTAACGGAAACCGCCAAGATCACATGGAAGCTTGAAATGAATGACATGGAATCTATCGGCATCAAGAAAAAATTTTTTTCTACGGAGGAAAAATAGATATTCGCCTAATTAAATGCACTTGAGTTGCTGACTGGCTGTTAAGTTTACAGCATACACCTAAATCATTTAGACTTTGCAAAATGTATTAATATATTTTCCGCAATATAGTAATTTTACTTTAAACTAATCTAATTTCAACAACAGAATTAAGTTGACTTACTTTAATTTGTTTTTATTGAAAAACTGATAAGCAAAATAAGTGACAAAAGCCATTAGAATGCAAATTTTAACTATATTATATACACTTAAAGATATACATTTAGATACACTGTATATTTTAATGATAAAATTATATTGAAGTAAATGATGTTGACAAAAATTAAGAAACTTCAGACTTCAACAAAATAATATAACAAAAAACAAAATTCATAGAAAACCGACACTTGATTATAATTAATTTACATTTCATTTTAAACTCCATGGGAAACGAGTTACTATTTATTTTGAATTCATAAAAGGCCAAAAATTAAATTTTCAAGAAATATTTGTTTTTTACAATTTCCAACCCGAATAAATTTTATTTTGAATTAAAAGTCATTTTAATAATTCTATGTTATGGGGATTAAAAATATAACATTATTTAGCTGAGCACGGAGAAGTTTCTTATAACAGGGCAATAATGTTGAAAATATCCTTAAGCGCCAATCTCCACTTGCAAAAATAAATAAATAAATAAAATGAGCACAAGTTAGTCTTGGACATTTCTTAGCATTCTTCAAGCGTCTACATTTTTTTAACAGCTTGTCTACAGAATGGCGCTTAAGGATTTTTTCAACATCTTTGCCCTGTTACAAGATATTTCTTATGATCAGCTAAGCAGCGTTTTATTTTTCAGCCTCAAAACATATAAAGTTATTCAATTCCAAAAAATTTATTTGCTTTGCAAAATGTCTAAAATTTTTGGTTCTTTATAAATTCTAATTTTTTGCCCTTTATGAATTTCAAAATGAAAGCTAAATTGTTTCCTAATGGATTTAAAACCAAATGAAATTATTATAATAAAATGTTATTTTTTATGAATTTTGTTGCCTTATCTTGTTGAAGAGTTAAATTTCTTAATTTTTTTCTATACATTTTAATACATTTTATACATTAAATGCATTAAAACTGATTATAATTCAAATAGATTTTATTTATGAGTGATTTTCAGAAATTTTCTGGTGTTTTTTTCTGTGATATTAATGATTCTGATTTTTATTTAAGAAACGGGTCAGTTTGAAAGTTTTAATAGATAAGCAAACATGTCTTAAATGTTTTAATTTTCATTGTATACATGAAACAAATTCATACACAGACTTAAAATTATCTTTTTTATTTATTGAAATTAAACTGAAGAACGAAAAATAAATTTAATAATAAAATATATTCGAAAAGCGCCTATTTTCTAATGCTATTCCTATGCTAAGCGAACTCACGATTCCACCAACAGCACGTTACTCAAGTGTATTTAATTAGGCGAATATCTATTTTTCTTCCGTAGAAAATTTTTTTTTCTTGACTCCGATAGATTACATGTCATTCATTTCAAGCTTCCCTGTGATCTTGGTGGTTTCCGTTAATTACAGACCGAGAAATAATTAAAATTTTAGAAAAAGTCGTAGCCAGCTCCATAGAAACGCAGGTTAAACAGCGGTTTCACCCATGCGTCGGAGGGCGCCACCGTCTGCTCACTACCATCGCTTAGCATGGGAAACGGCGAAACTGCCCATTTTATGTTAGTCTATGGTGGTAGGCCAAAAATACATCTCCATTTAGAGACTTGTTTAAATATTCTCAGATGAGCTGCAGGACAAGATAATGGACTATGTTCATGGAAGATGGAGCTACCTGTCACATTATGGAGCTTCCATAGGCGAATTTTGCAAATCGATTTCACGCGCTAATTTGCATATTTAGCATTTCCATCATGCGGATACTATGAAAAAAGACATGTCCAAAATTCAAGGTGCCTATATACAATGGGTAATATCTGTGCAAGAGGCCCTAGTATTGCTTTTGTTCCCTACTCCAGTCTCTAAATGAAGAAAGTAGAATTCAGTGTTTAATGACTAACGCCCTCCGTATTTTATGTTCTTTCACTGGACGTTCAGACCTCCGTTAAATTTCGAATTCTCAGTTTCTCGATATATTCACGAGTGGATTTTTCCGAATAAACCCATTAAACAAATATGAATAAATTAATAAACCGAAAATACAAAAGATCATTCACATTTTATGAAAACGATTTTATTTTTTGAATTTTTCTCTAACAATCCATATTTATTTTTCCTGTCATTTTCTATCCGATTCCCCTGGTTCTTGACAATAGCCCTACACCGGTATTTCCAGGATACAAGGCTGTTTCCAAGGGCTACGAGGTCCAGTTTGTCCCATTCCTCTTGCGCCGCTTTCTAAAGCCCAAAGTTCTGCACCGTCGCTTCCCGAGGGCTCTCTTGAACATCCAGAAAGCGCAGAAATCCATTGGGGCGGCTTAGGTAGAGCCATGCTTCATCCAGCATAAGTCTTTTCCACTTGTCGCCGGCAGCATAAGTCTTTTCCACTTGTCCATTTCTCGTAAAGCTTTCGGCAGTTCACCTTCCCTTCTGCGATGTGATGAGGCAAGAGCTGATGAACTTTCGGCTTGTGGACTTTACGAAGATTCAAATCTCTGTTGATAATTTTGTTTACTGTTGTGGGCGATATTCCAAGTTTCGAAGTAATGCTTTTTTTTGTATTGGTGGATTTTCGACGGAGACCAACTTTCGTACTCTTCGCATGACGTCCGCGTTCCTCACTTTCTTGGAGTGCGCTTTCGGACCCGGGAGTTGGCCCATTCTTTCTGCGGAACGAGTTTTATCACGGGAATTGAGTATATTGAAGAGCCCTTTTTTAGAAATGGCAAGACCTTTTTGTTTACAACGTTGTACTATATGACTGTACGAGTAATTCTCCTCAGAAAGGGCGGTGACGTACCCTTCTAACCAAAGATCCACTTTCGGTGGCATAGTTATATGTAAACAAAATAATAATCCCACCAACACGTGCTTATGTACTAGACGTTTCTTATCCATAATTCTCGTTCACACAGAAAATTTTGCATGCACGTAAAAATGATTTTAATATCGTTTTCATAAAATGTGAATGACCTTCTGTTATTGCCTACACTCTTCATCTTTTGGATAAAAATGTATCCAATAAAAGTTCGGTGAATGGTATTCTAACTGTCGATGGATATTTATAAGGATCGACGTTCAGTTGGGCGTATGACAGCTAAAAATGCTGATACATTATTAACCTATGGTCCACTTCATCAGATTTTAACTGAGAATTTTCCCCAAGTTCCATGTTGGGTTTGATGACGATTAACGAGCACCTTTTTTAGGTAATATGAAAGGCACCGAAATTTGCAAAATGTTGTAACGTGTTAACGAAAAGCATGGATTACATCATGTAACGTATTAGATATTTTCTGTAGCATATAAATCGGTAGTTACAATCCCATGAACTGAACTTTCCCGAAACGCCTCATAACTATACCCATTCCATTTCAGTCAGATGTAGGAGAGGACAAAATTATTTTTTATGTCAAAACGAGAGATCCTTTACTGCTTCTTAAGTTTAACGACTTATTTTTTATAAATTACAACCATACAAGATCTCTATTTCTTTTCTATTCTTATTAGACAAGGAACTGCTCCTAATAATTTCAATATTTAATCGAATATCGAATCAACTTCACATTTTAAAGTCACAATTTTATTCAAAATATTCCCTCCAGAAATTGTCCTTTGTCATTAGAAAGGCTTAAATAAGAAACTTAAATAAATAAGTAAATAAGACGGAGACTTATTTGCTCGCAACATGTCTTCTATCCAATTTTCTTCACTAGCTGCAAGATAGGAGGAAGAAAACGAGGGTCCCTCAGTCGTGTGTGAATCGTATGATCTGTCACCACGCTTAATATTTCCATGCAAAGCTTAGTCCGCGGGGAGCGATAGTGACGGCTTGCAAACGCTTCCTCCCCCCGTCCACCTCCCCCGCGCAACCAACAACGCCGCCGCCGATGCTCTCGTAATTTGATTTCTCGTCGTGAATTTAAATGAAACCCCGTGCAAAGTTGCCCATTCAAGCACGTTTTCACAGCTTACCTTGAAACTTTCTTCCACCCCCTCCTACCAAGGTTATTGGATTTTACCTTTTGTTACTTTGTGTGGATAGTCCTACTGAATTTTGGACGAGTCGAAATGTAACTGACACCCACTCGTTGATTCAATCCTTAAGGTTTGTCTCGGTTTTTAAGGTAAATTTTAGTTACTCCTATCTACTGTGCTCTCAGATAAAAATAGATGTTTCGTTAAATAAGATAATGTATTGATTCTTGCGATGGATAAATATATAAAAGGAAACTACACATTTCATTTCGAAAGCGGGGCAAGTTGAAAATAATTTTGAAACTATATTTAAACTCTCCAAAGCAAACAGGAGATTTTGCTTTTCTTAACAGCTTATAGCGTCTTCATTATTGTTTTTAATATACTTTAAAATGTTTTACGATGAAAATTTAAGTTGTCGTGTCTTCTTCGGTCGCTCTAAAAATGTCTTCGGTCGCTCTAAAAGTGGAAATTCTAATAACTTAAAAGACATTCTTGGTTGTTTTACTTAACTTTTCTTTAGATGCAAGCAAACAGTATAGAAAAGCTGAATATATTTTATCATAAATGTTGCTTTAGCACATGTTCCTGTTTTAATAATATGAACAAAATCTTCCTCATACGTGTATTATGAAATAGTGAGCTTAATTGAAGACAACCAATCACCTAATCTAACCTAACCAAAATCCCTGCAGTGTCTCTTACATGGTCACTTGCAGCCAATATTTGCGCTACCATCTCCTCTTCCGAATCCACAGGAGCTGTCGTACACAGATGTCCCCAGAAGAAGAAATGTAAATGGTTTAGGCCCGGCGATCGAGGCGGCCAAGCTACTGGTCCTCCTCGACCAATCCATCGATCATGGAACGTATTGTCTAAGTGATGTCGTATAGGTGTGCTGAAATGGGCTGGTGCTCCGTCGTGTTGGAACCACATGATTCTTGGAACAGCCAATGGAACCTCCTTAAGCAACTCCGTTGTATGTATGAGGTTTGACAATTTTTTTTATGTATTAAGGATTCACTTGCGATTCCCAGTTTATTGGCAAAATATATTCAAAATATGGTCCTCTACCACCTCTAAAACTTTGTACACAGAGCTCGTAAACAACCTGTAAATTGAAAAATCTTATTTTCATCTTTTCAACAACAAAAAAGAGCATAATTTCTTTTTGATAATTGAACAATGAGAATTTTAAAGTTATCATATATTCTCGTTTTTTATAATAAAAAGGTCTCGCGGGATAAGTTTATTAATATATTTGTGGCGTATTCTTTTATTCTTAATTAAATGGTTATATAGAGAGATTTAATCTGATATATGGGCTGGGGAAGCTGTAGCACTTTAGGTGCACCAAAATAGTTTTTAAGAGATAAGAAATGGGTGAAATAAAAATATGAGGGTGCATCTGAATGAATTTTTCAACAGAATATTTGATTGAACAGAAAGAAATTTAAACAAGAATGATTTTACCGCCAAAGCGGATAAAGGGAGCACATTTTCATGTTATAGCATCGTACATGGATATATTGAATTAATCAACCTTTTAAAACTTTTAAGAGAAAATAAATAACTATAAAAACTAAATTGTAAATTACTATTTAAGTAAGCTAATGTATAGAGAGAATTTAAACGAATAAACTTGAAGAACTGAAAGGTAAATGGAGAGGGAGTTATTCCTCATACATTTAAAAAATTAAAAGTTCTTTAATTTGTAAGAATTCCCACATAATGTTAAACGAAGTGAGCCTCAATTGCTGAAGCGTTGTGTGTAAGCATCTATTATTTTTTCATATTAAATTACTAAAGTGTTTCTAAGTTATCGTCTACTATTGAAGCAAGCGATTAACTGCTATTAATTAGCAATATGTATAACAGTAGTGGGTTTTAGATAACATTAAGCCTAACAGTATTATGCCCTTGATACAAATAAGCTATGGATAACAATAGATCTAACAACTCGTAATGAGTTGGTTGATATATTACACGCCATATACAATACTATATTGTACCATTAGGGCACATGCACCAACACCATTTCCCACTATCAATATTTTCTCGTTATATTCACTCATGACACGTTGTTACGAGGTGTTTGATATATTACATGCCATATCTTAGCATTGAAAGTTCCAACAGTACGATATGGTATCATTTAGTACCATTAAGTCACGTGCTATGCAACCATTTCCCACTATCATTATTTACTCGGTATATTCATTCATGACACGACGTTATGAGTTGTTTGATATATTACATGCCGTATTTTAACATTGAAAGTTCCAATGGTACCATATGGTATCATATAGCACCCTTAGGGCACGTGCTACTAAACCAATAACCATTATCATTATTTACTCGTTATATTCACTCATGGCACGTTGTTACCAGTTGTTTGATATATTACATGCCATATCTTAGCATTGAAAGATCCAATGGTACCATATGGTATCATATGACACCTTTAGGGCACGTGCTACTAATCCAATAACCATTATCAATATTTACTCGTTATATTCACTCATGGCACGTTGTTACGAGTTGTTTGATATATTTTTCATGCCATATTTTAGCATTGAAAGTTCCATTTGGAACCATTAAAACACGTACTACTAAACATTTCACACCAACATTATTTACGCATTATATTCATTCATGAGACATCCTTACACTTGCCATTAGACTAATACCTGCTATCACTAGTTACTCTTATATATTCGTTCATGATATGTTGTGACGATTTGTTTGATGTATTATGTGCCATATCTGGTTATAGGAAGTTTTTAAGGGGGTATCATAATGGTACCATTAAAGCACGTGTCATTATTGTACATACTTATTCCGGCTATCTCACGTTCGTACTTGTTCGTGCTCTGTCCCATATTAATGGGTTGGTGAAAACAGACTTTGAAAAAGTTAATTCGTTTTCAAGTTATCGTTTAAATACTAAGCTCCCTAGGAATTAAAAAATTCTCTTGATTTAGAGACCAAACTGCCCTTTCAATAATCGTCAAACACGTGCATCCTGCACGCGCACCATCTCATTAACGTTTAGAGCACGCGCAGAGCCGAACCCATTTATGTTCTCAGCACGTGTTTTCCCGAATGCGAGGATAATTCGTGTCTTCCAGCAATTCAATACATGCACTCTTTCTATTGCAACGCAATGAATTGTGGGATTGTCTACAGACGGACGGACGGACGGACAGCTGGACAAACCGATTACATAAGCACATTTCTATATATAGAAAATGTGCTAAAAAGTAAATTAAGTGGAAACGGCATACCGAATTTCACTCCTTTAATACTTAAATACACGTAGACCATTTGATCCCCTCTAATTCCCACCCCCGAAACTGCGACTCCGATGGGCCAATCTAAACTATACTAAATTGTGAAAGCCCATAGTAAGCTACATTCCGAATTTCAACCTTCTACCTCAAAAAAATGCGAAAATTATGAAGTGGACAGACGGACAGACAGACATTGTGAAACCAATAAAGAGCTCCATTCTTCCGCTACTTAATCTTGACTGACTTTCCTGCATTTCTCCCGTGAAAGGTGGAAAGCAAGTATCAGTTTCTCTCACTTCTGCTTCTATCAATTAGAGAAACTAAGCTCGGGCGTTTAAGTTTATTGTTATTCGAAACTATCCACTAACCAAATATTGACTGATTTCTAGATCATTTGCGTATCCATACCTAATCAAATTTATCTAATTTCTTTATTAACTGAATGTTTACAAAGTCTTTCCTTCATCAGAAAATCTGAAAATAGACGAGCTTTTTGAGTTCGTTTTTCTATCTTCAGAATAGAGTGCGAATAATCGTGTAGAACAAATATGGCTTTAATTTTTTGTTGAGTTGTTTTCGTTCAGATTTTTTTTCCATTCTGAGAAGTTTAATGAGCCCAAAAGCAAATGTTAAATTTGGACGTTCTCCAAAAGAAGAGTCAACACATAAAATGATGATTGAGCTCAAAAACTGAGAGTTTTGCTGCTTTTAAAGTTTAATGAGAAAGATGTAACCAAAGATGAGAAAAATTAGATTTAGTTTGTTACAAGACATTAAATGTGAAAAATGATCACGAGATATAATTAGTTGCCTAATTATATATAATCTTTTGTGTTTAAAACTAGGTATATCACAAAGCGTTGTTCGGACTTAATAAATTTTGAAATATCTGAATGTGAATGTACAGACACGAAAAATTCATTTTTACGGATAGAAGAAGATCGATAGATAGAAGATAGATATAAGATAGAGAGAAAGAACGAATTAAAGAAAATGAAGAAGAGAAGAAAAGAGGTGACTTAGTTTCGAATCTGCAGTCCGAAGCATTGAATCATGATAATGTTTTTAGATACCACAAACAAATAAATACTTTAAACAGTTCATAAACCTTTTATTTATTTATCAATGGACAAGTCTACAGAATCATGTAGATCGGTCATACTGAATAAGGGCTTATAATAAATCAAGTATGAAATGTAAGCACATGTATCGAATCTCTCGAAATGTCGAGTAAACACGGTGTCTATTCTTAAGGTGCACCTCCTTACTCGCGTCTATGCTCACAGTCGACTGTGGGACCACAAACACGGCATGCGGAAGCTTTTTACAGTATCTATAATCACAAAACGAGTTATTTTCAATGACGAAAAATTAAAATTATTGCATCATCCGTAATGATTATTGCATCACCCGTAACGCTTTTTTGGGCAGAACATTATTCTTAATTATAGAAATAAATTAAGCACTTCAAAACATATAGAAATTCAACAAGCGCATAAATTAGATGAAGACTTCAAAAAGCGTCAAAGTATCTAAATGGATATTTAATTGATTATTTAATGTTTCAAAATAATAAATTATGAATTAAATTGTGTGTTATAAATATATTTATCGTAATGGAAAAGAGTTTATTCCAATACATTACGATTTATTAGTCTTCATTCAAAACACTGAAAGCAAAACGTTAGACAGTCGTTGAGTAAGGGGTCCATAGTGCTGTTTCTATAGATAAAATTGGTAGAGACTTTACAATACAACAACGGGAGAACAGAGTTTGAACAAGATATCGTGCGAACAACGCAAGGATACAGCCGCCGCCTCCACCATAAAGAAGAAATTAGCTGAAGCCGATACCCTTATCGTCAAAGCCGACAAAGGAAACGCTTCCGTTATCCTCTACCGCTCCATATACATATCCAAGATCTGTGACTTCCTTTCATCCAATAATTTTATGATCTTACCCTCCGATCCTACCCTTAAGTTTCATACGTCTATAATTTCTGTCATAAACAAATCCCCCCGATTTAAATACCGCCTACACCTTATTCCACCCAACCCTCGTCCTCCTACCCTTAATGCTCTCGTCAAAATCCACAAGCCCAATATGCCTATAAGACCAGCTGTCAATTACACTCCCGCCCCTGCCCATCGCGTTGCTAAGTCCCTCTCCTCATTCCTTTTCAACCTTAAACTATTGCCGAACACCTATAATATCCAGAATTCCATTACCCTTACTGAATCTCTCTCCTCCTTCCACACTAATGAATACCTTTCCCTTAATAATGCTTTCTATTCTCAACCGTCCGGTTTAGGAATGGGGTTCCCATTAAGTAGCTTCCTTTCCGAAGTCTTCCCCCAGAACCTTGAACTCACCTTTGTCTCTCCCCTCCTCTCTAACTCCACCATTATTTCATACTTTCGATACGTTGATAATATCCTAATTATTTTTGATTCCCGATTTACCTCACCTGTTGACATTGCTAACCTTTTCAACACTTTCTCACCCCACATTCAGTTTATCTTTGAAACCGAATCTAACCGCTCTCTTCCATACCTCGATATCCTCATCACTAATGACCCTTTCAACCACCGCTTTTCTTTCTCCGTCTACCGTAAACCCACCACATCATCTAATTTAATCCACTGCTCCTCATCACACCCTCCTGTACATAAACAAGCCTCCCTCCGTTTCTTCATCGACCGTGCCCTAAAGTTACCCCTCAATCCTTCTTCCCGTGCCACCGAATCCCGAACTATACGCGCCCTCGCCTTAAAGAATGGCTACACTACTTCAACCTTCTCCCGGATTCTCCAATGAAGGAAACTTGCCCTCTCCAACCCTGAACCTCCTCACCCATCCCCATCCAAGAAATGGGTATCCTTGCGATTCATTAGTCCTCATTTTTACCGCCTTTTCGCCTTCCTCTCCTCACTCGGCCTCCAAGTTTCCTACCGCTCATCGACCCCGTGCTTTTGCTCTCTTAATCCCCCCATCCAAACAGACACCGACAATTTCTCCCGTTCCGGAGTTGTAGATTAAATTGTGGATTTTGCGATAAATACTACATAGGCCTGTCGACCCGCAATTTCAATAAACGATTCAAGGAACACATGGACTCCTACAAGAAACAAGATAATACCGATTTTTCGAAGCTAGATAACACAATCACGATGAAATTTAACAATGTAGTCAGCTGGATTAACGCTTTTCTCATTAGGGAAATCGTCAATGAATTCAAATATCCCATTATTGAACGAAACTGTGATGGCAACAATTAAACTTATTTCTCAATTAAAAAATCTTTTCTCATTCGTAAAAACGTTTTCACAATGAAGATTACTAATTCCCATATAAAATAACGCTTCAACAATTATTTAACCTATTGCATGGAATGAAATAACGCTTTCAGTCAATTGATTTAACTTTGTTTAATGAATTAAACATATTTCTCGGTCATATAAACTATATTATTACAAAGTTAACGAAACAGTCAATATTATTAACGCTTAAAATATGAAAATAACGCTTTCGTCAATAAATATAACTTATTTACTACAAAATAAAATTAGCCATAGAAATAAGTAAAATATCATACAAAAAATCCATAAAATATATAAATTGAGATGGTTCACACATCATCCGCATGCAGAGGATCATCAGAGGCGATGAATGTCCCTGACGGGGTATTGTCGATTCACCGTTTCCCCAAGCAATACAAATAGAACTGTCGAGAATGCCTGACAATATCTAGCACAATTCTCAATCGAAATTGATGCGATTGCTCTCCCTACTGAATCCAACAAGGTTCCTTGTTCCCAGACATTTTCTTCTCGTACCAACATTTTCATTTTTGAAAAGGCCTCTTCAATTGCGTTAAAGAAATGGAGAATAGGGTGCATTATATTGACAATAAAATCGGGGATTAGCACCAAACCAAGCTCTTATTTCTAGTTTTGTGGATAGAAGCGTTATCCATCACGACGATGTATTCACTTAGATCTGATCGTCCAGCTTTCCTTTCATTTCATTGAACCACTACTTTCAGCATACCTCTTTTCGGGAAGGCACAGCATTCTACTTGAACTCCTCTGAAATTGATAAACATTAAAAAATAACTAGTAAGAAATACAAATTTTGTTCATTGGAGTCGATCAGGGGAAACTTTTCCTGTGATATTTATTAACTATTTATGAGACCGAATAACCGAATAACCCATGAATCATTTAGATAAAATTAACTAAAGAGGATAAAAACGGAAATTCTCGAGGTTATGAAACGGAAATCCTCGAGCGCTTTTCGCGACATCTAGTGAGTGAAATTTATAACTGTGGTCTGCTAGTAAATGTGAAATCAGATTTATGGAAAGAATTGTAATAATTTTCATACACCATCAACAATCCCACCTTCATTGTTTCCAACAAACGAAAACCCCTGATTGTTAACATCCAAGAAGGAGACAATGAAAGTCACCCCGATGGTTAGGTGACTTTTCCACTTCCAGACCTTTTATCTCGTTGGCCTCGTCGACAGAGCGAGTGACGTAATTTCTCGACCAATCAACAAGCAGATTATGATCAGCAACTTCCGATTTTGCTGCATGGGCATCCATATATTGATGACAGAACAATATATGAAATTGTCTTCTTCCGATATTGGTGCTGCATTAATATTTAGTTGACACTACATAAAAAAACCACAAATTAATAGTGAATTGTAATGGTGACAATTTGAAACTGTAGTAAGATAAAAGTTTATTCATGATGCATCAAATTGTATTTTTGTTTCAACAAACAAGCATTCATCAACTCTCTTATTGTTGCTACATCTAAAGCATTTCTCTCCGTACTCAAATTGGTTATACGAAATCATGAACGAGAAAAACGAAACACCGGTTAATGTTGAAATCAACCGTCAAACATTAAGGCCTTTCACCAAAGGAGGAAAAGAAACCACTATTCCATTTATGTG
Source organism: Rhysida immarginata (assembly GCA_023313115.1). NCBI lineage: Eukaryota > Metazoa > Arthropoda > Chilopoda > Scolopendromorpha > Scolopendridae > Rhysida > Rhysida immarginata. The sequence continues at coordinate 2,122,041 of JAHWFO010061024.1, read as the reverse complement.
GAAAGAAATTTATTTCAAGGATGATAACTTTCACTCTGTTTTGGAAGGTAAAGAAAAAAAAACAACCCTGGGATGATTTTCGCCTTGTCGCAACTAACGTCTTGGGAAAAAATAGGAGTGACAACTATGCTGAACTGATTGAAAATACGAGGCGCATCCAGAAAGTAAGTTTCCCTATTTTAAAAAAAGAGCTCACACTTACAGGAACATATTTATTGGCAACAAGTACAGCAATGCTTCAGCTATTTTTCAACATAGCCACCACCAGAATTGAGACACTTGTCGTATCGTGAGATCAACTTTTGTATCCCCCTGTCGTAGAACTCTGCCGCCTGTGAATGGAACCAGCGTGTGACAGACGTCTTCAACTCTTCGTCGTTGCCAAAACGCTCACCGGAGGACAGGAATTTCTTGAGGTGCAAGAAAACGTGAAAATCGCTGGTAGCAAGATCAGGGCTGTAGGGTGGAGGATCAAACAACTCCCTGCCAAATTCCGTCAAAACAGCTGCTGTGCGTCGAGCTGTATGTGGACGAGCATTGTCATGGAGGAGCACAACACCTGCTGTAATCATTCCATGCCTCTTGTTTTGAATGGCACGTCGCAATTTCCGCAGCGTTTCACAGTAACGGTCAGCGTTAACTGTTTCACCACGTGGAAGGAAGTCAATGAGCAGAATGCCCTTCCTGTCCCAGAACACCGTGCACATCACTTTCCGTGGCGACAGCGTCTGTTTGAATTTCGTCTTGACCGGAGATCCACTATGCCGCCAATGCATTGACTGCTGCTTGGTTTCCGGGGTGATGTGCGAAATCAAAGTCTCATCGCCCGTGACGATCCTGTCGAGGAACTCGTCGCCGTCATCGTGATACCGTTGCAGAAATGTCAGTGCTGCTCCTAAGCGTTGAATTTTGTGTTCGGGTGTCAGGTTTTCCGCACCCACCTGGCACACAATTTTTTGAACAGCAGGTGCTTAGTGACAATCTCATGCAACAAGGAACGGGATATCTGCGGCAATTGGGTGCTGAGCTCCGTAATCGTGAAGCGACGGTTCTCCATCACGCGCTGCCGCACAAGCTCAACAAGATCATCATTGATAAGGGATGGTCGCCCACTGCGCTCTTCATCATGGACACTTTGACGACCTTCGGAAAACTGCCTACACCAGCGACGCATGATGTTCGGCCCATAGACCTGACAGAGCTGACGATGAATTTCAATTGGCGCAATGCTTTCTGCATTCAAGAACTTTATCACCGACCGAACCTCGCAGGCGGCGGGAGAAGAAATAAGAGCTTCTATTTCGGACCATTGCTACCACGCTACTGGCACGAGGCGGGACCTGTCCGGCTGGCATATGATTGATACGTCATAGATCTGTTACGCATGCGCAATTGACACAACTAATTATGTTTATTTTAAAGGGGAAAACATCGGGAAACTTATTTTCTGGATGCGCCTCGTATGTTATCATCATACAAAAAACTGGATTGTAACATGTCCTTGAAAATTCACTTTTTACATTCTCATTTGGACTTCTTTCCGGACAATTGTGGGGCTTTTAGCGATGAACATGGGGAGCGCTTCCATCAAGACATCGCATACATGGAAAAACGATATCAGGACAAGTGGAACGCATTAATGTTGGCGGATTATTGTTGGACTGTTTGTCGAGATGTTACAGAAGCAGAATACAAGAGGGCAGCGAAAAAAAAACACGTCGCAATTCTGCTAATGAATAGAAGAACCGTATGATTTCTGTTAATTTTTGCAAAAGACTTGTAATTTGTTTTTCTAAAAAACGGAAACTAATTTTAAAATATAATTATTATTTTTGTATTCAGCATGTGAAAATGAATAAAAAAGCTACTTTACCTGAAGAATACTTTTTTATAGTAAAATTTTTTAGACCAGTGTAATTATACTAAATAAAAAGTTAAATAAAAAACGACTTTGATGATTTGTAAAATATTTATTTGTGATAAAGAGCAAAAACATATACAACAAACATTATCACAATAGATTAAATAAAAATAATTTCAAAATTAACAATTAACTTTTCTGTGATATTGATTCCTCTCATAACGGATCAAGGGAGAAGAAATGTTACTCTCTTGTTCTGTGCCATCATCAGCGAAGCCTTTAAATAGTTTAAAATTCATTCCTGAATGTTCGCCAATAGACGATGAACATTCTCCGTGCTTTGAAAATATTCTCGAACGATTTCGTTCTTATTAACCAATGAAAAGACAGAAATGGAATGTTAAATGACGTCATATATAAAGTAAAGTCTCTTATTCTGTGGTAAAATACGAACAACTTTCATTTCCGTTTTATTTAGTTGATTCCAATGCACCAGATGTCGCTGTAATCCGTATTCGGCAAACGTCATCGATTGTCGCCTCTGTTCTTCTCCCCTGCTCCGTGGATCATATCATCAAATTTGCTGCAGTGAAGTCCGAAAACTACAGAAAATGACAAAACTCAGAATATTCTCGTCCACGCGAAATAATTGGGCAGAAGTTGCTGATAATAAGACTTTATATAGTAACTTTATAAAGGCTACTACTATAGTCATAAGTTCGTGACCTGTTTTTTGTGTCACACTCTATGACAACATTATAAACGCTTACAAATATCCATATCATCCCTAAAAACAGCCGCCATTGGCCGCTATGCAAGTCTACCATAGCTTTGGCACAGCTGCTGGAAACTCCTCTGAAAGACATTGGCAGGTATATCCCTCACGACTACTCTTATAGCAGTGCCGATCTCCTCAATCAACTTAAATCTTCGTTAGCATTACTGATCAGGTCGCCGCAAATAGCCGTACGATTTTCACGTTGGTATTAAGTCAAGATGCGTGGAACACTGTTGGGTAACACGCGACATGTTCAGGTCATCAGAAGATGTCATGTGACATGTACTATGGCTAATCCCTACAGTTCCTGCGAGATCATCTACGGAGTCAGACTGGTTAGCACGTATTAACGTTTCAACCTCTTCAATGTTGGCATCCAACATTGTTGTCCGATCAATTCGCACATCATCCTCCAAACTGTCTTTCCCCTCTACTTCAACACAGCAATTCGTTGCCGTACACTTGTTTAATCATCTAAAAGGTTCACTAACTAATTTGCATAATATTTTGGCACAACTTTATGTTCACCCGTTGCTCAAACTGCTACATTCTCGAGTTCCGCCGCATGCACGCAACTGCTCTTCAAAATAGAGACCGTAGTTCTGTTTAATCTTTCGCTGCTAAAGCGAGAGAGGAATCTATAAGCCATCATCAAGTTATATAACTTATGCCGTATGCACTGATTCTACGAACTTAATGATTCTAGGTGTATATTAGTGTATCTTTCCACACATTCGTTCTTTGGAATTAAGCGAATATTTTCTCATGTACAGTTATGTTCGATATACAATAAATTATTGGTCATTTTGCTTTAAAAAGGGATAAAAATTTTCATAGAAATTATTAGGTAGTAGTTTCCATTAAATTATTTTCGTTAAATTAAGCAAGAGTTATTTTAATTACTATAACGAACATTTTTGATCGTTTTTCGGTTTAATACTCGCTGAATATTTTGCCACAACACTGAACTTATTTTACAATTTTAATTAAATATTTCTTTCATTTCTGTGGCTTTCGGGACAAAGCCTTTGTGACTTGAAAACGCCATATAACTATATGTTGTGAAGAAATCACGACTGGAATAGTACAGAGAATTTACGAATTTTTCATTAGAAAAATTATAAAAGACTGCTAACGCACGAGTGATAACGCTAGTTGTCGGATGATATTGCCATAAAATGTTAAGTTTTGATATTGATATTTAAGCTACCATCTGCTTAATGTTATATTATTAATGAAATTATTACAAGCTGTAAGTAGATGGATGAAGGATTAATATGTCATACAAAAAAGAGGATATAAAGAAACTTTTATTCTTTCTAAATCGAAGTGCATTTATTTTAACTTTAAAAGATTTATGTTAAAAACATACAAAGCATTGAGCGATAAAATCTCATTTTTCATATTGATAATTCCAAAGTTTATTCTTTTGTGTAAAATCTAAATCGAATATTTATAAGAAGATGAAGACAAAGCGGAAAGAAGCACTAAATGGAGGAACTTATTAAGAACAGCAGTGGATACTGGAGAGGAGGAGGTGATTCGGGGTAACATTTGTTATTCATTAGCTGATCATCCCATCGCTAGCCAGCCGTTGTTATTTTGAGGAAAATGTTATCGGGTCGTTGAAAATCCGCAGGCAATAACGATCCAAGAGATCGTTTAATACAGTTCACATATGTAATTAAAGGATAATTGGATCCTTGGAAGTGTAACTTTTAAGCTCTATCGAACGAGTGTGTTGACCAATATCTACTCGTGGTTATTGAACAACGACAGCTTTGTTCATGAACTAGCCGAATCTCCGCTCCCTATTTTCAGATGGGCATCACTTCCCGAGATTTCAAGGAATCGACCCCAGTAGTAATAGAAAGAGCTCTTAATGCAGACGTGGTGCTCCAATAAAAGTTTTCATAAAGACCAATGATGATGAATTATTAGCTGGAATTAAAACTAGAAATTAATCCCCCCGAGGACATAGAAAAGTAGCGGAAGCCCTGCGGACCTCTATTTTTACCCTGTATCTTTTTAATCCCCCGAACCTAGTATTTACAAAACGTAAAAGAGCTCTATCTTCTTCATCATTTCCGATCGAATAACATATCACATGCCATATGTTGCCATAGTTCTAAAGACCAAGTGACTGCCACCTCAAAAACTCTGACCCCACTGGAAAAATTTGGCCTAAACTTCACAGTAATGTAGTTCTTACTTAGAGGAATCTGCATACTGAATTTCACTCCTTGACGTACCTACATGTAAATACCACATAGGTCTTTTGTCCCTTCTGACTCCCACCCCCGTAATTTCGACCACAGTGCGCCAATCAAAACCAAACTAAATAATAAAGGTGGACATGCCCATAGTAAGCTAAATTCCGAATTTCTACCTTCTACCTCAAAAAATGCATAAATTATGAAACGGACAGATGGATAGACGGACATTGTAAAACCAATAAGCAAACATAATAAAATGTAGAAATGTTATAAACAAAAGAGAACATTTGTAAAGAGACGGCAATATTCTTTGCGCTGAGTCATGGTCTCCATAGCTGTACAAGAAAAACTATTTTTTCATAAAAATTTTACGTCAATTTCTTTGAATATAATCTCCTAGTTTTATGGAAAGTTGCTTATTCTGAGGAAAAACATGCTGATTTGAGGGGAAAATAACACTCTGGATACGCCTTGAGTACTTTGAGGTATCACTCCTCGTGTAAGCTTTCGTAGTCATGTTACAATTTCAAAACTACTGAAAGAATTGGGACAAATTTGCTGGTTCTCACAGAGCAGTTGCTACTTAATCTATCTTGGCTTTTATTGCTAAGAAATATCCTAGTAGCTGTCATGTGTTATTCTCTACATTTAATTACTCTAAATAAAATGACAGTGGTAATGAAACTCTTTCATTATGTCTTCTAACTGGAGATGTTTTGAGCAAGTTTGTTGGCTTGCTGTCGATAAACTAGGTGATATACTCCAAACAATATTATATTTTTGATGAGCAACAGCCTTACTTAGTGACTACTATTTATTAATTGTAGGGTAATTAGGGTCTATGGTAACAAGTTACAAGAGGGCCAGAAAAAGTGGAAATCCCCTTTCGCTACCATCGAGTGTACTCAATCTGCTATTGTTCTATATTGCCGTTTCCACTACAGGAGGTTGGAATACAGAACACCAAGATCAATTCGTAAGTACTCCTGTTGACACACTTTCCAAAGAGCCTGCACTGTTCGCGGTCATCTTTTTCCGAGTGCCCGTTTAAGTATGCCAAACTCACAAAAATCCATAGGCGATTTTGATGGGTATGTCGCTGAATGGAATGAAGCGGATTCCGGTATCTTCTGGCATGCGTTCCAAGAACAGGCGAGTTGACGCGGCGATATAGGTCTTGGTGCAGCCATACCTTGTTTTCCTCTACACCGTAAAAACCGGGGATGTCACGGGTAAATATGGGGGTTAAAATAATAGTCTGACAGTGCAAGGCGTTGACTTTGGCCTTTAGCCTAACTCTGTGTAAAGTTAACTTGCTGTTATAGCTGTATCCAGCCACAATCATGAAACCTTTTGAAAATGTTTCCTTGATTTCACGGTAACATTTTCTGATGTCCTTGAACCCCTTGGGCGGTAAAAAATTGCTCGCCTCTTGTTGCAGTCGCTTAAATAATCATACACCTTCTTTAGTGTGACAACGTATTTTCAAGTTTCATCCACCAGGTATTGTTCATACAGTTTGCAGCAGTTGGTCCGTCGCTCTTGAACATGGCGCAGCAACAACTTATGAACGTGGCTCCTGTGTCGCTTTTCCAATTGTAAATCACGGTTGATATTTGTGTTTACCGTGTACACAGATGTTCCTACTGTCTGTGCCATGGCCCGTTGTGTTGGTGGGTTACATCATACTCCACGTAGGTAAAGAAGGCCTGCGCACTGAAACATCATATATCGATACATCATCATCAAACGGCCAAATTTAGGGCTTATTATTGGTAGAAATACCATTAACAATATCCTTTTTTGTGTGCTGTAACAGTAAATGACATTTCAGTGCGCAGGCTTTCTTTATAGGTGGTATTGGTTACATCCGGTTACGCAAGCCCGAACTTTCCGGACAACGTAAGGAGTACGGCTAGTGGATGATCTCAGATTGGCCTGCTTTTGATCCTCAGGAATGGCACCGCTTCTGATTTTGCCAATGTTATTTAATACACTTGATATCATTTAGAAACTACGAAGCCTAGCTTCTTGTATGGTTTCATAATTTCGGAATAGCTGAATTTGACTTCGGAAAGGGCTGTTATGTAGCCCTCCCAATATTTGTCAATTTTGGGTGGCATAACTATGTTTTTAGCTCGCTGTTCGAATACTAGCTATTATAATACCTGCCCTAACAATATTCCACGTAATAGCCACATTTAAATATGCTAATTGTTACCATAGATCTCTAACAACCCACTGTAGTTCATTACTAGCTTATACCGCAGGGTAGCTGCAAATGGTTAAATATGTTGTGCTTTGCTTCCCTATAATCAAGTAAAAACATAAAAATAAGATGGGGAAACTTTGGTTAGGTTAGCTTGGTTGAAGAAAAACTTTGGTTGAAAAATACAGGCTACTAAGTACAGTTAAAAAAATTAAACAAAAACTGTGGATTAGAGGTTCCCTCCCCTTTTTGGTTACTATATAGAGTGTTGAAGTGGCTCGATAATGCTATGTTTGCACTGCATCTTAATTACGGTTAAGTAAACACGGTTTACTCTTGATCCCGGTCAAACAGAACTGTGGGGCCTGCTTCGGTTACCTAATCGCGTTTACAGCTCGGTTAAGAATCGGTTAACTAAATCGGTCAACCTTCGTGTTTTGGAAACCCGGTTAGTGACATCATATCCCGGTTAGCTCCAACAAACAGGAAAACAAAACATGACAGTTAAGCGAAAGGGTAGCTGCGAGTGATCTGATGAGAAAACCAATGCTCTTATATACATTTGGAGAGAACAATTTTCAGACTTGAGAAAGGCTAAATGTAACCGCTAAGAGTATGAGCACATACTGCTTCATTCATCGTAATTTCGCTAACGACAAGGTTTGACGCCCGTGGAAGCCAATTGCTACTCTCACCGCCATCTATTGACGCGATTGCGAGGGGGGGGGGGTTAGCTTAGAAAACACCTTTTCGCTTGGTAACCGTCATTTCCCTTGAATGTAGTGCGAACATAGCATAAACTGCAATAAGTGGCTCGTGTGAAATGTCTGGTGATTATGCTGGATAAGCTGCAGTAAAGCTATCGCGTCCTATCCAGTTTATTTTCAGTAGGTATCATTATCCTGGCTATGTCCATGTTAAGGCAGAAAGTCGATGAAAAACAAGCGCCTCCAATACACGAACTCAGTATCAATTTTCGATTTTCACCAGTGGTATTAATTTTAAGCAGACATCATTCAGCTAAAAAACTGAATACCTGGGTTTCAGATGAATTCGCCCAATAGCCTATTTCTGCATCGGATTCTTACGATGATATGTGACGACAGCAAGCTCACCATGTGGAACGACCGAAACAATAGTCCAAACCGACTTGCACACATAGAAGGTTCTGATCTCTTTATGGTGATCATCCAATACTGTAGTACCTTATGAATTTTTGCCGCCTGGTCAAACAAAGACAACTGATGTGCATCACCAGAAATTAAGCAACAAAAAAACATCGCTTGTCAGTCGTTTGAGTCCCATACTCCTCAATTTTGGAGCAGAACTTCAACGGCTCCTTCATCTTACATATTCACAAGAATTGGCACTATCGGACTTCCACATGTTCCGCCATTTGGAAGGACAAACGATTTACTTATCTAGATGTTGCGATTCATGCCTTCAACAATTTCTTAGGTATATTCTACCATCGCGCCATTTTTTGCATTGAAAACAAGTTGCCGAGGAGAGTAGGTACTTTTCTGAGTAAAACAGATTTCTTCGTCTTTTTTAATTGTATAAAATGAGACGCCCTGCATGTTTCATATTAAATACTGGGTAAATAAGCTAAGATCATAAATGAAATCAAACGTTAAACAAATCTAATTCGGCAACCTAGATTACAATGAATATATTATATAGAAATATGATACTGCAGAGATATATCAAAATCCTCTCGGTAGACTGTGCCGTTATATCAAAGTTTAGCATCAGAAATTCTTGAAAATTTAGACTTCAGGCCATGATATTTTTGACGTAGAACTACGTCTATCAGGGGTGCAGCCGAGGAAAAATTCAGACGCGATTTTTCGTTCAAAAAGTGATGTAGATATCTCAGTCTATATCTTTCTATCACTATATCCTACAACTATGGTCATTGTCTCGTTGGAAAGAGGAAGGTTGAGTCTTGAATAATAAGCAAAAATCTCACCAAATGAGCCACGGGGTCAAAGGTTACAGCAATTTAAAGTTAAGTGAATTTTATGCTCGCCATCGTAATAACGGAGTGGCGCTGCTGCAGCATATACGTGTGCGGCGTGTATTGGAACTAATTGGAGCTAACCATGGCATACGAGAAAAGGCCTGTGCATTTAATATAAAGAAGGCCTGTGCATTAGGTATAAAAACATGGAAACACGAGCGTTTTAAGATAATATCATGAAATCCTGTCATCTGCCGGCGAAATCAGTACATCATCTATATATATAAAACCGAAATCTGTATGTTTGTGTCTTGTAGCTTCAGGCGATCCTATTGGCTAATCGAAAAGGAATTGTTTCGATTGTCACGACAGTATTATTGTTAAACTCAGGATGAGCAGAAGAATTTTAATTGTTGCAATATTTTTATTTGTAATATAAACTTTGGATAGCAAAGAAATTTTTTCTTCTTTAAAATGTAATATCCTGTCATGGAAAATATGGTTTTTACATTTGAAAAGTAAAATCGTGTATCTGAATATAAAATTATATAATGACTTCTCTGATTTTTGAAATGTCAATTTTCAAATTTTAAAAAAGTATTTTCATTCAGTTATTGCAACCTAATTATTACTTAGAATTTTTATTATTCAACCATTACTTAGAATTTTTATTATTCAACACAGTTTTCAACAGTGGCTTAAAGAATAAAGACAAAGAGCGATTAGATAAATTAGAGATACATACCATACAGTTTACTCCTTTTTGGATAGGTTTGCCCAATATTTTGTGAAGTGACCAAACCTAATAACTTTAATGTTACCATAATAACACTTTAGTTCTGAACTTTGTCAATAGATGGTACTGCCTTAACTTTAAAATCACAATATAAGAAATAAACTGTGTTTAAAACGCGCTTTAGGTCGTGTCTGCCGAAATTCATCTTAGCGTTATTGTTTGACGCGCCGGACACGTCTGATCTAGGCCCTAAGGGGTTACCTGTCGTATAATTATTGATGGTTATCTTCTGTGTTTTACGGGTTTAGATTTGATTAATTTGCGATGCTATTGTTGTTTGGTTTCGTATTGATATTAATACGTTTTGGCTATTCTCACGGACTTCGATTTGACAATCGAACAGTGAAGTGTACATTTGTTAGGATGGAACGAAAGCAGCGCTTTCACAAAGCTCATCCAACCAGAATAAACTCCAAATGAAATAAACTGAGGTAGTCAAGAAGCCTAACCAACCCAAGCGGTCTTCCATATTATACAAAAAAGAAAATAAGATTGACGATTGTCAGAAATAAAAAACAAACGAAATAAAAAAAATACAAGGAGAAAGAAGATTATCACATCTTCCAGTAGTCTGGGAAAGAGACGTTGCTAATATCTTCAAAATTGATGTCAAGAACGTGCCTCGGTTTACGATACTTCGTATGCCAGTTCATATTCATTGAGTTCTTCAGTATCCCTTTCACAAGCTTATTGTCGTGAGTCTTCATCTTCTGTATCATAATCAAAAGGAGATCCTGTATAAAAGGAGACTTCGATTTGCTTTGCAATTCGGATTTTATTTTTGCTTTGTGAATTTTGCGAAACTTTTGTCATCTGTTTGTTACTTTTCATATCACAGACCCATTCTTCACAAAATTGTAATGTAATTGAATATAGTTTCTTTTTTTTTAATTTTGTTCTTTTTTTCGCCAAAAAATGCACACTAACGGTAACCAATAATAACAAACAGTAGTAGTTCTACGCCTTAAAAACCCGCGGCTTTGGCAGTCACCAGAGCCTCCGTCAATTTTTTCTAGGCGTTCAGTTTGCTATTGATTGACACCGGTCGGACCTCTTTAAAATTTACCTGTTTCGAGATACATATTATGATAAAATTTCGGTTTTTGGTCGCTATCTTAAAAAATAATTCGGAAGATAAATTTAGTAAGGAAATTGACGAACTCCTCGTGTAATTTCACCTTATGTCAATTATCTCCAATTTTTTTCCTTCATTTATACCGGGTGATTCAGTCAATTTCTGACCATTTCACTCGAATGACGTGCATTAGAGATAAACAATTGAAAGAATATGAGCGCCATATCGAATTTCTAAATAGTTGGAGTTTGTATTATTGCAACGGCGCTGCATGAAAATCGTATTGTTGAAAAATGGCGCCCGCTTTATCAACAGAGCAGAAATGCAAGGTCGTCGAATGGTATTTCGAGACAAAATCACCTGTAACCGTGCAAAGAAAGTTCCGGAAGGAGTATAAGTGTCGAGACGCACCAGGCAGGCAAGCAATCAATGGTTTCAACAGGATGGGGCCCAGGCCTCACACCACTAATGAAGTGCTAGATTTTCTCAATCAGAAAGCGTGTCATTTCAAACAGGTTTCCAGATCGATTCGGGGATGGCTTTCTTTGGCCCCCTACGAGTCCTGACCTAAACCCATGTGATTTTTATCTCTGGGGGTTCCTTAAAGACAGCGTGTTCACTACAGCACCAAGAACCCTAGACCAGCTGCGACAAAGCATCGTCGACTGCTGCACCCTTGTGGATGCAGAAATCCTGGATAGAGTTATGAACAACTTCACCATTCGGCTGCGAGCAGTTCAAAACGTTCGTGGTGGCCACATTGAGCATATCATCAAGACTTTTCCACGGGAATAAAAACTCCGAACTGCCTAAAATATCATACTGAAGTGCTAAGTTTGTAAACATTAATGGGTCAATAAATCATAGTACTGAAATGGTCAGAAATTGGCTGAATCACCCTGTATAACGAAATTTAAAATTTTATCGAATAGGAATAGAGTTTTGGAATTTCTATCTTTGAAGGATTCGTTCAGTTTACTCTTATTATAATTGATGCAATAAAAAATTATAACACATTTAAGTGAAATCAGTGTTTTAGAGAATTATCTTCATTCTTCATTCGATGAAATTCCTAAATTCTCTTAAATAATTATTTAAATTTTATAATTTTTCTATTGCATCAGCTCCAGGATTCCACCGAGGCTTCTTCGATGAAACCCTCTGACGAGAACAAAGTGCTTTCGTCTTGCAATTTTCAGTTTGACGTATATGCCTTTTTCGCTCTGTGTCCTGCCGAGATGTAAAAGTATTTGTAATTACATCATCCGTTTTTGAATATTACAAGGTTGAAATATTCGGTTGCTTGAAAATTACGTGATAGTTTATTTAATTAAAACGGAATGATAAGCATAAACTGAAAAGTTATGCAATTAAATGACAATGCACAACATGCATCAGGATAACGTGAAAACATAGCAACATCTTTCACTAATTATACAGCTACAAATGCTTCAGTATTCTTCACAGGTTAGGTTAGGTTAAAACATTACTTGAAAAACATAGGGCATTTGCTAATCTTCGTTTTATTGCATCCTGCTTTTTTCGTCAATGTGTTCATCCAAAGGTCATGAAAAACTTTAAAACTCAATCATTCGCACACGAATGAAGATAAAAAGATTCTAATTACACAGAAACGATTGAAAAGGGGAAAGAGAGGGCGGGGAAACCAAGAAGGTTAATTATTGTTAGTAGGTGTCTCGTTTACGCTACACATTGCTTGGAGATCTAGCTTCTTAAAGCCTAGCTTCTTAAAGCAGGAACGTGTCTTGTATCCATCTGTCACACCGCTGGCGAATTAAGAGTAGAACTGCCCACGTCCACTATCGTTGCCGAAGCTTTTCACGCTATCTTCGAACGAGGTGGTGCCGTTCTCGAACATTTTTTCGGCTGTGAAAGATACGTTCTTCCTAATTCAACCAAAATAGCGTTCCTGAGTAATATCATTAAAAATACATCATAGCAAAGAAGGAAAGATTTCCCATAAACTTCTCGTAGCTTTTTTTTAAACCGGTCGAATAACTTGAGGCCTTCTTTCGTTTCGTGCATAGGCCAATAGAGAATGCCTATGTTTCCATTCAATTTCGTATTACAGTTCATTTTTCATGAAACCAAACGATAATTCTATAACATTCTATAAAATTTTCGACGTCGTCCCTTCGCAGATCCAAAGGACAGGCTGGATGATGAAGCGCCTCTCGTCCTCCCCTCCATATCAATTCAGAATCGATTCTAAAAAAATAGCATTATCCCGTTTTTATTTTTCTTATCATTATGTTAACGTTATTGTTTTTACGTCTTTGCGCCTTTTGTTTCAATTATGACCACGATCTATAGATATTCATGATCATCGAGCTCCATTGTTAAAATGAAGCTAAAGTTTCTAGCTCCCGGTAAGGCGGGAACTCTATTGAAAAGTGGTGCTGCATATACAATCGGCCCAACTGCGCCTCCAGCGCCGCCCTGTCGGCAGATAGACACTTTACTGTCATTTTCAGTTTCAATGAAAATCTCTATCGCAGGTTACGGTCGGCGTTAGTGCGACCTATGCGGCACCTGGCGTGATCTGTTTTCTTTAGTTTCATGGAAAATGGCTGAAGCTACTGGGTGACCATGTATATCTATAGACCGTGGTTATAACAAATAGCATCGCGCGCATTGTTGAAATTAGCTAATTTATAATTCCAAATAATAGCAGTGAACACACAATCGACAATCGAACAGTGAAGTATACATTTGTTAGGATGGGACGAAAGCAGCGCTTTCACATAGCTCATCCAACCAGAATAAACTCCAAATGAAATACACTGAGGTAGTCAAGAAGCCTAACCAACCCAAGCGGTCTTCTATATTATACAAAAAAGAAAATAAGATTGACGATTGTCAGAATCAAAATACAAACGAAATAAAAAAACACAAGGAGAAAGAAGATTATCACATCTTCCAGTAGTCCGGGAAAGAGACGTTGCTAATATCTTCAAAATTGACGTCAAGAACGTGCCTCGGTTTACGATACTTCGTATGCCAGTTCATATTCAATGAGTTCTTCAGTATTCCATTCACAAGTTTACTGTCGTGAGTCTTCATCTTCTGTATCATAATCAAAAGGAGATCCTGTATAAACTTTCCGATATGGGCCATGTTTAAATCCATGTGGATGGATTGGTTTTTTCACCGTCCTTCTGTCCAGCTGAGCAATGGTCCTCAGGGTAACATTCTGGAATGACTGTAGTTTACTCCATCTGGTTTTACAGATAGTCGCACACGCAGGCATGCCATAGAGGAGTATGGTCCGGATAATCGATTTGTACAGAAATAGCTTGTTGTCAATGCTGAGGGCGCTGTTGCGACCCATGAGAGCTATGATACTGTACTTAGCCCTCTTCGCTTTGTTCAGAGCATAGGACATATCCCGGTTCCATGAGAGTCTTGAGTCAATGATAACTCCCAGATACTTGTAGTTGTCCACCCAGTCCAGTTTCTTATTGAACAGAACAAAAGAATCTGGGGGACGCTTGAGCTTCCTATTGAGGTACAAAGCCTTGCACTTTCCGACGTTAAGGTTCAACTTCCAGCAGTTAAACCAGTCTTCTAACTGCTTCAAGGCGCACTGCAGTCGAGTGATAAGGTGAGCCGGCTGGTGTGCCCATGTCATAATGGCAGTATCATCCGCATAAAAATACAGATTACAATTATCGGGTTTCGGGAAATCATGTACAAAGTAATTAAATAGCACAGGCCCGAGGACAGGACCCTGAGGGACACTGGCCTTTACAACACGGGGCGTGGAGATTTTCTCCAACTTTGGCTTGATAGGATCTGCCGTCAAGAAAGGATTTCACCAACAAAATCAAATCGGCAGGGAACCCGTCTCTGATCATTTTGTAGACAAGCCCTCATGCCACACCTGGTCAAAAGCTTTACTGACATCGAGAAAATACCACCCCACAGTACCTGGAGAGGCTCAGGGGGGTGCTCAGGTCTTCAACGAGCCTCGGACAAGAGTGGGCAGACTGCTCTTCCCGGAAAAGGTCATTTGCTAGACAGTGGTCATTAGGAATCTGACGAGAATCGTTTTCTCCAACACTTTGGACATCGTGGGTAGCAGGCTAAGAGGTCGGTAACTCGCCGGAATTGCAGGATTTTGCCCCTGCTTGGGGATACCCAACACAATAGATTGCTTCCAAGTCTCGTTAATGATATTAGTGAGATAGTCAATAAAGTTCTTCGGGAGATTTATAAGGGCGTTATTACTCACCTTGTCTCTTCCTGCAGCCTTCTTCTTTTTCAGTTTACTTATGATGGTGGCGACCTCTCCAGCCTCGATGCTGTTCTTCGTTAAATGCTGTGGGACTTCATCAAAGTTGACAATACCTTCTTCCACACGCTGAGACATGATTTGGCTCTCGGGCTTATCGTTGGTAGGAGTAACAAACTGCATTTCCAGTGAATCTGCAATGACTTGGGCCTTGTCCTGATCAGTTTGCACATAGTCACCTTGTGGTGTACGGAGTGGAGAAAGCGTATCATTCTTCCTCTTAAGTAAAGCTCTGACCATACTCCAAATGGAACTGTCGCGAGCCGACAAGCTTTTGAGTTTTTCATTCCATCTAGCGTCGCGAAGCTCTTTTATCTCCTCTTGAACTCTTCGCACTAACCTGTTGTACTTGGTTTTGAGCCAAGGTTCATGAACGCACAAACCGTACGACACCTCTTATAAGAGGCGTTGCCTGTGCACAAAACGTCATCCATTGTTACATATCATAAAAAAAACATTGTTAATCGTATTTGTACTAATAATAAGCCCTAAATTATGACTTTTTATGATGATGTACCAATGTATGTTACTGTGCGCAGGCTTTCTAACTAGGTGGTGTTGTACCAAATCACCATTCTCACTTAAATAAATATATTTTATAACATTACAATGAAGTTCTGTCGCGGGTCTTTTGATTATTCAGATTAAATTATTAAGCACTTCCAATTAACACCTCCACTGACTAGTAATTAATTCCCTTTTCCGATCCTTTCCCAAATCGTTTAGTAACGCCAAAAAGGCGTTGCACTATCTACATATCCTTTGGGCTGGTTAGAGCAACTACTTAGGTGGCAGGTAGGGGCTATATTTCCTAATGGAGAAATATTCATTAAAGAATAACTCGAGAAATATTCATTAGAGAATAACTCAAGAATATTCTTTGAGGATTTTAGGTTACTTCTTTAACTATTCTAAAGGAAATGTAGATAGCGTAATGTATCCATGTCCACACTGGCTCATTTGGTTAGGCGTCGACGCGATTCGCCAAAGGTTCTTGGTTCAGTCCAGGCTGTTTAATTTTCTTTCCTATTTTCATCAAATACGATTTTGCTAACAAGAAAAGAAAACTATAGCTCCGATCAAGAGTTTAAGTTTTAGAAACGTGTTTTTAATTTTCAACATTATTTTCTTCCCATTCCTCAAAGTTTTAATGTAATACAGAATGCTTTAAGGAGTATGTGAGAGTTAATTGAATTTAAGGATTATAATGGTTAAACTAAATTTTAGGATGGCATCCGAGAAAAGCTAAATAATAACAATAAACTCCGAAAAAAGTCTTTAAACCCTGAAATTTAATTATAAAGTGAAAGATAATATTTTCCCGAATTATTTTTTTTCTCTTCATGATTGTGTACGGTCTAAAAAAATGTTCTGAATTTGTTAATTGTGTATTCGAATTAAATAGCAAAAGCAGTAAAAGAAAGTTAAAAAAAATATAGAAAAAAAAAGTCAAGAGAGGTTAGAAAGTAAGGTCGGATAGTTTTCCATTTCCTTTCATTAAACCTTTTTTCCTCCCTTCTTCCTTTTAAGCTGGATGCGTGGATGAACTCGGCGGTAATTAATCTTGTTCCTAACGGACGAAGAAGGCACGATTTGTTCAATTAACTCTTCTTCAACAAAATCTTCTTCTCGTTTGGAGAGTTGAAAATAAAACAGGTTTTTTTTTATTTTTATTTTAATTTTTTTAGTTCATTTTTCCGTGTCAGGTTAATTATGTCGATCAATGGTTCAATTAAGTTGTTGCTTTCACGAATCGGGGAGAAAAAAAGATAAGAAAAGGAGGGGAAACCAGAAACGCCAGGAAATGCACTGGTGTTGAAACAAAACTGGAAATGAGTTGGATTTTAACCAATTATGGCGATCAACGAAACTGAATGTGAGAATTCTTGAGTGAAGAAGACAAACAGAACTCTTCCGTAATGGATAGAGATAAAACTTTAATTTTTGATCTATTTTAAGTGGAATGAGACAACGAGTTCAGACGTGAAAGAATGAGTCATCATGAAACGTTACAGCCTTTTCCCACTGAAGACAAAAATTTACATAAATAATTTTGATGTCTTTTATAAATACATAAACTATCCAAATGCTGTATTTTTAAAAGCATTAAGGGTACCAGTGGCAGTATAATATAGGACAATTATAATATATCTAGACGGCCTTATAACATAACATTATAATTTAATTACTTACGTCAACGGTTTTCAGATGACCGTTTGCAACTCATGATACATGTAACCCAAAGTCTCCAGTTTAATAATTCCTCTACATAGATGTGATAAGCAGAAGCAGTATGTTGTAATTAACGTAACGAAGGTAACACAGCGTATTTTCCATAGAATCGCTGTGTCGTAATTATTTCTGGATTTTAATTTTCAATCTTTTAGAAGGACTCGTATGGGATTTGTCATCAACCCCGTTATTAGATGAAAATCACATATTTCCAGACTCACCCCTGTCAATAAATTAGTTCAGAACTACGTCGATCATTGTTATGACAGACTTATCCTGATGGTCTGCACATGCATTTATTTTTTTAGTGTTTTTTGAGCTTTGTCGTGTTGTTTGTTCTTTTTTTTTCCCTTTATTTTTTCTTCTTTCTCTTTTCCTCTTCTTTTTATTCTGTCTTTGTTTTTCTGTTTGTTTTTTGTTTTTTGAGCTATTTCATTAACCCCGCTTTGGGCTGTTGCCTTTTGGGGGGTAACTTGGGCTAAGACCTTCCAGTTTTATCTGGAGGCCTATTTCCCTGTTCTTGTTTTAAAATCTCAACCTAAATGTAAAATATAAATATATTATTATCAATAGCATATATTAATTGCTTTTGGCCCAGCTTTTGCATTTTTACTGCTTTTTTCTTTCTTCATTTGACTCGGGTTTTCTTTGGTTCCATTTCATTTCGTTTATTATTTTATATGTATTTTTCATTAACCCCGTTTTGGGCTTTGACCTGTTGGGGGACAACAAGTGATCTTGCCCCCCGGTTTATTTGGTGGGTTATTCCCTGTTGTTGGCCATACCTATCACACATGTCCTTGACCTCACGAGCGATATTGACCAGATCATCCTCTTTGGGCGTAAAGTATTGGCTCATCAGTGAATCGGCGATAATTTGTGCTTTGTCCTGGTCATTGCTAACGAAATCGCCACCCCTGTAAGCAGAGGAGGGAGAACAATAGTCCTGTTGCTTTTAAGGGCCCTGACCATACTCCAGAGAGAGTTATCCTGGACGGACAGACTTTTGACTTTGTCATTCCATCTTTGATTCCTTAAATCCTTAATCTGATCACTTACCTTGCGGGATAGCCTGTTGTACTTCGTCTTGAAGGGAGAAACCTGGTATGCCTTGAAGTGGAGAAAGGAATCTGCGTCGATGTAACGGACTGGTAGCCAGGTTTTTCAACCGGCAGCGAAAGGGCCCCCAGAACAAAGCAAAGCAGGAAGACCCAAAGAGTAAGACCAGCCAGGCGGGCGCAGCATCAGGCAGCAGGGCTTTCCAACAGGATGCTAGAACCAAACAGGCGAAAGTGCATAGCAGCGAAGCAACTAAGCAGCAGGGGGCGAGCATGTCACATAGAAATGCGACAATCGAACCGTCCGATGTCCCCAGCCACGCAAATCGGCTGGGAAGCAATGTCGGATCTTCCGTGCCGCCATCTGTCGATAATATACAGCTTAAACAAAACGTTAAATCGACGGATGGGCGAGCGGAAGTAAGCTTTAAGCGAAGGCGGAAGCGACGCGAGCAAGAGCACCGTTTTCAAGTTGATTTTCGGGAGCTGGGATTAAGGGGGGAGAGGGCGGAGCTTCAGGACGGAACGGTCGGATAAAGAGAGCTCCGAATCGCCCGAATTGTCTGGATAATGTCGGCGAGTTTGAAAATGAGTGGGATAAGCGTTTAAGCAACGAACTGTTTGATAACGTGGGCGTGGAGAATGAACGTTTGCGTGCGCCGGGAAGGGCGACTACGTTTTATCACTCGTTACGAACTTACCTGTCTTTCACTGTATGTTTCTCGCCAGCAACCAGCAGGAGCCCGACCAGCCCCGAAGCAGAGGACCATACGGAACTCATCCGCCCTGGAATCGAATCGTCACCTGTGGAAGTAGCTGTGAGAGCAGGAGAGAACGGCCAAGCAGGCGACAGCGAAGGTCGACACGCCTACGTCGGGCTCGCCAACCAGTGACTGTGAGAAGTGCCATTCCTGTGTTGGTGGTCGCCATTTGTGTGCTCAGCCGGATTCGTCAGGCAGCAGCAAGGGCTATAGCGGGGACGAAAGAAGAAGAAGACTCGAGGGTTGTCTGTATCGCCCCTTGGTCGTTTGTGGCTTTAATTCAAGATACACTATAGGCGCCATCATCCCATATACAAGGTAAGCAGTTTAAATGCTTACATTTATGCTCTCTCTCACTCATAATTGCAATAATGCTCCCGAGCGCGTAACGGGGTTAAATTTAAGTGCTCAGTATTAGGCAGAAAAATATTAAAGTAATTAGCAGTGTGTTAAGTTAAAGCTAACGAACCTATTGCGCGTAGTTCTACCAGCTTCCCGTTGTAATGGAGGTGCATTTTTTTTTCTTTACAGTTATGTAATCCACATTTCTAATATTTACGCAAAGCGTCGCCGCGAACTATGTTAAGAGCGGTACGTCTTCAGTCCCCAAAGCGGAGAAGAGGCTAGCGCAATTACAAGCTAAATATTACCTCATCGGGATTTCGACTGGAGAGCGGTCAGCGGCAGAGAGCCGATTCCCAAGAATCCACGAGCGTCGAAATTACAGAAAGGAATTTCGCGCTAATTACTGGACTTTATAGTGCTACGGATGTATGCACTTATTTACCATTGTAAATTATAATCTTAATCGATTCCTCTGGAACTTGTCTTTTTTTTTTTTCAACTGGGCGGGTATCCTACGTGTTAGTAGGATTCCGCCCCTTTACCCAAATTAAAGGCTATAGCCGGCCACTTAAGTTTATTTATGCTTGGCAGGCGTTCCTTTGGGTAAATTCATGTATTTTTTGGTTTTATTGAGTTAATAAACCCATTATTCTTTATTAAGCGCAAAGTTAAGTTATTTGTCTCTGTGCACGTCCATTTCAGCATTCTTCCACTGTGCATAATCAAGTTATACGTGACAGAAGATATGCAAATGAGTGTACAGTGTGGCCAAAATCTGTCAGGGGAGGGGAGCAGGAAGGTTAGCCTATATAAATACAGGGCTGTTGGACATTCACATCAATCATATCTCGTGCAGAAGTGAAGACAAATGAAGGTATCGAAGGAGATGGTTAGGTGTTTTTTGCTTTATGACTTCAAAGGTGGGCTTGTCAGCAGCAGCATCAAGTCGCCGAATGTGTCTTGCGGTTGGGGATGATGCTGTGAATGAACGCACCGCAAGGCATTGGTTTCAGAAATTTAGGTCGGGAGAATTTGTCATTTCTGATGAACCCTGTAGTCTAGTTGTCTGGTTCACTACGAGCTGCTATCAACTGGCCAAACAATCACTGGGGATCTGTGCTCCCAGCAGTTGGAACGTGTGCAACAGGCATTGCAGCAGGAGATAGCATTGGTGAATCGCAAAGCGGTACGCTTCCTTCATGACAATGCCCGGCCAGGGAGACCATAGAGCGGCTTGGCTGGGAAACTTTGCGTTATCCACCTTACTCACCAGATCTTGCTCCAACGGATTACCACCTTTTCCATACTCTGGACAACCATCTTCGTTGAAAATCCTACACCAATGATACTTACCTGCGAAAGGCACTCACGGACCTCTTTGAGTCCAAGACTGGCAAGGTTTACAGCCAGGGGATTGATCAACTGGAGACAGGTTGGCAGAAGGTGCTAGATGACAATGAGGATTACTTTGGGGACTAGCGATACGCTACTTTTTGTGTATATCATTTTGTTATCCGGAATTAAAAACGGCAAGAACTTCTGTGGTTACCTAGTGTTATGATAATGACATATTACCACTGGTGACTTTGGTTAAATACTTAGGTCTGATTTTATCACACGATCTCTCTTGGGATCTTCATATTGATGAGCTCATACTTAAACTTAATAAAAAACAAGGGACAGTCTCCAGATTGCAACTTCTCCCGGTTAACATTCTTTTTCTGTTGTATTTTTCATGGATCCACTCAAAACTGTGTTATGGAATTATATTTTGGGGATTTACCTCGGTATATAACTCTAATCGTATACTTAAATTACAGAAATGGTTTTTTAAGTACTTTAAGTAAATCACCAATTCGTACCTCGGTCTCATATCTTTTCCAAGAACTACATATTCCTACAATCTATCAAATTTAAAAAATTCAGTTCGGATCCTTTGTTTATAAAATTACCAATCAACTGCTAATTACTTCAATTCCTTTTACTATAAGATTCAATCTTGACTGTCACAATTATCCGACGTGTTTCTCACAATGGTTTGAACGTTTGGTCTCTTCTACCGATTGAGATTCGCGCCACAGTGTCATATAGTTTATTTAGAAGGCTTTTAAAAAACACATAGTTTACAATCATGAATGACTTATATTTTTATTTTTTGAGTCAATTTATCTGGTTCAATCCCAGTATCTTTTCAATATGTTATGTTCTTTGTATTTTCCAATAAATGAAGCAATGTAAATTAATAATTTTTTTTTAGCTTTTTATTTTATGAAGAATAATAATTGAATGATCTTAAGGGGGTTTTTTCACGCCAAACCTCAGATGTTTAAGTTAACCGTTTATAATACTTGACTTTTCTTATTACTTATTGCTGTGTTTCGCTGGGTTGCCTTTAAAAAACAAAAGAGAAAAAAGGAGAAAAAAGAAAATTTTTTGTTATAATTAATGTTTTGATGAATCTTTTTTACTAACATATGTATTTGCATTCTTTTGTTTGTTCGACGCCCGTTGGGGCCTAACTCGTCGGTTTCTAATCCTACAGGTTCCATTTGGGCGTCATTGAATTGTATCTAACATTAATAAATAAATAAATAAATAAATAAATAAATAAATAAATATTACACAATCAACTGAATGTACAACTCTGATTTATATAATCACAACTAAACTGATACCCCCTCCCCCCATCAAACAATATCAAATTACATGTCACAGTTTCAATCTTGGATTTCAATAATCAGTGTTTATTCGTTTGTTGGAAACAGTGAAGACTGGATTGTTGATCGATCTACTTTGGTCATGTGACTGGTCAATATACCGGACTGTCTTTCCAGTCGGCTTTGTATAAAGCCTTAGCCAAGAGAAAGACAGGCCCTGACACTGAATAGTGACCTATCCAAAGTAGGTCTAGCAAGAATATAACCTCAATTGTCTCCATCTTGAATTTTAATAATCAGTGTTTTATCGTTTGTTGGAAACAATGAAGGTTGAATTGTTGCTAGACTTATTTGTTCAGGTGACTGTTTAATCTCGGGGCCTGCCATTTTCGTGGGCTAAGCCAAAAAGCAATTGTATGACTTTGGAAATTGGAATTGATTTGTATTTTAACGTGAACGTTGAGCAATAAAATAGACGTTGTAGATTTGGAAGGAATTATATGAACTAGTTGTTTATGAGGAACTTTAGCTATATTTAAATTCTCAAATTTAAAATTACTTTTGCATCACAGCTAAAGCTCTTTCTTGGAATGTTTGCAAAATTTTATTTTACATAGTAGAAATCTACTATGTATAGCCAGCCCGTATTTCTGTTATATCCTATTCGAATCTTTATATTGGAGGGAATAAAGAAAGAGTGTCTAGTTAAGTTAATCGTTATTCAGTGAGTTCATGCTGTGATAACAGACGTGTTTACAGAAAAAAAGTGAGAAAAAGGACTTTAACTCACTTTATTACAACACGCCTGTTATCATAGCATGAACTCACTCAAGAACGATTAACTGTAAACTAGACGTTCTTTCTTTACTATTATAGCAGATTCCTGCAGCGCTTACCTTGTGGCAAAACTTGTAACAAAATGTATTTTTCTAAATTTATTGCTATTCTACAAACAATGCTGCAAGGGCGCATTTTTATCTTAAACCGTGTTTTTATTATTTACTTTCAAAATGGGACAGTGATTTATTGGACACCCGGTGTGTGTTGCTTATTTTCCCAGAAAAATTAAGGCATCATTTTCTTATGTTTTTCAATATTATTAGAGGTAAATAATAACATAGCTATAAAAATATTTTAATGAGAATATGAATACAATTTTCATGCTTTTTTAATCTGATACTTGAGTAAATTTCTTATTAGAGAACAACAACTAAAGAATATTATGTTCTCTCTTGCATGAAGTCCTTCATTGTTAGCTTTAGCAGGAAACTGAGCAAAGGGTTTGTTGCACAGATGACATGTATATGGCTAATTTCCGGCGTGCAATATCTAATGTGTCTGACAAGCAAGTCCATCTTTCATTGTTATATGATAGACAAACGGCCTCTCCCTTCTGTGAATTATCTCATGTTCTAATTTTATAATGTTCATTCCAAAGAATTTGTCATTTTCTACAGGTTCTATCTTGTATGAATTGTTTCGTATTCACTTTTATTTGTATTTTTTGTAAACAATTTATAGCAGTATTTATATTTGAACGGTTTCACGCCTGTATAAGACCTGTAAAGACAAATTATACTGTTATTGTGTGCAAATGCTATATCACATTACTTACATTTAAGGTTTTTCTTTTGTATGAATTCTTTCGTGATCTCTTTTACTGTACTTGCGTGTAAATGCTTTATCACAGAAGTTACATTTAAAGGGTTTCTCTCCTGTATGAATTCTTTCATGTGTTTCTTTATCGCAATGTCGTGGAAATGCTTTATCACAGTAGTTACATTTGAAGGGTTTCTCTCCTGTATGAATTCTTTCGTGACTTTCTTTAATGGAGTTTTGTGCAAATGCTTTATCACAGAAATTACATTTGAAGGGTTTGTCTCCAGTATGAATTCTTTCGTGTTTTACTTTACTGGAGTTTTGTACAAATGCTTTATCACAGAAGTTACACTTGAAGGGTTTGTCTCCTGTATGAATTCTTTCGTGTTCTTCTCTATAAAGGTTTCGTGCAAATGCTTTATCACAGTAGTTACATTTGAAGAGCTTCTCTCCTGTATGATATCTTTCGTGTCTTTCTTTATTAAACTTTACGGAAAATGCTTTATCACAATAATTACATTTAAAAGGTTTCTCTCCTCTATGAATGTTTTCGTGTCTTTCTTTACTGCAGTTTTGTGCAAATGCTTTATCACAGTGGCTACATTTGAAGGGTTTTTCTCCTGTATGAATTCTTTCGTGTGTTTCTTTAACGGAATTTCGTGCAAATGCTTTATCACAGTAATTACATCTGAAGAGATTCTCTCCTGTATGATATCTTTCGTGTCTTTCTTTATCGGATTTTTGTGCAAATGTTTTATCACAGTAGTTGCATTTCAAGGGTTTCTCTCCTATATGTATTCTTTCGTGCCTTTCTTTACTGGAGTTTTGTGCAAATGCTTTATCACAATTGTTACATTTGTAGGGTTTTTCTACTGTATGAACTCTTTCATGGGCTTCTTTATAGGAGCTTCGTGCAAAAGCTTTATCGCAGTAGTTACATTTAAAGGGTTTCTCTCCTGTATGAATTTTTTCGTGTCTTTCTTTATCAGAGTTTCGTGTAAAAGTTTTATTGCAATGGTTACATTTGAAGGTGTTCTTTTTTCTATGCGTTCTCTCATGTTCTGCTTTATATGACCTCGTTATAAATGGTGTTTTACAATAACTATAGTTATGGATGTTGTTAATCACTTTTACTGTAGAAACGTGTTTGTTGAAACACTCCATTACATCATTGTTAAGTTCTGTTATGTCGATTATTTTTTTGTTTTGGAAAATCGGATATTCATCATTTTTCTTTAAATTTTCTAAAATAGGAGATTCATGATCAACTACAAAATAATCTCTCACTTTTCTCTCATTTGTTTATTCGAAATATCATTTACTTTGAAATTAATATTGCAAGATTGAGACAGAGTGTTTTCATATGCTACTACTGAACTTAATAAATCTTGACAAATTCTTCGGATCGTCAATTTGCTTGTTTTCTTTTCAATCTAAATTCATAAAAAAGAGAACTGTTGCCTGATTTGGAAGTTCATCGATTTTGTATTTCATTAAGCTATCACATTCTTTTTCTTATGATCGGCAATGCTCCAGTTATGATATTCTCGATGCTTACAAATAAGTCGTACAGAATGCGCTTATTATCCCTTACATGATTCTAGAAGGACACTTTTTTTATTATCCATAGTCTTCTTCAATCTCCTTTAGTTTTCCAAAGCCAGAAAATTTATCAATGAAGCTGACGAAATTAAGGTTTCTCAGATTATTCCTGAAAAAAATCATAGAAATTAATTATGTAATAATTTTAAGTAATTAATAATATAAACCCGTCGACATATAATTATAATGAAACCCACTTACACAAACCTACATTAATACACAATCTTATTGAAAGGCACAATCCTTAACTTTTGTCACAGAGTAAAGAAATTCCTATATTCAGACATTAATATTCTCTCGAACATGTAATTTTTCCTTGGGCTTGGCCCTCTCTTGGGTCTGCCCTAAGACTTAGCTTCTAGACTTGATCCTAAGACTTGGCTAGATTTAAGTTTTTCCAAAAGAACAACAATAATAACAATCGATATTAATAAAAATTAATGTGGCTCTGACTGCCTGTGTGTATTTTCGCGATAATCTCTACAACTGCGAAGCCAATGGGCGTCAAACTTTTCAAGATGGTCGAGAAAAATTTTTAATACTTTTTTTCAATGCGAAAAAAAGCTTAGCGAAGAAAAACAGTTAGAGAAAATGCAAAATCGTCCATTCAGACCCAAGAGAAGGAATATGTCGGTGTATATAATGTGGAATTAATAAAGTTGATTATGATAGCATGCATTGTGATCCAATGTGGTATGTTTTAATATGGCCTATAAGCGAGACAGTGCGGCATATTTCAATGCCGACAGAAGGTGAGCGTAAAATAAAAACAAGGCACAATGTGACCAAGAGAAAATTTTTCTTATAGGCTTGCAGTTCGTGGAATTGCTCCTTTTGGTGATTTCAATTCTGTTTTGAATACTGGGCAACTGACACAATAATTAATTGTTGATTATTATTGCCGTATTGAAGGTGATAGACTAAATTTTATTCCTAATCAAAAAACTAAATTACGAGTTGACACATACGCGGTTCTTGCTGATGCTGTTCGAGTTAAGGCTGATAATGAAAAATTAAAAGCTGGAAGAATTGTTAGTTTTCCATCATCCTTTAATGATAGTCCTCGGAATATGATGCAAAGTTATCAGGATGACATGGCAATTGTAAGAAAATTTGGTAAACCTGATATTTTTATTACTTTTACCTGCAATCCATTGTGCCCGGAGATTGTTAATAGAATTAATTCATATGAAACTGCAAACCGGATATTGTTGGTCGTGTATTCTATGCTAAAGCTAAAGAACTCTTGAGAGTAATTACCATAAAACAGATTTTTTGAAAGGTACAATCATTTATATATACTGTTGAATTCCAAAAAAGAGGTTTGCCACATATTCATCTATTATTATGCTTAAAAGATCATTGTAAACAATTATTCAGAATTGTATTAAGCTTTCACCACTGTGACCACTTTTTAAGATATTTAAACTTACCATTAATATGCGTGCAAAACAATAATTCGTGAATTAGAATTGGCAAAGATTCTACTTAAGATGAGGAATGGTGAATGTCCATCTGTAAAAAAGAATGAAAACGATATTATTGAATTGTATTAGAAATATATGGAAATAAATTTAATTCATTTCTGAAATTATTAATTTTTCAAAAGTTGCTATATTGGTACCAAAAATGATCATTGTAAAACAATAAATTCAAAAATTCTTGATATAAAACCAGGAAATTTAAGTTCATGTGTAAGGTCATGTGTAAGCAGCTCATTTAATAACTGAAGATGAAAATGAGCTTCTGCAATATCCCACGAAATTTTTAAACAGTTTAAAATTAAGTGGATTACCAGCTCACAATTTACAGTTGAAATCTGGAGCAATTGTTATACTTCTGCGTAACTTATATCCTTCGCAGGAATTATTAATATTATTATTATTATTATTATTATTATTATTATTATTATTATTATTTATAATCATTGCATCCCTAAAATGGGATATGTTATATCATATTTCATCACTTGTGTTTTAATGTTTCTAAAATCAATCTATGCGCATGAATTTTGTGATTACTACACGACTTTGAGGTACAATTCATGATTTGGTCCCTCACGTCATAAGGGAAAGAATTCCAGGTTGAGACAGCATTGTAAGGGAAAAAACGCTGTCGAAAACTGGAGATAATGTCCGCCGGAACCAGTTTAAATCTCTGTGTTTGTCTCGCATTAGACGATTCAATTAACCAAGCTCTAACGTAATAGGAAGGATGTTGTTCATTACACAAAGCGTAGTATAGTTCTTTCATTTTAGTATATTCTATTAAGATGAGCATAGTCGGTAAGCCATAATTGTCACATATCTGAGTGCAGGAAGTATATTTAGAGAGACCAAATGCAGTACGAATTACGTTATTATAAGCAACTTGCACCCTTGTAATAAGTCTTTTAGAAGCAGCCGACCAAAACAAACAGCCATATTCAATCTTAGGCAGAAGAATAGATTTGATGATCTGAATCATTTCTTTACGATTAAGTATTTTCTTAAGGCTCTTAAACAGATACCTCATACGGTTAAGGTCAACGATCAAGGATTCTATAGCCTCTCTAAAAGATAGCTGGTTATCAATACTAACTCCTAAGATTTTACATGAACAGTTCAGATTCAAGCTTTTCTTATCTATCAGCAGTATGTTTGTTTTAGCCTGATTAAAATTTTGCCCATGAGCTGTATACCATTCGTTAAGTGTACCATTCTCATATTTCTCCTATGAGATCGTACACATCTCCATAGGTCAAACTTATTTGAATTTGCTCTTTTTTAAACATTTGGTTTATTTTATCAAGTTGTCTTTTATTGTCTAGAGATGGGGTTTGTTTGTATCGCGCATAAAAATATTTTTTGTCCTTCCAAATCGCACAAATTCTAGGGGTCCACCAGTAACATTGACGTCTTTTCGCCTTTCTTTTATCTATCATAAGACCTGCTTGTTCAAGGGCTTGCTGGATCTTGCTTTGAAGAATAGTCACCTTTGTGTCTACACAGTTGGATTCAAAATATTCGGTCCAATCAAATGTAGATAATATATTCTTAAAATTGTTCCAATCAACGTGGCGAAAATCATAAGATATATGTACCATGGGAACTTTAGGACACTTTATTAACTCAATCCTTTGAAACTGACATGTCAGAGCAAGATGGTCACATCTCGGTATCAGGGACGTTTTAATTATCGGATTCATCCAATTCTTAGGAATCAAGAGTTGATCTAAGATGGCGCTTGTTGTACGCGTTATACGTGTGGGCGTACTGACGAGTTATATGTATGACAATTTCTTGGATATGGAAATTATAACTGGTAACAACGCTGGTGACAGAGTTTTACTTCCTCGCATTGATTCAACAGTCCTTTCAGATGCCAGTTTACCATTTTCATTTAAAAGATGACAACTTCCCATTCGCCTTGCCTTTTGCATCAATAAAGCTTAAGGTCAAACTTTTGATAAAGTTGGCCTCTATCTTCCACAACCTGTATTTTAGCCATGGGCAGTTGTATGTGACTATGTTACGTGCCCGATCATTTCAAAATTTAAAAGTACAAAGAGAAACAGAACCTCCAATGTCGTCTTCAAAGATATACTTTATATAAATTCATAACGTATAATTAGATTATAAAATTAAGATAATATTTAATGTGATACAATGGATAATCTTTAGACCTTATGTCTAAACTCTACAGTTTGTATGCCGTATAAATTCTCAGACGTAAAAGCTTTAAAATGACTTTTTATTTAATTTTTGAGTTTTTTTCATTTTCAAACATCGTAAATTTATGCCTGAGTATAAATGAGACAGATTCTAAGAGTGTCTGTGTGAGTGTAACTTCGCCAACGCCGATCCCACCCCGGTTAAAAAAAGAGGAGGGGTTTTATTTTTCTTAACTATTGCTAACAAAATATTCAGTAAAAATTTCATCCATTTTAATAAAGTTTTAAACCTTTTTCTGTGAAACCACACAGTCGTTTAGCGTAAAATATTAACGGGTTCCATCTAGTATTCATTTATGACACGCCGTGAAGAGGTCTTTGATATACTACATGGCATATATTAGCATTAAAAGTTTCCAATGGTACCATATGGTATCATTCGAACACTTACTACAAAACCAATTCCGAGTTTCATTAATTACTCGTTATATACATTCATGACAATACCCCTGAATCAAATTGTCTTCAAACTTATTAATTACACTTATATATTCATTCATTGTTTAATATACAAGGTGTGTATATATTCCATGTGTCTCCGTTGCAGTGTTCCCCAATTGTAGCAGAACTTGATGCGTCACACGTTGCTCCATTGCGCTGTGACACTTCCTCTCACACTGATTACGTTCAACTGGTCGCAGTCTGTTTACACTGCCAGTCACATGCATTGCATGCTGTGTGTCGATTCTCCCCAAGTCTCTGAAGAACCATGCGCATGCGCAAGCACATGCGCCACGTTGCCGTTCATGCACCATTCACCGAACTTTTTAGACACACCATGTATTACATGCCATATTTTAGCATTGAAAATTTCCATAGTGGTTTCATTAGCACAAGTACTCCTGAATCCAATTCCACACATTTTGAACTTATTAATTCAGATAGTAATTTTCGCGATAGTAAATTGCCCTGGGTTTGTTGGTCGAGGTACAACCAAGCTTCATCCAAGGAGACAACCCACTTCCATCGGTCACCTGCAAGATGGTTTTCATACAGTTTTCTGGCGTTGGTGAATCGTTCCTGCACGTGCCTGTCCGACAGTTTGTGACCGCTTTATGACGTCGCTTCAGCCCAAGATTGTCATGAATTATTCTGGAGACTGTTGCCTGTGAAATACCTTTCCTTTGGGCTAGACTTCTCTGTGTGTGGGGATTTTCTTTCAGCACTTCAGACCGGATTTCTCGCACCACCTGAGCTGAGCGTGTTGGCTGGGGCTTGTTTTCTGGTCTGCTTCTCTGCTCGTCCACGTTCATTAGATGGTCGCAATTTGTTCTTTTTGATTATTCGACCCACAGTAGCTTTGGATACCACAATACCATTTCGTTTGCATAATTCTACAATGCACGAAAGACTGAAGTTAGTGTCGGAAAGGCCAAACATATACCCGTCCCAAAAAGCTGTGATTTTGGAAGCCATGTTTCAGCACGAAATGTCCCAAATAACAGCAACAAGCGTATACGAAGCTAATCCCCATGAGTAGTGGACGAGTCATGCAAATCACATTACGTCAAGGTCATACGCGGCGTTTAAAGTCGTCTCATTTTATCTGAATCAAGCCTCCGTACACTATCTAGCCAAAAGTAATCGGACAGTTTCGATTTTAGACGTTTTGTCGAATATCTAGAAAAATAATTGACGAATTATCCTAAAATTTCAGAAGTGTAAATAAGATGTGACACCTCATATATTTCAGCAAAGGTTTTTTCCCGAAGGCAAATAGGGGACCAGCAACGGCGTGAATCAAAAAAATAATGTTTGGGATCACCCTGTAAAAAATAATGCTTGAAATACGTTGTAGCTGTAGCATATGATTATGAGGCTTCTTTTGCTTATCTGTGTTCATTTGTATGAGAAAAACACGTATTTTCTTGGAGATATATAGGTTGTTTTTTTTTTTAATAAAGTCGAAATGTTTTCCTACGTTTTTTGTTTATAACACGCAGGATTTTCAATCCAATTCAATGCCATTTTCAGGAAACTTGACAATTACAGTAGAAATAAAACCCTGCAATCAGAATATAAAAATACTTAATATTTGATGAAATATGAGCATATTTACTAAATAATGTTTAACTATGCATGCGCAAGCGTTACCAAAATGTCTTTTGCATAATTTATTAGCCAAATGTATAGAGCTACTCTTATAAAAAGCCCAAGCAAATTCAGAAAGATATCGCCGATAGATTGAGTTGAATTTCAGTTGCTTTCAAAAAATAAACAAAATGATAAGGGGTATTCTCCAAATTTTTATTTTTGGACGGACGCCAGTATCAACTTCTTTTTCTTACGCTGACATGAACTCAATATGAGGTCAATGTGCCTTCATATTAGCATAAAGAGAATACCTTTATACGGTGTCCGGTCCAAAAATAAAATTTAGGAGAATACCCCTTATTGTTTTGCTTATTTTTGAGAGCAACTGAAATTTAACTCATTCTATCGAAGATATCTTTCAGAATTTTCACGATATTTTTTAGTAAAAATGCTCATATTTCATCAAATATTAAATATTTTTATATTCTGATTGCAGAGTATTGTCTCTACTATAGTTTATCAAGTTTCCTGAAAATGGTATTGCATTGGGTTGAAAATCCTGCGTGTTATAAACAAAAAACCTTTCAATTTTTTTAAAGAAACTTTTATATTTCCATGAATATACGTGCTATTCTCATACAAATTAACACAGATAAATATAAGGAGCCTCATACTCATATGCTACAGCCACAACGTATTCCAAGCATTATTTTTTACAGGAAGATCCCAAACATTATTTTTTGGTTCACTTCGTTGCTGATTTCCTATTTGCCTTCGGGAAAAACTTTTCACTAAAATATATGAGGTGTAACATCCTCTTTACACACCTGAAATTTCAGGATAATTCGTCAAGTATTTTTCTAGATATTCGACAAGATGTCTAAAATCGAAAGTGTCCTATTGGTCCTATTCTATATACATAAAAGAAAGAGCGAAAAATGTATACACTCACTCATTCATTCATACATCACGAAATCTCCAGAACTATGAAGCCTACAAACTTGAAATTTGGCATGTATATTTCTCTTGGATTTTGTTTTTTTTTTTCCTTTCCATAGTAGTTTAGTTTTAAAATTCAATTTACCTGGGGCTGAATGAAATTTTGCCAGCGTTAAAAAATTGTGAAGTTTGCTTTGTTTAATGAAGAATTTTTGCGAATGTTGCGTGAAGCAGTATCAACAATGACTGCAAATCTTTCGCGCGGGAATACAGTGTATCTTTTATTTTCTACAGAATCCGCCAAAAAATGCATATACACTTTACTAGATGTCATGTACAATTTTTTCCGTAATAGAAAATCGAAAGTTTACTCCCCAGTATTATTACATGCATTGAAAGAAGACGATCCCGATAAAAGAAGACCACAATTGCCACATAGACATAAGATTAATGATAAGGATTTGCTAGGAAATGAATAAAAGCAACTGTTCGCCATATTCAAAAATATCTCTGCGCTTATGATAATCACTTTGAACACCTGTTGTAATTGTAGAATTCAAAGAGGACACTTATTCATCGCTTGATTGCCTGTACGAATTTAGTGTCATTAATCAGGAGCAAACTTGTCAATTGAAACACTGTAACAATTATCTGAAAATTAATAATCAAACATTACAACTTGAAACAAAAGTAGAAATTTAAAAGAGAGTGTAAAGAGTCTTGGAAAAAAATTTGGCATGGCTAGAAACAAAAGATAATTAGTAATTAGGCAAAACATTGTAATGGGCCAACACAAGTAACTGTGCCTGAATAAGTGGATATAAAAGGGAGACAGAGATGAAATAGTAACTGACTATACCCTGTCTCAGCTTCAGTTGAGAGTGATGTCACAGAATGACGTCGTTTATTGGGTATAGTGCCCAAAATCGTGTCCTTCTGCCGTTAGACTTATACTATGTTAGACCATCCTATAACCACTTAGCTTCTCGAAAACAGTTTAGTCGAACGGTATCAGTCCGATATCATTTTTTAAAATTAATGTTTAAAATATTTTAATCCTCCTCGTGGAATCTCTATCATCTTTCATTTCTGACACATTCTTCACATAGGAACAAGACGCCGCCATTTTACAATCAAATAATCCCGAGTACAGACCAACTTCATTTTAATTAGTTTTTTTATTTTTTTTTAAATTTCATCAAATAGCTTTTCTATCCGCCAATTTTTTATTTATCTCGAAAGAAAAATATGAAATAATGATTGCAGAAAGACTTTTGAACTTTTTTATATAGAAAATTATTCGAACTATTTCTTCATGTGTAACCGCTTCACTCATGACGTCACTCTCAACTAAAGCTGAGACAAGGTATAGCTGAGATGCTCGTCTTTGCCGAGCTTTTCAAGGCAAAACGAAAGCGAGGTAACTGTATCTATCTACTCTAGGTTACCAATGTTGTTTTATGACTTGTTAATTGTCATTGCATAAGCTGGGACTTGTTAATTGTCATTATAAGCTGGGCGAACAGGAAATTGTCGAAGTTCGAACTCCACAAAATGATCAGGCGCCTGTAACGGTATTAAAACGAATTGCCCTGTGTTATCCCGCTGACTATTGTAGCTTGTAATGAACCTGATTATTCGTAATTGGCTGTTGTATTGCTTAATACCCCAAACGTTCAATCTAATGACTGTCGGACTTAAAATTTACCAAATTTGGGCAATAGTATAAACCAAATTTCATTAAAATCCGAGAGGTCAATGCCAAAACTGTAAAATTTCTGCCTGAATTGACGTGGAATGACCCATATAGATTAAAGCATGACATGGCAATTAACATGAAGTTTTTTTAAACCCTCTAATAAACAGATCAAATTGCACACTTGGATGAAAAAATTTTAATCTGTTTATGGTGTTCTTTACATACACTGTTTAAAACTTAAAGGAAATCAAAAACGCGATAATGAACAAAAAAAAAAGGTTTAATCCATATCGGATTCGAACTCGGCTATTCGAGGCAGTAGGCAGAGACTTTAAAGATGCTGCTGGCAGCCGCTATCGCATATTATTGTCAGGAGAGAGCACGTGACGAGTACATCCCAAGCGAATACCTGCTACCCTATTTTTATTCAGAAGGTACAGGTCCATTTTAATCTGCCTTGACTCTCAGTACAAGTACCAGATTTTGCAACCGATCAACATCCGGTAAGCTCAGCATCTACGGAGCAGGTAAAAACCTATTTGCACCCGACTGTACAGTTCATTCCAAAAGCGTTTTCACTTGCTTGGCAGGAGTTGAGCTAAGCGAAATTGATCGGTTATAAAGTCTAGTAGTTTGAACGAACATCGTAGAAGTTTAAAATGGACTTGGCCGTCTAGAGTGGAAAGAGGTTTGTGACTGGTGTGGCCGAATTACAGCACTTTTAACAGAAAAGATTAATCGCAGCTTTTTATTTTAGTAAGATAGACTTTACAGATGAAATATTTAATGCACTTATTAAAAAAAAAAGCAATAAATATTTAAGAATATCTCAAGAATGTTCGACGAGGGTATATCCTACGTAAAACCTCAGATGCTTAAATTATTGATAAAAATAGAAACGAAAAATCCATGGGCTGAATTCGAACCAGGAACCTTCGAAAAGTTGAAGTTTCTCGGTTCGAATCCAAGCTGTGGAATTTTCTTTCCTATTTTCTGTCATTGCCGCACTCAAATTAGACCTTGACCCCAAATTTAAGGTCATCCATTTCCTAACTCAAAAAGTATTAAAGATAGAGAAAAATTTTCCGATTGCTACCCTGTAGAGGAACACCACATTAGTCTAAAAACAATTTTTAATCCCACCCTTCCCCTTGAAAGATTTTGAGAAAATGGGCGAGAAAGAGCCACTCAAGAGTGCTTCACTGCACTGCAAATATGTTAGAAACCTCAGCCAACCTGGCCAGCTAAAGCTGACATTGAGTGACTCATTTTTGCCCATTTTCTCAAAATCTTTCAAGGCTAAGGGTGTGATTAAAAATTGTTTTTAGACTAATGTGGTGTTGGTCTACAGGGTAGCAATTAGAAATGTTTCTCTATCTTTAATAGTTTTCGAGTTAGCAATTGAATGACCTTAAATTTGGGAGTGAAGGTCAAATTTGAGTGCGGCAATGAATCCCCCCCCCTTTCCCCCCTATTGCCTAAAAACCACACTCGTCAGATCTCGCCTACCTGGCAGCTTTGAGATATCTGCCATGTTACCAGACTTTTTGGACACCCTGTATATTATGCTTAGAGTTTATAAGAAAACGAAAACCATTACGATATACCGTATAGTAAATAGCATATTATATATTGCATAAATGTATGCTTTCCTCATATACAGTAGCGCTCAAAAAATAGTACACTTTATGTTTTATCATTATAACTTCTAGAGTATTGAATTTTAATTAAAGAATTTGTAATAATATATAGACTGCATGAACATTTGAATATTGAAAGAAATTCAAACTCTTTAGAGTTAATTAGTATTTGAAGACTCGTCCATTATTGATAGAGGTGAGTTCATAAAATAGTACACACTGATTTTTATGTAGATTTTTCTCATATTCTCTATATTGATGTTGACATTTTGCTGTTGCTGACAATATTTAACATGTCGCTTCGAGTTCATCTGCCATCTTCAATAAAAAAGCACATTATAGATGCAATCAACAATGGCAACTCGTACACCTCAGTTTCGGAGCAATTTCAAGTTCCAAAGTCCACGATGGCAAGAATTTTTCAGTGTTTTCGCACGCAAGGATATGTAACTTGTAAGCCAGGGTTGGCCGACCAAAATCAACAACTCCACGAGAAGATAAAGTCTTGATACGGCTGTCTAAGGCTGACCCGAAGAAAACTGCAGTTGACCTTAATAACGAAATGGCAACCTTCCATAATGTTAACGTTAGTGTGAGTACCACGAAAAGATATCTGAGGGATACAGATTTGTTTGGCAGATGTCCCGTGAAAAAACCTTTGATCTCCAAGAAGAACCGGATAGCCCACCTCAAATTTGCCAAAGATCATTTGAAGTGGACATCCAAAAAATGGAATAAAGTGCTTTTTAGTGATGAATCGAAGTTTTTACTATTCGGATCTGATGGTATCCAATACGTACGCCGTCCAGCAAACCATAGATTTGATCCAAAATACCAATTACCAACCGTTAAACATGGTGGAGGATCCACTATGGTATGGGGCTGTTTCAGTCATAAAGGGGTAGGCCCGCTGATAAAGATCAATGGAATAATGGACAAAATAGTATATAAGAATATCTTAGAGCAACATATGCTTCCTTTTGCCAAAGCAAATATGCCTCGTGGATGGATTTATCAGCAAGACAATGATTCCAAACATACCGCTTGTGTGGTCAAAGACTGGTTCAAGTCAAAGAAGGTACGAAATCCTATTGAGCATACGTATGTGGGAAGAATTAGACCGCAGCTGCAAGTCACAGAAAGCACGAAATTCACTGGAAAAATTTGAAATTTTATGAAAAGAATGGGAAAAAATTCCAATGGCCAAAATCACTAAACTAATTGATTCAAAGCTGTTATTGATGCAAAAGGTTTTGCAACAAAATATTGATCTGCTAACTCTTTTTTTTCATTGTATTTACTTCATTTTTGGGATTTTTTTTTTTGCGTGTGTACTATTTTATGATTTTTGTATTTTGGCAGTTTAATGGTGTCCTCGCAAATACAAATAACAGTGACCTTATTTCTAGTTTTTCTTTTGTATATTTATATAGATAATATGTATACAAAGTTTAGTTATATGTTCTTAATTTTTGAAAGCATTATAGCAATAAACATGAAAGTGTACTATTTTTGAGCGCTACTGTATAAGATACTGTATTGTTATACATTATTTTTTCCCCTCATGGGTAAGAATACAACTTTTATTTTGCCAATGCGTTATTTTTTTTAAGTATAAACCCAAAAGACACTGTATTTCATTTCGAAAGATTTTTAGCTATTCCAATGAAATACCATAATAGATTTATACATTATCTATTACAGCTTTTTGTAATGACTTTATGGCAGTTTTCACTTAGAAGACGGCAGTTTTCAATAACTTTAGCGCAATTTTCATTTAGATTAAGGCAGATTTCACTTAGCTTAAGGCAATTTTCATTAATATTACGGCAAATATTTACGAAGAAAATGTAATTTGCTTTAAAAAGGAAAAAAAATAATTACGCAAGTATTTCTTGACAATTCCCGCCATTGTTTGTTAATTCCCATCTTCAATTAACAAACCATGATTCCCGTGTTAAAAAAACATGATGGAAGGCGCTAGCAAGGTGCTTTAACAAAGCGCTGTAGAAATTATATTCATACAATGCCGCAATAAATATATAGGGTGATTCAAAATGATGTCCGGCATTTCAAAGTTTTATTATGCATTTACATTTTATAACATTTTTATAACATTTTATAACATTTTACTATGTATTTTACGAGAGGCGATTGATAAATAAGGTCTCCATGGCTGTAACTTTTTTATTTTTTAACCGATTTTCCAAATTCTTTTTGTATTTTATACTCACATTTGTCCTCTGTGTAATGCACTATTCACTTTTCGACATAGTCCCCATCCCTTTCCACGCATTGCGCCAATGCGTGACTAGTTGGGTGAACCCGTCGGAGAGGAATTCCGGAGTTGTTGTCGACACCAGGATTGAATGGCAGCTTTGGACCCTCTTCTGGAGTACGATAACGTCCGCCCGCACACGAGTCACCACACACAAGAGGCGTTGCAGCGCCTACAGTTCAAAGATGAAAAATTGCAGTTCAAAAATGAAAGACTTTGCACATTGCGACTTTCACCACTTCCCAAAGAAGAAAGAGCCCCTTAAGGGACATGAGTTGGTTCTGACGGCGAGGTAAACGCTGCCATTCAATCCTGGTGTCGACAACAACTCCGGAATTCCTCTCCGACGGGTTCACCCAACTAGTCACGCGTTGGCGCAATGCATGGGAAGGGATGGGGACTATGTCGAAAAGTGAATAGTGTTTTACATAGAGGACAAATGTGAGTATAAGATACAAAAAGAATTTTGAAAATCGGTTAACAAATAAGGTCTCCATGGCTGTAACTTTTTTATTTATCAATCGCCCCTCGTATAACATAAACTGACCAGTTCGGTTTCTGGTTCGATTCGAAGGGATTCTGGGAATTTCCTTTTCCATGATCTCCTCTTCGTTTTACCACGGCTTTTGGAAGACCATGTATTACATTTTACTGGTCATATGTAATTTCCGATAACGCAGGAGGTCATGGAAAATTTTTAAAAACGTTAAAAATTACTGCCATTTTTTCTCATGGCTGCAAAATACATAACTGTACATATTTTAAATTTAAGCGTTTACGTCTCCTTACGTAATGCTTGCTTGTGCGAGGCTTACTGGGAACGAATCTGCCCTTATTCTATAGCGTTATTACATGCCGACATTTCATAATCGTTTACTGTATTATCGTATTTTTATATATATATCATACTGAAAAAAGTAAACACGTCGATTAATTAGTATATTCTTTGCCTTAATGTTTAAGAAAACTGCCGTTTTCTAAATGCAAACTGCCCTAATGGAATGAAAATTGCCTTAATCCAAGTGAAAATTGCCTCAATCTAAATGAAATCTGCCTTAATCTAAATGAAAATTGCGCTAAAGTTATTGAAAACTGCCGTTTTCTAAACGCAAAGTACCTTAATCCAAGTGAAAATTGCCTTAATCTAAATGAAAACTGTCGTAAAGTCATTGCAAAAAGCTACATTATTTTGTTAAATGCGCAACAAACTTAAAGTTAATTTTCTACTTCTGATTATTACATGAAAAACATCTAATAATTTAATTCGTGTATTCGCCATTATATTGTTGAGCGTGCTTTGCCAACTTATCGCTTACTTCCTCGTGTAGTTTTCAAGTTATTATAATAATATACATTGCTAAAATAGTAATAATATACATTAACATGTTAATAATAAAGAAAAACTTTCATAATAAAGGCTCAAAATCAGATTTCAATTAAAACAGTTTGACGTCTCTCATTAAGCCTACCTATCCCTGTTGCTAAGAAACAATAAATGGCATCGTCCATCGTGATTTGAACTCGAGTTCTTGCCTGGATTGATTAATCTCACTAGTTTAATATTTTGCAAGGAAGCCGAACATCATTCACCTATAGTATTTTTCATAAAAGAACTCCATTGATCTTTGTTCGGGTCAGAGTGGAAACCAGCAGATGTAAGTACTGTTGATTCATTACTTTCTCTGACGTTAGAGAGAGCAAGTTCTTAATGTTTTAATGCTAATTAAAATTATTTGTAAACTCCCACATTTTACAAATATTAGAAAGAGAGTGATATTTTTAAGTAAACAAATTAGAAAGAGTTTACAAATATTTAATCTACTCTACGCAAAGGAAAATTTATTGAAATGTGTTTAGCTCAGAAGCGCGAGAGCTTGGAGTAATGAACGGAATAACTAAGCGAAAAGTAGCTAATTTTGATTGGTCCGTTTCGTTGGTCTTCTTTTATGAAAAATACCGTACAGTTCATTCCAGAAGCGGTTTCACTTAGGTGGATGATGTTCGGCTTCCTTGCAATACATTAAACCAGTGAGAGTAATCGCTACAGGCAAGAAGTCGAGTTCGAATCACGTTGGACGATGCATTCATTTATTGTTTCTTAGCAACAGGGATAGGGAGGCATAATGAGTGACGTCAAACTGTTTTAATTGAAATCTGATTTTGAGTCTTTATTAGGAAAGTTTTTCTTTATTATTATTATATCAATGTATATTATTATTATTTTAGCAGAAATGCTGTATGATAACGTGAAAACTACATGAGGAAGTAAGCGATAAGTTGGTAAAGCACACTCAGCAATATAATGGCGAATACACGAATTAAATCATATGTTTTTCATGAAATAATCAGTAGTAGAAAAATAACTTTATGTTTGATGCACATTTAACAAAATAATAATATATAATATATAAATTCCCTATTATGGTATTTCATAGGGAATAGCTACCAATCTTTCGAAATGAAATAGAGTATCTTCTGGGTTTATGCTTAAAAAAATAACGTATTGACAAAAAAAAAAGTATATTCTCACCCCTGACAGGAAAAAATAATGTTTAACAATATAGTATCTTATATATGAAGAAAGCATATGCACTGAGTGGCCAAATTATTATGACCACCTGACAGTTTTAGACAAATGAGCTATTGCGTCACAGCGCTGCCGCTAGAGGGCTAGATAGCTATAAAAAGGGAATGCAGATGAGGTGAACCATCGTTGCACTTCACTGTTCGATTGTCGAGGTGAACCATCAGTTGCACTGTGTTTTTTGCGACGATATGGGTAAAAAACGTGATTTAATTGAGTTTGAACGCGGGATGATCGCCGGCGCGCGCAGTTTCGGAACCAGTATCAGCAAAACAGCTGAACTTGTGAAGTGTTCAAGAGCAGCAGTTATTAATGTTTACAGAGAGTGGACTACCAAGCAAAAAACCGGCTCTCAACGTCAAGCGTGCGCTCGTCACAGGCTCCTCAATGCTCGAGCTGAAAGGAGGTTGGTCAGAGTTGTCCAGGTTGACAGAAGAGCAACAGTGCGTCAAATAACGGAAAATCTTAATCAAGGACAAACTGTGACCGCCTCTGAACGAATTGTTTGCCGCTCATTACACCGTTTAGGCTATGGAAGCCGACGACCAGTTCGAAAGCCTCTACTGTCAGCCTTGAACAAGAGCAGACGTCTCCAGTTCGCCAAGGAGCACAAGGATTGGACAGTAGATGACTGGAAAAGGGTCATGTGGTCCGATGAGTCACGATTTCAAATGCAACATGCAGATGGCAAGGTTAGAATATGGAGAAAACAACACGAAAGGATGGATTTCAAGCAACACGAAAGCAACACGATTTCAAGCTGGTGGCGGCAGTATTATGGTTTGGGGAATGTTTTCTTGGCATTGTTTGGGTCCTTTGATTCCTCTGCACGGACATGTGCGTGCCCAAGATTATTTAAGTATTGTCGCAGATCAAGTACATCCCGTTATGTTAATGGTGTATTCTGACGGAGATGGATACTTCCAGCAGGACAATGCTCCTTGTCATAAGGCTGGCATCGTCCTCAGATGGTTCGAAGAACATGCCAGAGAGTTTACCTTGCTTCGTTGGCCTGCACAATCGCCAGATCTCAATCCCATTGAGAATTTGTGGGATGAGATCGAACGGGCCATCACAGTTAATAACACTGTTATTCGCCCACACCAGTCACAAACTTCATCCCTAGTTCCACTCTCGACAGGAGGGGGGGGAGTTCTAGAAATTTTGGCGTCGACTACAAAGGTCATTTTGCGCCTTTTAACACAAGTTATAACAGTACGCAGCCCGGGACAAACACAAACATCCATCCCCACGGCGGGATTCGAACCCGCAGCCAGGCGAACTCGAGAACTAGAAAGCCTACGCCCTAGCCCTCTCGGCCACCGCCCCACTCTCGACGGCCAAGTCCATTTTAAACTTCTATGATGTTCGTTCAAACTACTAGACTTTATAACCGATCAACTCCTGCCAAGCAAGTGAAAACGCTTCTGAAATGAACTGTTCATCTGATGCATTAAAAATTATGTATTGTGAATTTGTGGTTTCGTTGTTTTTGCTGGTTGATAGTTGTGTCCACAGTTTCTTGGCTAATTTTCACATGAACAAAATCGCTGTAATCACCCATCCCTATTTTCCAGAAAGATTAAGGCGTGATGATTTTCATTTTTTTATTGTTATTCAAGTATCATTAGAGGTTAATAATAACATGGTTTCATGAGAATATGTATACTATTTTCATATTGTTTTTTTAATCTGATACTGGAGTAAGTTTCTTATTAGAGAACAAGAACTATAGGATATTATGTGTCTCTCTTGCATGAAGTCCTTTGTTGTTGGTTTAGCAGGAAATGGAGCAAAAGGTTTGCTGCACAGTTGACAGGTATATGGCTAATGTCCTTTCAAAAATCTCTAAATTCTCACTGTGTGTGAAGTAAACCTTACATTGCAAAAATGACAGACAAATGGCCTTTCCCTTGGAAATTTTCTCATGTTGTACTTTATGCTGTTCACTCCAAAAGTTTTATCATTTTCAACAGTTTTTTATATAGTATGAATTTTTTCGAGTTCACTTTTACTGGTGGTTTTTGTAAACAATTTATAGCAATAGTTATATTTGAATAGTTTTACTCCTATATGAAACTTTTCATGTTCACTTTTACTGTTATGTGCAAATGCTTTATCACGGTAGTTATAAAGGGTATCCCAAAATCAACTGACATTTGCAATTTGCTGCCATTATTTTCATGGTACAAACAGAGTAGAGGTTTTCATATGCTGCCATTATTAAGCAATGAGGTTAAATTATGCAAAACTACACAGTCGAACAACGCGTAGAAATGGTAAAACTCACTACAAAAATTTTGAAATTTTACGAAAACTTTCAGCTCATTTTGAAAATCCTTTACTATGCCCCTATTACTTAACTCACAAGTTCTGTTTCGTTCAAATTTTTCAATCAAATATGACCCTCTACCCGTTATTCAAACGACTCCAAATTTGGCACCCTAATTCATTTCCAGTGATAACAATGGGCGTCCAAAATAAGCTGACAGTTTTTGTAAAATTTTCATCATTTGTGAAGTGAAATTTTACATTTCTATGCGTTATTTGATTGTGTAGCTTTGTGTAATTTAACTTCAATATTTAATAATGACAGCATATAAAAATTTCTACTCACCATGAAGAAAATGGCAGCAATTTCAAAATGTCAGTTCATTTTGGGACTAGCTTTATTTAAGGTTTTTCACCTGTATGCATTCTTTCGTGATCTATTTTAGCATTCTTGTGTGCAAATACTTTATCACACACGTTATATTTGAAGCTTTTCCTTCCTGTATGAATTCTTTCGTGTTTTTCTTTATGGAAATTTTGTACAAATGCTTTATCACAGAAGTTACACTTGAAGGGTTTCTCTCCTGTATGATTTCTTTCGTGTGTTTCTTTATTGCCTTTCAGTGAAAATGCTTTATCACAATAATTACATTTGAAGGGTTTCTCACTTGTATGAATTCTTTCGTGTCTATCTCTAGTGGTCTCGTCTGCAAATGCTTTATCACAGAAGTTACATTTAAAGAGTTTCTCTCCTGTATGAATTCTTTCATGTGCTTCTTTATCGGGTTTTCGTACAAATGCTTTATCACAGTAGTTGCATTTGAAGGGTTTCTCTCCTGTATGAATTCTTTCGTGTGTTTTTTTATCGAACTTTCGTGCAAATGCTTTATTACAGTAGTTGCACTTGAAGGGTTTCTCTCCTGTATGAATTCTTTCGTGTCTTTCTCTAGTGGTCTCGTCTGCAAATGCTTTATCACAGTAGTTACATTTGAAGGGTTTCTCTCCTGTATGAATTCTTTCATGTCTTTCT
This sequence comes from Rhysida immarginata, assembly GCA_023313115.1. Lineage (NCBI taxonomy): Eukaryota > Metazoa > Arthropoda > Chilopoda > Scolopendromorpha > Scolopendridae > Rhysida > Rhysida immarginata. The sequence continues at coordinate 2,078,387 of JAHWFO010061024.1, read as the reverse complement.
TTACTGTGGTTTTGTGCAAATGCTTTATCACAGTAGTTACACTTGAAAGGTTTCTCCCCTGTATGAATTCTTTCGTGTGTTTTTTTATCGAACTTTCATGCAAATGCTTTATTACAGTAGTTGCACTTGAAGGGTTTCTCTCCTGTATGAATTCTTTCATGTGTTTCTTTATCGGAGTTTCGTACAAATGCTTTATCACAGTAGTTGCATTTGAAGAGTTTCTCTCCTGTATGAATTCTTTCGTGTGTTACTTTGTCGGAGTTTTGTACAAATGCTCTATCACAGTAGCTGCATTTGAATGGTTTCTCTCCTGTGTGAATTCTTTCGTGTCTTTCTTTATCGGAGTTTCGTACAAATGCTTTATCACAGTAGTTGCATTTGAAGGGTTTCTCTCCTGTATGAATTCTTTCATGTCTTTCTTTATTGTGGCTTTGTGCAAATGCTTTATCACAGTAGTTGCATTTGAAGGGTTTCTCTCCTGTATGAATTCTTTCGTGATCACTTTTTGTGCTTGTGTCAGAAAATACCTTATTACAATAATTACATTTGAAGGGTTTTTCTCCTCTATGAATTCGTTCGTGTCTTTTTTCATTGCTTTTCACTCCAAATGTTTTATCACAATAGCTACATTTGAAAGGTTTCTCTTCTGTATGAATTTTTTTAAGATAACTTTTACCTCTGTTGTCTGAAAATACCTTATTACAGTAGTTACATTTGAAGCGTTCCTCGTCAATACGAATTCTTTCGTGTGTTTCTTTACCGGCATTTTGTGTAAAAGATTTATTGCAATTGTTACCTTTGATGATGTTCTGTGCTGTAAGGGTTCTCTCATCCTGTACTTTATATGACGTCCTGGCAAAAGATTTTTTATAATAATTACACTCGTGGTTGTTTTTATTTACTTCTACTGCAGAAACGTATTTGTTTAAACAGTCCATTACATCTTCATTAAATTCATTTTTGTCGGCTATTATTTTGTTTTTGAAGCTCGGGTGTTCATCATTTTTCTTACAATTTTCTAAAACAATACATGCATCACTGACGACAACATCATCTTTCACCTTTATCTTATTTGTTATATTCGAAGTATTGATATTATTATTATTGCTAGATTTATACGGAGTATTTTCATATGGCATCAACTTTTTTCGCTGATTTTTTTGAAATTTTCTATGTACGTCTAATGATAAGCATGAAAAATTCTTAGGATCGCCAATTTGTTCTTTTTCTTTTTGATTTAAATTCGGCGACTGACTACATTTTTCATATAAAATGAGAACTGTTGGCTGTTTTGGAAGTCCATCTATTTTGTATTTGACTAAGTTATCACATTCTTTCCTTAAGATCGGCGATGCACCAATTACGATATTCTCAATGGTTACAAATAAGTCGTACATAATGCGCTTTTTATCCCTTACGTGATTCCAGAATGACACTTTCTTATTATCCATGGTCTTCTTGAATCTCCTTATGCAAGGAAATTAACCAATGATGCTGGCAAAATTAAGCTTTCTCTGATTAACCCTGCAAAAATAAATTCATAGAAATTATGTAATAATTTAAAGCAATTAAAAATATAAACCTATATACTTACAGCTATAATGAAACCCATGCTTATACAAAAAGCACACTAATCCAAAACCTTATAGAAAACCGAAGTTCTTGTCACACAGTATAGAAATTCCTACATTTAAACATTTCACGACCATTTATCTTTCTCTTTGGCTTGGCCCTCTCTTACATCTGCCACTAAAGCCGCAAGAAACTTCTGGCGCTTTCTCTCACTTCTGGCGCACTGCTGCGAGAGATGGTCAATTCAGCGAGAACCGTATGTCCTGTGCACGTAACTAATTTCTTTCTAGCTCAATGGCGTGAGAGATTACTCGACGAAGACAAAGGAGGCTGCTGCTGTACTTAAAAATGCTTCTGATGCTGAAAGCTTCAGAGGAAGCCCGTCAAACGATGGTGGGTTCATCCAAATTGGTGAAGAAGATTTTTGAAGATTATCATATTCTGATACGTAGACCTAAACAGTAAAAGACAAGCCTATACATAAAACGAACCTCTTTAAAATGAATTCTTTTCTGGTCTCCGTAATGAAAAAGTAAAATTTATTATAACTCTATTACAAGTATACTGTATTATTAAATGTGTACAAGGTCACTTTTATTATTTAAAAAAAAAACAAAAAAATACTTCGTAGCTCTCCGATTCAACGCACTCGCCTAACTCAGCAATGTGCCGCTCATTATTTCGAATTGATAGCAATACTAAACCGATAAAATAAAAAAATTAAAAAAATTCAAATAAGTAATACTGTTTGCCAAATAATAATAATAAATTATAATAAATAAAGGGGGTCATAAGTTATCGGAGAATCATACATGTAGTATTTAATTTTTAATTAGTCTCAATATTTGAATACACAAACTTTTCGGTAATAATTTGTTAATGAGTGTTGGTGGATGATTCAAATAAACAAGGAATTTATGTTTAAAAAGTTAATGAACTAGTATTTATAAAAAAAAATATTAAAAACTGAGACCCTTTGTATTGAAGGATCATTCATAAAATATGTGCGCTGAAATGACAATTTTAATCCCCCTCCCTCTTTGAACACTTTGTATTTAATATTTGAAGTTAAACGTTTAGTGAATATTAACTAATTACAATTATAACTTATGCACCTCAAATTCAAAATAAGCCCAAAAGGAAATAAATAAATAAAATGAAAATAATTTGAAGTGTATAAAATTGTATTCAAAATGTTCGAATTCAATTCATTTCGTATGCACCTTTACGAATTCGTATCATAAATATTTAATTATTAAAACCTGAGCATAATAAATTTCTTTTAAAGAACTCTAGTAAAAATACAGAATTAAAATTAAAAAAATTTCTAAAATTTAAGTTTTGGACTCATAGCAGTTGGTTTTTTTAAGTGACTGTCATTATTGAATTGCAGTTTTATATATAGATTTTTTTTTGTAAATGTATATTGTATATTTTTTTTTAAATATACATTTTTACAATAATCCTTTCAAAAGAAATTTATTATGATAAAGTTTTAATCATTAAATATTTTGGTTAAGAATTTTGTAAAGAATTATATTTGGACTACAACTTTAAACATGTCAAATTATTTTCACTTTTTATATTTATTTGGTTTTTGGCTTTATTGATCTGGTTAGCTGTTTGCCTAGCTATTGCCTTTGCCTTGCTGCAACAGGCAGCCAATCAGAAGAGCGGAGTGCTCTTATCGAATTGGCTGGGATCTAGGCATTTTCTCGCTCTAGCACGCAAGAGGTAGACTTTTCTGTTTCAAACAGAAAACTCTGGCAGTATTTGTGAATGGCCATTCGCGAGAAATATTGCGTCCACTCGCGCGAGAAATGACCCTTGCGTATATGTGAATGGCCTTGCGAGAACCGTATCTGGCTTGAATTTTCTAGCGTGGCTGAACTTTCCTCGCGTGAGTAGGTCTTTCCGCGTATATGTGAATGCGGCTTTAGACTTGGCTTCAGGACTTGATCAGAGTTTGGGTTATTCAAAACAACAACAGCAATAACAATACTATTGTACTTGTGTGTTTTCCAATATTATTGTTGTTTTTGAAGAACCAAACTCGGACCAAGTCAGGATGCCAAGCCCCAGAGGCGGATCCAAGAAAAGGCCGCACATAATGGGCACAAATATAGAGAAGGGAAAAATTACGTGTTCTTAAGAGTATTACTGCCTGTTGGTGTCATTTTCTTTACTATGTGGCAAATTTTTAGGGCTGTTGCTTTCTGTAAGGTTTTGAGTAAGTGTGGGTTTAAATTCAGTGTTGACAGGCTTTTGTGTAATGTGTATGTGGAATAACCACAATGACTGAATAAACGATAGGAACAATGTGTACTCTGGTAACTCCTCATACGCTTTTTATTTCATGTGCGAAATTTGTGTATTTTGTGATTTTTTTCTGTGTATGTCTTTTTTAAATTACATATATTCGGGACGTAAATAGTTGTATAGGTAACTTTGTTTTGTATATCTACGAGTGTAATGTCTGATCTTTTATGAGGGATAGTTTTATCGTGGAATATAATTTTGTGTGGTGTTCTCAATGACAGTGGCTGAGATATATTTATTTTATGGAGTGTTTGCGTCCATAACTTGTGTTTCTCAGCTAGATGTTAATGTGTGATATTCGCTACCTTGTGTAAATGTTGGCTCTATATGAATAGTGTCTCCTTGAGTATTTAGCAACTGGATATGGCAATGTTGATGGTTTCGTCTGCGATATGGCATTTCTTGTAAGTCCCGTGAGTCGAATCTTGATAATGTGTTTTTTGTAGATTTTGGTTGTTGTGGATTTTTATGGCAATCATGGTTCCTTTAGTTTCTCCAAAGAGACCCTTCACTCAACCAAAAGCTCGAAGCATTTCTGTCGACATGCGACTGGTCGAATTCAGAAGGATGTGGAGCTGCTTATTGATATTTATTATTATTATTATTATTATTATTATTATTATTATTGAAAACTTCATTAGGCCCACCGCGTACACAATTTCTGGTGGGTACTGAAAGAGTCTCATCTGTCACACTTCAAGGTGAAACGCTCAACAATTAAATTTATTATACGAATGTAACTGAAAATAAATAGGTATGGCGGAATGGTACATTCGCACAGGCCTACTACGAGATAATGATACGGAATCAAAAAAAATTACGGGGCTGTGTTGGGACAGGCCGCTAGCTAAATCGTAGATTATGTCTTGAGGCCACATGGCGAATAAGAAAGAACTTTGTGCAATATAATTTAAAAAATTTAATTTCTGATATAAAATGTTCAAACAAAAAATGTACTTGCAATTCATCATAATTTGTTAACCAAACCTTTATAGCACTCCCAACTTACAAATCACTGGTCAATGATAAGAGGAATATATTAGAAATGGCAATAGACAAGAACCAATATTTCGCGCAAACATCAAATTTATAGTACTGCCACCCAATGTAATAGATGATTCGGTGGGTTTGAAATCTAAATTAAAATGTTTCTTCATAAAGCTAAGAGCGTATAAATTTAATGTAACATCTACATTCACAAAGACGTCACAATCAATAACTTAACAACAATACATACGACATTAATTAAAAAATAAATAAAACTCCATTTAATTAAAAGAAAATAAATAAAATAAATAATAGAAACAATGAAAAAAAGTCACCAACACAACAAAAAATAACACAACTCAATACGAACAATACAGAAGATATTCAATACAATACAATAATAAAACCTTTCACAAACAGAAAAAAATGCTAGAACAGATACCAAACATTAAAATCATACCAAAAATAACAAACAACATAACTAAAACATTAATAACAACCACCAATATAAAAACAACAAAAGATCAAAACAATAACACAATTTCTAATTTCAAAGATATTTGCCAAAATAATAAAGAAAAATGGAACATCACTAACATAATATATCAAATTCCATGCGCCAACTGTCAACACATTTACACAGGTCAAAAACAAGACAATTAATAACACGAATAAAAGAACATGAAAGAGCGCTTAGAAACAAAGCTAAAAATAATCATTTAGTGAACCACTGCATTAGCCAAAATCATAATCCGGATTGGAACAAAGTCAAAATCATTAGTAAAGAAATAAATTACAAAAAAAGACTAATAAAAGAAACCGTCAACATTATTTCGAATGAAAAAAATTTAGCAAAAACCATTTATAGAAATTAATAATAAAATCTTGTAAACATTCCAAGAAGGAGCTTTAGCAGTGAAGCAGAAATGCATTTATACGTTTATTAAAAAGAAATTAATCCCCGCCTCCCGAGTAAGATAAGGCAAGTCATCTATTTTTACCCCTTCATCTGCACTTTTATCTCTCCCCAAGTTTTTTTAATCAATGAATTGAATTTCTCGAACGTAATATGTAAAAAATGTAAAAAAAAACTCGTATCTTCTTTCTTTTCTCATCATTTCCGAACATATGATATATCACAAGCCTGATGTTGCCATAGTTCTAAGGACCAAGTGACTGCCATCCCCGCAAATCCGATCCCACTGGAACAATTGGGCAATAATATTGAAATATTTTTTTACAGCTCCTTTATTACAGACAGAGTTGGTACACTATTTTTCAATGTAGTCACCATCTTTTCGATGCATTTCCGCCATCGAGTCGGGAAGGCATAGATACCTCGGGAAAAAAAATCTTCATATAATGAAGATCTTGATTATAGGAATATGCATACCGAATTTCACTCCTTTATATGAATAAATACATCTAGACCTTTTCATCCCCTCTAATTTTCATCCCCAAAACTCCGACCATAGTGGGCTAATCAAAATCAAACTAAATATTGAAGGTGCACATGCCCATAGTAAGCTACATTCCGAATTTCAACCTTCTACCTCAAAAAATGTAGAAATGATGAAGGGTGATTCAAATCGTGTATAAAATAAAACCAATAAGTAGCTCCATTTTTCCGCTACTTAATAAGCTTATAGATTGTGAGCACTTGAGCAATCGTGCGTCGACAAAGCGATTTCACGTGCGCGCGCCGATGTCAGTAATGCTTAAAAGATGAACAGAAAGTAACAATATATTCCTTCTTGACTAATCGATTGTTATATGACATGCCAGTATCTTTGAATTCTTTACACTCACTTTGTTTTAGCACGTGAATTCGACTTGAAGGGGTCCACGAAAAATTCTGAAAAGTTGATACGGCCGAGCTAAGACTTTGATAGTCATATTTCTGAAAACAGAATTTGAAAAAGTTAATCCGTTTTCAAGTTACCGTGCAAACGGCTGCCGGACGGCCGGATAAACGTACAGACCAAGGGCGCATTCTTATAAGTAGCTTTTATGCTAAAGCTCCTAATAAAATCGTGTAAACATTCCAAGGAGAAGCTTTAGCAATGAAGCAGAAATATATTTATACATTCATTAAAAAGAAATTAATGCCCCCCCCCCCCCCGAGTAGGGTAAGGTAAGTAGCAGATCATGCGGTCATCTATTTATACCCCTTTATCTGCACTTTTTACCTCTCCCCAAGTTTTTTTAAACAAAAAAATTGATTTTCTACGTAATGTGTAGAAAATGTAAAAAACCTCGTATCTTCTTTCCTTTCTCATCATTTCCGTACGTATGATATATCACATGCCATATGTTGCCATAGTTCTAAGGACCAAGCGATTGCCCCCCCCCCCGGGAACAATTGGGCCTAAACTTCTTCGTAATGTAGATCATGCTCAGAGGAATCAGGATACTGAATTTCACGCCTTTACGTACCTAAATAGCACGCAGATATGTTGCCCTCTCTGAATCCCACCCCCGTAATTCCGATCCCAGTGTACCAATCAAAACAAACTAAATAGTGCAGATGGACGTGCCCATAGTAATCTACATTTTCGAATTTCAACCTTCCATTTAAAAAATGTAGAAATTATGAAGGGGGCGGACTGACATTATAAAACCAATAAGTAGCTCCATTCTTCCGCTACTTAATAATAAGCACTTTAGCATCGTGCGTCGACAAAGCGATTTCACGTGCGCGCGCCGACGTCAAGAATGCTTTGAAGATGTACAGAAAGTAACAATGATTCCTTCTTGACAAATCGATTGTTATGACATGCCATTATCTTGGTATTCTTTACACTCACTGTTTTAACACGTGAATTCGACTTGAAGCGGTCCACGAAAAATTCTGAAAAGTTGATACGGCCGAGATAAGACTTTGATGGTCATATTCCTGAAAACAGAATTTGAAAAAGTTAATCTGTTTTCAAGTTATCGTGCAAACGGCGGACGGCCGGACGGCAGGCCGGCCGGATAAACGTACAGACCAAGGGCGCATTCTTATAAGTAGCTTTTATGCTAAAGCTCCTAATAAATGGAAATTACTACTAAAACTATAATATCACTTCCCTTGCACTCAACAATCCTGTTCACAACAATCAAACTAATCATAATATCACACAATGCATTAGATTACATCGTTTTGTTTTTTTATTATTATATCTTCTATTATATTGTTTTTAACTGAAATTCATTCAAAAAGTTTACATACTGAAGATGGGATAAAAATCCCGAAAAGGTTTTAATACATTTCAAGTTTGTCATCTACGTGTCTACGAATCATCGAACTTTCATCATAGTGTCACGTGGATTTCGCCAAGAAAAGCGATCTTCAAAGAGAGAGAGAGGAGATTTAAGAGAGAACTGGAGCCGGAACTGTGGACGCCACGCTGCCGAAATGCGCATACGTCCTATTAAAAGTTTTATGTGGATCAGTGGTTTCCTGTTATTTTATTAGAGAGAGGAGAGGTGACGTCAACATCGAGCTGACGCTGAACTCGTCATCACGAAGGCGACACGTGACAGAGAACGATTGAAGAGGAAGAAGCCAAGATGGAGCGAGAGGAGGAAAAGCGAAGAACGTCAAGTCCGAAATAGTGGAAGAGAGAGAGCACGGCGTCGCCAGCAAAAAGTAGGAGATACGAGAGGCGTCTCCGAAGATTTTATGCTACAAGCGGAGGCCAAGAGACCGTTAGCTGAGAGCGGGGAGGACGAGGCCGCAGCACTGAAGGCGGTCGGCGAGCAACACGCCGACGAGGAACGGCAGCGAGCAGCAGCCGACGAGTGCTACCGAGAGGCCGACGAATGGCAAGAAAGGTTGGAAAGAACCATTGAACAGTTTATCCAGTTGATAAGTGCGCCTTCCCAAGCTACGGAGAACGTCGCGAGTTCCGACAGACCTCCCCCGCCCGTGAATGAACAAGAGGAAAACGACGGACGGAACCAAGAGCGGAGAAGCGGGGAAACGCATCGTCGTCAAGTGACTGCACGAGACGAGAGGCTGACGATCCGTATAGACAGTTTTGGCAGCCTACGTTTTGACGGAGTAAGTAATATTACGATAATTTATTCCGTAATTCAGGCCACGGTGCTGAGTGAATTTCGAACAGTCTTTCACCCCGACGCCAGTGGACTCGTGGAAAACGACGAGGCCGTGTGCATATTTCCCTTTACAATTCGTGCCTATTATCTAAGTGGAATAGGGGGAATTATGTCGCGTAGCTCGCCCTCTTTTCCCTAAGCGTCTTCTCTATCTATCTGGACACTACCCACCGGACTTGTCTTTTGAATCTTTATTGAATGGCTTGGACATTATTTTTTTCTGCGTAATAAGACACTCAATCACGTGACGTAACGAACTATCTTTTATTGTGCCTTCTTGATGCACTGTTTATCGACGGGGCGTAATCGACGTATTAATTCTTTTGCTATGCGGTATGTGCAATCTTGCTACCGTTGAGATGACGTCGTACTAACGCTATCCTTTGCATTTAATTCAAGGCGTGTTCCGTAATGCCCCGTTCACATTGGACCGGCAAGGCGGCAAAGCGACGAAGCGTCTTTTTCTGCCTCCCCCTTCCTGCCTCCTCTGCCGCCCGCGCGAGTTGTTCCTACTGGACCGGCACGAGAGAGGCGGCAAGGGAAGAGAAATTATATAATGACGGCGTCGTTTCGATCTTAAGTTATTGCAGTAAAACTGAACGAAGTTCATGGTTCACAGAAATTTGTAGTATCCGAAATTTGCTATATCTGAGACAATTCGGAATTTGTTATATCACTGTTGAAAGGCCAGTTGGCACAGTTGAGAATTCCGAATTGTTTCGTTTTTTTTGTTTTTTTTTTATATCGGAGTTTGTTATAATTTATAACTTATAAAGAAGTTCAACTGTGTTATATGTCGCTGAGAAAGCATAATTAAAACATAACAAAACAGAATATACAAATAAACTCTAGTTTTATTTATATTTGTTCACTGTGCATACTGTATTTTGTCGTATTTATAAAAAGTCTTCAAGATTATTTTTAAATTTGATTGTCGCCAACATCGATCGGCAATATTTTCAATCGAAGCGATCGAAAACCAAATTCGTGATCACGTTTCTGTTCTAAAACTTGCTAATTTCCAACTGAATTATCTAATTAAAATTTAACCAAACGTATCTATTTAACGATGTAAAAAGCTGAAGGAAAATAGCAATTTATAATTTCACATTTACAAAATAAAGTGCATTCTTTTTATTCTATTTCACTATAAAATTGTGATCCGCCATCATTCTTTTGATCACGTGCTCCAGTAGTCGAACGTCATTGGATGAGCCTGCAACCGGCAAAAGTTGAACAAATTTCAACTTTGCCACCTGGCTTATTTGCCGGCCGCGGCACTTGACTTGACCTATTTCTAGTTGGCCTTGGACGTAGTGCGCATGTGTCAACGGTTGCCGCTTCGCCGCCTTGCCGATCCAATGTGAACGGGGCATAAGCGTTCGACGTGAGTTGTCAAGTTCAAAACGTCAGGTTTATGAAGTCTTCAGCAGTCAACGTCGTCAACTAGCTGCAAGTGATGCAATTTGTGATTTGGTGTGTTAATCAGTGTGCAGTTCTGCTGTTAAGCAGCGACATGAGTATGGCAGCAAATACAAGAGTGTGATAGCTGTTCATCTTCAATTCAAAGAGATTTGTGGTTACTTAAGCGTAACAGTTGTTTCTGTGTGACAAGTTTATATCGTAAAGGTTCATCTGCCCTTATCTGCGAAAATAAATAATTTTCCGAAATGATGGTTGTGTAGAGAATTAAGTGTGAATCTTACCCATCGCAATTATTATACGCAGTGTTTTGTGGTTAAGGTTGTTTGGTGTTTCGCCGAAGCTACAGCACGGATCTGTAGGCTTGTGTTTTTTTTCCTTTGTGTGTGCGACAAAAAGAGGGCATCAACAACTAATGTGTTTCGGTTGAGCGACGAAAAGGCAATGAGAACCATAGACGTCACAAATTTACGATATTACCTCATTTCTGGACATCATTGTGTTTCCGCGTAGTGAGTCAACCTTATCTACGTCATCATATCATCCTGCGTCCACGAGTAGACGGGTTTGTCAAGATCAGCTCATCGAGAGTGGTCAGCATCCAGCATCAACGCCAGATCTGTTTGAGTCAAGTTTGCAAGCGTTGCATCCGAGACGGGCAACGACCATATAGACGTTATATCCTACTGCAATTCTCAGTGTGTAGAAACTTTCCACTGTGCATCTGTGCAATTCTTATTTCTTTTCCATTAATTTTGATCTTTATTTAAAAGTGTTTAAAACAATTGTTTTAAAACAAAAAATGTGATTTTTTTTTTCCAACCCTGGTTTTGAGAGAATTTAATTTTAGGATTGCCTATAGGAATCCAAATTTGCTTAAGCAATTCGTGGGTAATGTATGTTTCGCCAGTGAGCAAGATTTTGGGGTATATGTGTATTTTAGTATACCAAGGCTCATACTAATTCAGGATTCGTTAATATTTAAGGAAACTAAAGAAAAAACTTAACGAAATGTTAACGCACTAGCAGCATTTACTTTCAGCATAATTTCTTATGCAAATTCCGAGTTATCTTACTTACTTACTTACTTTTCAAACCCGCTTATCCGTTAGGGTCGCGGGGGCAGCAGCCCTATGGAGGATCTCCAGCGATCGCGATCTTCCGCCATCAGGCGCATGTCCTCCCTGGTAATATCCAAGCGACTCGAACCCAGATTCTCCAGGTAGTCTAGCCACCTGGTTCTAGGCCGACCCCTTGGATTCCGAGTTATCCGTCAATAAAAAGTTTGTTTTCCGAATCGTTACACTGAAAGCTGACATCTTAAGCACGCTACACTTGAGCTTAAGATTTGAGCTCAAGATATCGGCTTTCTGTGTAGCAGTACGGATAACCAACTTTTTAGCGACGGATAGCTCGGAATTTGCATAAGAAATTATGCTGAAAGTATATGCTGCTAGTGCGTTAACATTTCGTTAAGTTTTGTCTTTAGTTTCCGTAAATATTAACGAATCCTGAATTAGTATGAGCCTTGGTATACTAAAATACACATATACCCCAAAATCTTGCTCACCGGCGAAACATACATTACCCACGAATTGCTTAAGCAAATTTGGATTCCTATAGGCAACCCTAAAATTAAATTCTCTCAAAACCAGGGTTGAAAAAAAATCACATTTTTTGTTTTAAAACAACTATTTCAAACATATTGAAGAAATATTTAATGCTTTTAAACATATTGCATGAATATGATGTATTAGATTCAAATCATTTTATTCGCTGATATGAATAAAAACTATAATTCTTTAAATTATATTTTGATTAATAAAGTAATAATTTATGAAATAATAATTTTTAAAAATGTTGATTTTTCAAATATTAATTTTAAAAAATTTATAAAGTAATCTTATTTAATAAAATAAAGGCCTCAACATACAAATCTCACAAGGGGAGGACCAGGTCTGTTAAGCTTGGATTTAACTGAAATTTAAATATGTTATTACTTACCCCTCCCACTATTATATGGCATAGTAACTCGTTCTAATGGGCATTTGATTACGAGATATAATTATTTAAAGTTAGTTTTGTAGGCTATTGGTGTAGATTTACAAATTCAGAGAATGTGATATTCAATTAGTCAACGTGGTCGGTGGGTAAGGCGATAGATTACAATGCTAAAGGTCCCGGTTTCAATTCTTGCTCTTTTCCCAATTTAATTTAAATTTTTTAAACATGTTTTTGAACAAATTATATATGAAACTAATATTAATTATTAAAAACATATTTATATAATTTTTTGCATATTTCATTTGAGGAAGGTAACAAATTATTTATTTTTAATGTTATTATTATATTATACAGGGTGGATACAAAAATGACCCCCCCCCATTTATTCTCGTAACCGAAGCAGATATGTCAATTTTGATGAATCCAATGAACAGGACCTATCCCATGGTGCACTTTTCATCATCCCAAATATGCAAATTAGGACACACGAAAAATACTGAGGACTTGTTCAGCATGGAATTCCAAACAACAAAAACTGATCACCAACAATCACAATCCAAAGCAGAAGATCTTGTTGACCATTTCAGGAACAGTGTAGCTTGCCATCCTGGAATTCTGTCTTCTGTATGCTGACACATGCCTTTTATTTGCTTTACCTCATGGAAGCGAATGTTATTTTTGTAATTTTTGGTAATTTCTTGATTGGAGGTAACTAATAAATTCAACATGTGATTGTTGGTGATCCGTTTATCAGATTTTGGAAATAATTCAATGCATAACAGCATATTTAAATTTCAGTTAAATCCAAGCTCAGCAGACCTGGTTCCCCCCTTGTCCGTATAAAGTAATTATGTATGGTAATTACTTTCTGTGTGGTAATGTTTCAATAGTTTTAAGCATCCTGGGGTTTTTCTCTGTAGTGTTTGATTTCAAAAACTAAAATTCATTCCAACCTTTTTTTTCTTTGTAGACAGATTATATTCCTGTCATAAACATTTTTTTTTAATTTCACAAGTTTTGTTCATGGTTTTTGTTTCCGAATAAACTGTTTTGGTTTGAAACATGCTTTGAACCAGTTTTTATTATTATTATTATTATTATTATTATTATTATTATTATTATTATTATTA
>JAHWFO010061024.1:2040045-2058942 GCA_023313115.1 Rhysida immarginata | reverse complement strand
CACAGACCCACAAACATCCTTCTTTATATATATAGAAGACTAGAAGAGGTACCCGGCGTTGCCCGGGATAATTACACTTGCACAAACTTTTCCTTTCATTGTTAGTCATGAGATATATATTGTTAGTCCGTGCAGAGTGTTTGTGAATTGCGTGTTGATACCATTGTTGCAAAAACTTTGTCTTGCATTGTTGGTCATGCGATATTTCTCATTAATATGCCTTGCCATAACCATGAATATCGATTTTTTATCGATAATTATTATTTTTTAGAAATCTGAGGTAGACAGTGACCTTCCTCATGCTTTAAAGGTCATGTATGCGAAATTTTATCAAGATCGGAATAAAACTGTAGATTTGTATAAAAAACGTACACACAGATCCACAGACCCACAGACGCACAGACCCACAGACCCACAGACAGACAGACCCACAAACATCCTTCTTTATATATATAGATAGATTAATTAATAACTAGCAGAGGACCCAGTGTTGCCCGGGATAACTACGCTTGTAGGTAAACAGAACAACCTCAAAAAGCTAAATTAAACCTCCAAATTGGTAAAATAATAACTCCATCACTATAATATAGAGCGAAGAGACTACTCATTCTAAGAAAAATCCGAAAGACAGGAATTTACCTCTTCACTGAAAAAATCCATTCTAGGTGATATACCGGGACTTGATTTACCAAAAAAAAATTTTTTAAAGGCTCACAATGGATGGACCTCTCCAAGGATGCCTTCTAGTCTAAATAATTTTTTACTCACGTAATTCTATTTTAGATGTACACTTGATGTTGTTGCAATTTCCTTTCTTCTTTCGATGTCTTGAAGAAAAAATTGGCCATTCATCACTTTGTGTAGTCTAGCGGTCGCCTATTCTTCTATTTACTTGCTTACCATTTGCTCAATACAGCACGGAGCTAAAGGAGTGCTTCCTCTATCGTCTTTCACTCTTTCTCAATAGTCTGCTAACTCATTATCTCCAGTTACTGATCATTTTTAAAGATTTTCAAGAAATTGTTAAGTACTAAGAATTCTCTTTTCTAAGAAAAGCCTGAATAACAGGAATTCTATGCATTGAATTTTATATTGCACAAATTTTGCCTTGCATTGTTGGTCATGAGACATATATTGTTGATCCTTGCATAGTGTTGGTGCATTGCGTGTTGACACCATTGTTGATACCTACTGTTGCACAAACTTTTATTTGCATTGTTGGTCATGAGATATTTCTCATTAATATGCCGTGCCATAACCATGAATATCGATTTTTTATCAGTAATTATTTTTTCGAAATCTGAGGTAGACAGTGACCTTCCTCATGCTTTGAAGGTCATGTATGCAAAATTTTATCAAGAACGGAATCAAACTGTAGATTTGTATAAAAAACAAACAAACAAACATCCTTCTTTATATATATAGAAAGACTAGCAGAGGACCCGGTGTTGCCCGGGATGATTATATTTGTAGGAAAGCAGAACAATCTGAAGTTAAATTATAACTCCAAATTGGTTAAATAATAGCCCAATCAATACAACACAGAGCGAAGAGGCTATCCATTCTACGAAAAATACGAAAGACAGGAATTGTAGGTGATATACCGGAACTTTATTTACTTCTTGTTAATTTGCCTCAGATTATAATGATATCCACGATATGAAAAATTCCAAATTAAAAATCATTTTACAGCAGTTTTTTAAATTTATTTCCTATCTGAAATTTAATTATCTTATATTGTCTTCATTCATTTAACTTTCTTCGCATGTAAAACAAAGTTCTGATGGCTATAAAAAAAAGTGGCAGATGGTGTTCTGCTATTAACTGTACTATTTCCGATGAACAAATACTGATACACTATCTACCCAAAAGTAATTGGACACTTTCGATTTTAGATGTTTTGTCGAATATCTAGAAAAATACTTGACAAATTATCCTGAAACTTAAGGGGTGTAAAGAGCATGTTACATCTCATATATTTCAGCGAAGGTTTTGTCCCGAAGCCAAATAGGGGGCCAGCAACAAAGTGAACCAAAAAAATAATGTTTGGGATCACCCTATAAAAAATAATGCATGAAATGCGTTGTAGCTGTAGCTTATGATTATGAGGCTTCTTTTACTTATTTATCTTCAATTGTATGAGAATAGCACATATATTCATGGAGATATAAAGTTATGTTTAAAAAAAATTGAAATGCTTTCGTAAGTTTTTTGTTTATAACAAGCAGGGTTTTCAACCCAATGTAATGCCATTTTCAGGAAACTTGACAAACTACAGCAGAGACAACGCCCTGCAATCAGAATAGAAAAATATTAAATATTTGATGAAATACGAGCATTTTTACTAAATAATGTTTAACTGCGCATGCGCAAGTTTTAGCAAAATGGCTTTTACATAATTTCTTAGCCAAATGTATAGAGCTACACTTCTAAAAAGCCCAAGCAAATATCGTGAAAATTCAGAAAGATATCGTCGATAGAATGAGTTGAATTTGAGCTGCTCTCAAAAATAAACAAAACGATAAGGGGTGTTCCCCAAATTTTTATTTTGGACCGGTCACCAGTAACCACTTCTTCTTATGCTGATATGAAGGCATATTGACTTCATATCAGCGTAAGGAGAAGAACTTGATACTGGTGTCCGATCCAAAAATAAAAATTTGGAGAACACCCCCCTTATCGTTTTGTTTATTTTTGAGAGCAACTGAAATTCAACTCATTCTATCGACGATATCTTTTTGAATTTTTTAGATATTTGCTTGGGCTTTTTAGAGGAGTAGCTCTATACATTTGGCTAATAAATAATGCAAAATACATTTTGGTAAATCTTGCGCATGCGCAGTTAAACATTATTTAGTATAAATGCTCATATTTCATCAAATATTTAATATTTTCATAATCTGTTCACAATGTTTTGTCTCTAGTCTAATTTGTCAAGTTTCCTGAAAATGGCATTGCATTGGGTTGAATACCCTGCATGTTATAAACAAAAAACTTACGAAAGCAATTCGGTTTTTTTAAAATAAATCTTTATATCTCCACGAATATACGTGCTATGGTCAAATAAATGAACACGGATAAGTAAAAGAAGCTTCTTATAATAATTCTATGTTAAAGCTACAACGCATTTCAAGCATTTTTTTTTTCAGGGTGATCCCAAACATTATTATATTGGTTCACTTTGTTGCTGGCCCCCTATTTGGTTTCAGGACAAAACCTTCGCTGAAATATATGTGGTGTAACATGCTCTTTACACCCCTGAAGTTTCAGGATAATCCGTCAAGTATTTTTCTAGATATTCGACAAAACGTCTAAAATCGAAAGTGTTCAATTACTTTTGGGTAGATAGTGTACATCTTTTTCAGTTTTCCAAAAGATCCTATCAAGTAAATAATTTATTTTATTTTCTTATATTTTTTTCCCGCAGATAAGAAAAAAAGTAAATATAAATACTGACTTCATAACTTTTAACAATTTATTATCAATTTATTTCGCATTTAATTTAGGAGCAAACAATGGTAGTTATTTGCAGAAGAGCAGATTTAACTACTGTAAAGGGATAGTTAGATATAACTGGCTCTGCGTTGAGCATTTGAGATATCTCAATTTTTTTGTATTTTTTCTTATATTATAATTCTGTGTTATAGGCAGTAATGAGCAATCAACATCACGCGTTCCTACAGCGCACAGTGGAGTATTTGACACTAAAAGCTGTTCATAACCGTTTTTTTCCCTATTTATATGTGACAATCGCGATTGTAGAGTTCCCACACGGTAAGGTGAAATGGAAGAGTTCACTTTATTGCGCTCAATAGGTAGGGATAGGTAGGGAAATTTTTTTTAAAATGTTCTAATTTCCTTAAGTCCTGGCACTTCAACAATAAGCTGCAACGAGAGGTTGCGAGTAGGCTTGAGTGAAAAAAGCAGCTCACAGATCGCGCATGAGAGTATTAAGTATATTATCTCTATGATGTCCCTACCTATTGAGGGCGATAAACTGAACTCTTCCGTTTCACCTTACAGTGTGAGAACTCTAGAACTGATATGTTCGCAGTTCGTAATTTCAAACACATAATCTTCCAGTTTTTTGTCTATTTGCTTAATTGGACATTGAAGCACGATATCATACAAAGATTTTTTTGTAAGTATCTTATTCTCCGAAGAAGAACCTAGAACAAACTAAAGGAAACTAAAATAAAACTGTGAAAGATTGAAAATGTTTGTACACAGGAATTATTACTTTTCTCCGTTTCCATTTCCTATTTGTTCCTATTTCCTACAGGGTTCCCACAGAAAATCTGTATCTCATTTCTCTGACTATCCCTGACATTGACGGTCTCATTTCCCTGACCAAATCGTAATTTAAAAAAATAACATGTCTCCACACCAGCTTTTCAGACACAATTTTAATATTATTGTTATTATTAGTTGTCACATTAGTATTAGTATCAGTATTATGAGGCTTGTTCAAGAATTTTTGCCTCATAACTGGAAACGCCAATAGGATTAATCAGTTATTCGATAAATAACTTAATGTCTCCAGCAAAATCTATTTCCCCGACTTTTCCCAGGAAGAGTCTCATTTCCCTGACAAATGCATGAAAACAGCCCTTCTTTCCTGACTTTCCAAAATGTGGGAACCCTGTTCCTATTTGCAACAATCGGGAAGTTCGGGAGCAGGAGCGCAGCAGAGTCTGAGCAGACGCGTGCGCGCGCAGTTTAATAAAAAATTCATAAAAAATAAAACGCTGAACTTCCGCTACTTTTTTCTTTTCAGCTAACATGTTAAGATGTTATATAACAAA
The DNA here is from genome assembly GCA_023313115.1 of Rhysida immarginata. Lineage (NCBI taxonomy): Eukaryota > Metazoa > Arthropoda > Chilopoda > Scolopendromorpha > Scolopendridae > Rhysida > Rhysida immarginata. The sequence goes on along the minus strand of JAHWFO010061024.1, from coordinate 2,054,137 downwards.
ATTCCGTTTCATTTTCTGCTCGGACGAACCCGGAAACATAACAAAAACACTAATTTGTAAAATTTATTGACTGAATTTTTTTTTTTCCACTTCAAATTACACCTCAAAGAAGACAAAAAAAAAAGATTCCTAAGACATTGTAACAACGGAATACTACAGTACATGCATTTCCCAACATGTCCCATTATGAAAAATTTTCCTAAAGACAGAATTACTCCACTTAGTCGTCGATTAAAATTATGCGGTTTTTAGAGCGCCGAGATTTGCAACGTGCAACGAAAAATAAGACGAGATTCCGACTGGCAAAACAATTGAACCAGGTACAATGACGTCTTAAAGCGCTAATATTTGATGTACCATCTATTGTACTGTACCCTCAATTACAATTGATTGAAATTAAGGTTATGAATTGTGAATTCAAGAAATTAAGGTTATGGCCAGCTTTTAGTGTCAAATACTCCACTGTGCAGCGGTTGAAAATTTTAAAATTATTGCTGAGCGTATTTAAATAAACTAATTTTCCGCTTAAAACTTTTCATTTTCCGTTTTAATTTTAAAATTATAATTAAATACAATTAAATTAAATTAAATACAATTAAATTAAATACAATAATTTAATTTCTAACATTTTTCTTCCTTAAAAGTATGAACAAAACGAATTCTTGCCCATGAAAAATTGTTCATTACTGATCTAGAGTTAGTTTAAGAGAATATTTAAATAAAGTCCCGGTATATTACCTAGAATTCCTGTTTTTCTGATTTTTCGTAGAATGGATAGTCCCTTCGCTCTGTGTTGTATTATTATTTAACCATTTGGAGTTATAATTTAACTTTTTGAGATTGTTCTGTTTACCTACAAGTGTAATTCCCGGGAACGCCGGGTCCTCTGCTAGTTTTTTATAAACATTAGCAAAACTACGTAAGCGATTATTCCAACATTTTTTGTAAATGTTAATTTGTGTTATCTTATATTGTGAATATATTTTGAAAAATTCTACTGAAAAATTAGGGGGCCCCCCCAAATTCTCTTCGTATAAATTATATACAGTTCATATACTACCAAAAAAATAAGTAAATTTTTCTAAAATATGGAGATGATAATGTATTTTATTAGTACAATTTTATATTTTTTTATTTCTATATAACTTTAACCAAAAAATATAATTTTCTGAATTCACGTAACTGATTTGTATGTAAAAAATTTGTAATGTTATCAATATCCCGTCCGAGGGAGCCACCATCAAAATGGAGTGAAAGTGTTGCCAGTAACATCAAAGGTTCCGCGCTACTGTCATTTTTTTTCATTTACATTCTTTGGCGACACTATTTCCAAGATGGAAATCCATCAAAAGTTTCATAAATGACAATAAATTTATTTTGTATACCAATTCGAAATAATATGGAATAGACTTCAACGCTCGACATACATGTGGAAATAGTCGCAATCCCTACACAACGGTCTTAATTTATTTGCCGGAAGACATCTTTGCGCACGGAGAGCTTTAAGTCGCGTTGTCAAGGGTATCTTCCCCCAAAAATGTTAAGATATTCGCCAAAAGTGTTAATAATGTTTTCAAACAAAGAATATCGTATTCTGTGATGCTTTCCAATAAAAGTTTGTTAAGCTTATAAGTTATTGTTTTCACCTTTAGTTTATTGTAAATTCATTCTTAAACTGTTTCAGGAAAATGTCTAGATGTGCTTTAGTATCCTAATCTTACATTAAATTATACAGTGCTAAAGCAGTAGTTTTCCCATAATATAAGGCATGTTCAAATGAGAGTGATTCGGGCTATAGCACGTGAGCACGTGAGTGCGCAGACTCTAGGCAAACAGGTGATTGTTGACGTATCGTCTGCTTGTTCTGATAAGTGCTATTGTGGGAAGTTACGTTAGGCTTATGCTCGCATTTCGTTTGTGTTACAATGGATCTTCCTATTAAATTTCCGTCCAAAACTGACCAACGAGCGGGGGTAATGTTTCTGACAGCTGAGGACATTCCACCAGTTGACATTCATAGTCGGATGTTGAATGTTTATAGAGAAACATGTGTCTCGAAAGCAACTGTGGTGCGTTGGGCCAAAATGTTCCATGATAGTCGTGGGAAGCTGCTGATAAACCACGTCCGGGCCAAGCAAATTTGGTCCTCACCGTTCAATTGAAGACAGACATGGATAAGTCAATTCTTGAGGACAGGCGGATCAGCAAGCGGTCACTTGCGAAGGATCACAACGTCAGTATTGGTTCTGCATATGCTGTAGTGAAAAGCCTGGGATATGGCAAGGTCTGCTGTCAGTGGATACCCCGAATGCTCACGGAAGAACACAAAGGGCTGCGTTTCGGCTGCTGTTTGGATCATCTGGAACGTTACAGTCGTGAGGGGGAAGCGTTTTTGAAGAAGATTATCGCCGTAGATGAGACCTAGTGCCATTATTGGGAACCCTCCGGGAGGGTATCCACAATACAGTGGAAGCATCTATTGTCACCACAGCCCAAAATATTGAAGTCGCAAAGTTCGGCCGGGAAGGTTATGCTTACGTGTTTCTTTGATTCCGACGGTCCTCTGCTTGTGGAGTTTATGGAACCCAAAACCCGTATTAATGCTATCGCATGCACAAAGACACGGCAGAACTTGCGCCAAGCTGTGAAAAACAAGCGTCCTGGTATGCTCAGTGATGGGATGATCCTCCTCTAGGACAATGCTAGACCACATATTGCGAGACTGGTGCAGGAAGCAATAACCAAAATGCGATGGCAAGTTCTGCCACACCCTCCTTATAGCCCGGACCATGTGATTTTCATGTGTTTGGTCCTTTAAAGAAGGCACTGAAAGGTCGACGATTCGCCAATGATGAGGAGGTTAAGGACACTGTTTGGGCATGGTTCAGAGAGCAGCAAAAAAAGACTTTTTTTTGCGGACGGTATTAGCCGATTGATGCCCCATTGGGAATCCTGTATTGCGACAGGTGGATATTTATTTTAGGACTGCGGGTCTATAATAGTGACTACAAGATATTCTTCTTTCATATAAACAAAGCTATATATTAATACTTTCATTTAATCCGCCTCAGTGCCCTTTGAATCACTTTCATTTGAACATGCCTTATATATTTTTAAAAAATGTTATGCGGCAATATCTTAAAAATAAGCACATGTTATTGGGTTTAAAGGACTAGTAAATAAATAATTATAAAGGTAATACAACCTGTGACAATAAAGTTCGGTGAATGACGTCAAATTGCTAACGGTCCTAAGAGTGCACCATCGTCGTATCCTGCCCCAGACAGGTCGAGACATGTTTAAACAAATTTGGAGGAATCAGCGCTGCGGGTGTGTTTATTGTGTTTAAACAGGACATTGAAGAGTAGTACGCGCGGTCGAAACCCAAAATGGATCAGCGAACGAAAGAGACTCATGAAATGATGACAACAGTTTACAAAGAAAGTGCTATTACTTTGAAGTGTGTTCATGAGTGGTTTAAACGGTTCCGAGGAGGCCGGAACACCGTAGAAGACGCCCCCCAAAGTGGCCAGACATCCAACGTAATGTTACGACCCAACTGAAGGCTATCCCTAAAAACGACTACGCCAGGAGTTTCCAGGACTTGTACACGCGTTCCCAGAAGTGCATTATCATCGACGGGGATTACTTTGAAGGATAGTAACTGCTGTTTCATGTAAGCGAGCAATCCACTCTCAATATGCCATCATTCACCGAACTTTATTCATGTCACAGGTTGTACATTATAAATAAAGCAAGGGATCACGTACACAACGGGGAGACCCTGCCTTGGAGGGTGGGGGCGAAACAAGCTTCCTGAAAGCTGCGTTTCCTCGAGTATCCTGTTATAAAACAAAACACTTTTGTAACGTTCCTTACAGGAAACTGAGATACATCACTTTTGGCTAAACTCCTATAATAATTCTTCCTAGAATTATAGTATTTATTTTTAAATATTTTCAAACTTATTGGAGTAATAATTTCATAGCAGATGGATAGTAGATAAATTCAAATAAACAAGGAATTTATTTTTCTAAACGGGAATGAAATAATTAATCAAAAACACTTATTAAAAAAACTCCCTCCCCAAATAACTTTGCACTGAAGTAAATTTTCAGATAATTCGATAAAAATGTATAAACATGATTACTATAGCAATGAGGCTTTTCAAGGAAATTCGGGGGTTGTCCTTTGTGCAGATTTTGTCCAAACCTTGTTTTATCTACCAATCTTCAAAGATTAATTCTTTAAATCTCCTTTTGGAAACTGGAACTTTAGCTTTTTCTGATAGATTTTTATGGACTACACAGTTGTTTTGAAAATTAAAGCTTGTAGGTGATTTGTAATTTTTTTTTTCTGTGTAACATTTTTAAGATACTGATATAGATTTACGTATTTCTTTTTTTTTTCCTGTTAAGGTTTTATTATTAAGATTTCATTATAGAGAATTTAAATTTTTGGATCTCTGTACTAAATATTATGGTACAATAAGAGCTGTATTAATATTTAATTTTTACCTGGTAGTGATGATTATCGTTATTTTTCCACTTCAAATTTTAACGTATTCCTCCTGTCTGCGTTTCTCGAGCTCAGTTTCTCGAACTGGTTTTTCTTTGAAAGTTTCTTTTCAAAGAATTTTTTAATCATCTAGCTCGTTTGAAATGAAAGGAAGATCTCATTGATAAGAGGGTAGACAGGCTGTATAGGAATCCTCCAGAGTTGGGATGCAACATCGAACCATCGAGGTATTATATCATAAAAAAAAAATTCCAAGCATCGATGACTCGATTTTATCGAGGAAAATATATCGATGTTTTTTCCTGTAATACTATTTTCAGTAGAATGTTAAATTGCAAAAATGAAGATAAATGAATATTTTATTCATTAAACAAAATTGTTTCATTGCAAGAATGACAATTGAATATATTTGCAAGAAATTTTCTTGATAATTGCGAGCATGATAATTTCAATTGCTACTGGTACTAGGGGATGTTCTCGAAATAAAATCATCGATGTTTTGATAACATCGGAAGAAAGAAAACCGATGCAGAAACATCGATACATCAAATATCGAGATTCTCGTTCATCCTACTCCAGAGGATAGACAGGGCATTAATGTTTATAAAATGTTTATAACAGTTAATAAAAATTTCATGAATAGAATAAGATACTCTTGAGTTACAAATTAATTCCTAATGAAACAGTTGATTCCACAAATTAAAAACCATCTACTCCAAATTTAATCCAAAACTATAAATAATAAGATAACATCAAAAGAAGATAAGATAACACTATTCCACAAAAAAGAATTTATAAAAACAAAACTCATCTGTCCATTTCGGAGCTCTCGGTCTTTTTCATCTAATTCATCATATTTCTTGAAAGATTATTACCGATTACAATCGAGAAAAGATTTTCACGTGTTGTACGTGTATGTTTAAGTTAGGTATTTCTATGGATAATGGTTCCTAGTCGTTTCGTCATCTTCGTTTCATTATAGTCACTTTTGGTCACATTCAAATGGTTACATTCACTTTGCCCCAGAATTATTTTGTCACTTAGTCGATTCGACACATACAGCTCCTCCACATTTAATCCGTCACATTCTCTTCGCCTCGGAATCGTTTTGTCACTCATTCAACTCGATAAATTGTACTCGTCACGTTCAAGCCATCATAAAATATAATAAAATATAATTAGATAAAAATATAAATGGCTCTACCAGTCTCCGTTACAGAGGCATCCGGCGTTGTTCGGGATAATTACAGTTGTAGGTTAAACAGAGCAACTTCAAGAAGAAAAATAATAACTCAAATTGGTTTTCAGTAATTCTACAATTTCTTGCCGTAGACGAAGCTCTCGTTGTTCAGATGTTTCAGACGCCCGGATAACATTTTGTTTTCTCTGACCAATACTCATTCATTTCTTTGGTGGCATTTCGATAGATATGAATTAAAATGTATCCTTCGAACGATTATTATAGAGTAGGCTACAGTATGCTTGTTGATTTGACGAGTCGAGTTGATGTATGCTTTGTTATGGTAAGTTCTTATATTGGTTAAGAAATGGTTAAGTTCTTATAATATTAATTCTAAGAAAATCCCGAACTACAGGAATTCTCTATAATGTTAGAAATTCAATTCTGTTTTGTAATTATCAGAGGTGGGATAGAATATTCATTCTTAATGAGCTTACTTATATTGCACACTTTTATTTGCATGGTTGGTCATAAGATTTATATTGTTGTTCCGTGCATATTTTTGGTGAATTGCATGTTGATACCATTGTTGATAACACGATAGGCCTATTGTTGCACAAACTTTGCCTTGCATTGTTGGTCATGAGATACATCTTATTAATATGCCCTGCCGTCATCATGAATATCGATTTGTTATCGATAATTATTATTTTTTCGAAATCTGAAGTAGACAGTGACCTTCCTCTTGCTTTGAATATCAAGTGTGCAATATTTCATCAAGCTTGGATAAAACTGTAGATATGTTTAAGAAACAAACCCACAAACAAACACCCTTCTTTATATATAGAGATTTTTATTTATTTATTTATTTATTTATTTATTTATTTACTAGAAGAGGTACCCGGCGTTGCCCGGGATAATTACACTTGCACAAACTTTTCCTTTCATTGTTAGTCATGAGATATTGATTGTTGATCCCTGCCTTGTGTTGGTGCATTGCGTATTGATACCTATTGTTGCACAAACTTTGCCTTGCATTGTTGGTCATGAGATATTTCTCAATAATATGCCCTGCCATAACCATGAATATCGATTTTTTATCGATAATTATTATTTTTCCGAAATCTGAGGTAGACAGTGACCTTCCTCATGCTTTGAAGGTCATGTATGCGAAATTTTATGAAGATCGGAATAAAACTGTAGATTTGTATAAAAAACGTACAGACAGACCCACCCACAAACATCCTTCTTTATATATATAGATAGATTTATTTATTTATTTATTGACAAATTAAATTGTTTAAACCTCAAAACGTTGAGCCTTCTATATCTTTTGGGCGTCCTTTGTGGAATCCGATCCTCGTCTCAGTGTTGCCAAGTCTGACGCGAGCGCCATCCCTAAATAGTGACAAAAAATTCCCTAAATTTCCCCAGATCTTTCCTATTTATCCCTGAAGAATTCCCCAGGTTTCGTGCAAAGAGAAGTGAATGAAAAAAACAACTTTTTTACATACATTACCTTTTAATTCGCACTCCGTTTCCAAATTTTTAAGGTATCTCTGCTAATATTTTTTTTTCTTTGTCGTGCTAGCCTTGATTTCTGAAGTAACAAATTTGATTCAGGGAAAATTCGGGAAAAATCCTCTAAAAATCTTAAAAATTATTGTTTCGATATCCCTAAGTACTCGATATATCGATAGTTTCAAATTTCAACAAAAAAATAGCCCAATTTGCGATAAATCGCCCAACCTGGCAACCCTGAAGTGCATCATAAAATAAAAATAAAATAATTACGTGGCACATAATACGTGCTAGCTTTTTAGCTATCGAAATGAATAACAAAATTAATTGAGAGAGAAGAAAAACCTAAAAACTATGATGTCTACTTACAATTGTGAAGTCTTGAAAACAAGGAACACCCAAAACCATTTATTTATCACATCGACAATCGAACACACCCTTTTGATTTGGGACCCATTTTTTACATGAAGAAAAAATTCATTCATCAAAGAAAACAAAATCCGAGGCTTATCTTAGAGCGAGATTTTGATATAAAACATTCTCAAACATCATTCCACAAATTAGAAAAAACACAGCACAAACGAATTGCGAATGAACGAAGGCAAATCTTTAATTTTCACTACATACTAATACTTTTTATAAGATAAATAACATCAAAATATCTTTTGGTCTTTGCATTGTAACTCAGAACGAATTCTAATGCAAAGCTTTGCAATAAATACGGTAGTAGCTGACTAATTTCGCTTTTATTGCTAGCTTTATCAAAGTGGCAAGAATGGGAAAAATAACACGTATGTTCAAATTTTGTATACAAATTGCTACTCTTCATCTTCTTGTTACTTTGATAAAACTAGGAATAGAAGCGAATCTAGTCAATTTTTATTCACTGCGATGTAATGCAAAGCCTCTAAAAAAGTATATTTATTATTGATGTGTTAACTTTAAATTTTTCCCTCAGTTAGTAAAATCACAATAAAATTTCAATTTACGGTCAATGAACACTGTAACATACAGTATTAATAAGTTTTAATGGCTTTTTTTTTAATAAAAATACATAACCTTGCTTAAAAATAATACTTTTTATTAAAAACCGCTGCTTAATAATATATTTTTTATTATTATCCATTTGAATTCTCGAAATATTTTTAACGCTGCATGTTTTCCATTAGCATTATGAAAGATCGTCTGCTCAGCCACATCACAGCCACCAGGGCGGCGCTATACAAAATCACTACCATGGAATCCCTTGAGTGTTATTTCTGTGTTTCTTATTCTGTGGTTGCACGCACCAGGGAGGAGGGAAGGGGGTTGCACCCTTCCCTCCTCCCTGGGTTGCATCCCCTGTTGTCGAGAGAGAATAAACATGGCGTCTAGTTTATCGATACGTTGGCGAGCGTGTTTTCTTACGTTGTATACAGCTTTAAAAAAAGCCCCTTAAAAATTATCAAATTATGAAGAGGGGAATAGTTATATATTCATCTGTGATAATATATTTGACATTCCTCAACACACAAAGGAGAGGATGCACGTGGCTCTCCCCCCCCCCCCTTTGCTGGAGCACGTGGCTAACGAGAGAGCTGGAACAAAGCCCCCGACTAGCTGGCTTTGGCGCTGATAAAATTAAACATTCATTTATTTCACAAAAAAGAATTAAGCTCTTCTAATGCTTTATTTCATATATTATACCTTGTTGAGATAATTAAAAAGGTCACCCAAAATAAATAATTATAAAAGTTCACCAGTTTAAAATTCGCGAATTTCGCGAATTCAGCGTCCTACAGGTGGCGCCACATGTTCAACCGCTTTTAACAAAATGGCGGATACAGTGAAGTTCGCTGTCTTCTATATTGAAATACGTCGATGGTAAAACACGTTGTATTGACGAAGGTGAGCGTGTTCTTAATGCTGGCCACGTAATTCGATGCGGAATTAAACGTATTGACGAGGATCTTGTGGAAATTGTTGCGCTATGTTTCCAAACCAGCAACTTAAACGGCGACTCACATGAGGTACTAATCGTTTTGGAGAGGACGGGGAATTTTTCAGCTCGCTGTTCGTGTAAGGCAGGAGAAGGTGGAAAATGCAAACATTCGTTGGCAACATTGTTTTATTTAAACAGGTAACTACTCCTTGTGAATTTTTTTATTATATTTATTATTTATGGTTGAATAAGAAGTACGAATATTAGATACACTCATATTTAATAGAGATTTTACTGTATTTTCTGATTTTCAGAAAGTGTAGTCATGAATAAAAAATGTCTGTAATTATTACAGAATATTTCATTTTGTTTCTTGAAAATGGTAAAAACGAACAGACGTAAATGTCACATGAATGGGAAAGTTAAAATGTTTCCATTGATAAAAACAATTAAGATTTGAAGGGTATGATCAAAACATTTACATGTATATGGTAAATAAGGCAGTGGCAATTTTCTAGGGTCATGTCATTATAAGAAACAGTATGATTAAGATATTCCACACAAGAATATTTTAATTTATTAATTATATTTCAGAAGTTTTTGGGACTATGTGTAATATGAAATTGAACATTATGCATGTACTTTTTTTTTTTTTTTTTTTTTTTTAAATCTCGTCTTCAGTCGTGTAATTGGCTGCCTGTTGCAAACCCCTTCTGCAGTTGTTTTGACTGATATCATTAGCACAAACCTTGACATCTCATATTTGTGCCACTTAATCTGTTCGTATTGTAAATCTAGTGTACTAGTAAAATAAACTGAAAGCCATAGAACTAGGTGTTTCTTTAATTGGAAACATTTATTATTGAGCAAATAAAATTTACTTTCAGTACAAGATGCTAGTAATTTTTTCAACTAAAGTATTATTATAATAATTTGTTTCTTAGTATTGTAAGTGATTCATCTACTAATCAATTTAATAAACATACTTTATTTTAATCATTACAGGAATGGAGATGAAACCCTAGAGCATTTTTCTTCCACAGATTTACAACGGACATGGTGGAAAATGAAGTCTGCTGTGAAGAATATGTATGAGCCGGTTCCGGTATGTGATTTTCACTCTCAGGCAGAAGAAGAAAGCACAGAAAAAATCACAGTGAACAGTGATTCCATCAAGAGCCTGTTTCTAATGAAACTTCCTGAGAGTGCAATCGCCAAACACAGTGTTGGTCGCCGGATCCAGCCAGGACTCTCTGCATTTTCAACAAACCAAGTGACGACAACTGACCCTTTTATAGAAAAATTATTTCAGTTGGCAACAACTGAAAATAAAATTATAGAGGATTGTGCTGCCCATCAGTTATCCAGCTGGAACATAAAAGACCACGCCGATTTCAAGATAACATTACAAAAAACCACCTTCAACAATAGCCCTTATAGACAGTTTTATGAAGATGAAATTAATATTAATGTTCAACAGGCCAAAGAGATTTGTTATCAAACAATGGAACAGTCATGTTCTGTATGGCATAAACAAAGAAAAATAAGAATTACTGGTTCCATTGCATACAAGCTTTATATATTTAAAGCTACAACAAAAGACGGTTGGGATGAAATGATGATGAAGATGCTACACCAAGTATTTTCAGGAAATGCTGCAACACGATACGGCAAAGAGACCGAGCCTTTGGCGAGATCAGCTTTCGAAGAGCAAACTGGCCTACATGTGTGTAAATGTGGACTTTTTATAAATACTTTGCTGCCATGGCTTGGATTTAGCCCAGATGGCATAATTTGCAAAGATGGACTGCCTTGGTCTTTACTTGAAATTAAATGTCCAAAGTTGTAGGAAAAACTAAAACTGCCCAACAATTATTAACAATTATTAAGCACTTCCATATTTAAAATTTGATGGTTGTAATGCAAAATTAAAAGAACGTCATCAATATTATGGACAAACACAACTTGGACTTGCATTAACTAATTTGAAACATTGTGACTTTGTCATATTCTGTTCTTTTGACAAAAGCTTCTTAAGCATTAAGGTAGAAAAAAATGAAAGATTTCTAGTCGAGTTTTTACCTAAACTTAGTCATTTATTGTTCATATATGTTGAAAAATTTGGCAAATTTGTAAATAATCTACTTACTTACTCACTTACTTTTCAAACCCGCTTATCCGTTAGGGTCGCGGGGGCAGCAGCCCTATGGAGGATCTCCAGCGATCGCGATCTTCCGCCATCAGGCGCATGTCCTCCCTGGTAATGTCCAAGCGACTCGAACCCAGATTTTCCATGTAGTCTAGCCACCTGGTTCTAGACCGACCCCTTGGTCTCTTACCCACCTGCTTGGAAAATAACAACTGCCTAGGGAATACTAGTTTGCGGCATCCGTATCACATGGCCATACCAGCGCAACTGAGATCTCTCAATGCGGAGAAGTAGCGGCTCAACACCTATAGATTCCTTTATTGTGCTGCTGTACACTCTATCTAGTAGAGTAACACCTGCCACACCTTTCAGAAATCTCATTTCGGCCGCTTGTACCCGCTATCGCACTCTTTCGGTCATTACCCAAGCCTCATGACCATAGGTGAGAATGGGGACAAAGATAGATTTGAAGACGGAGAGCTTGGCTTTGTTACCCAGCTCGCGTTTCGTTACCACGGATCGCCACAGTTCACGTCTGACACAGCTTGCTGCACCGATCCGATAATGTACTAATTTTTGAATATATAACATGATTATTTCTGATTTAAACATAACAAATCTAAAACTTTAAAAACAAAACTGTTTAAAAAAGGAAAAAATAAGTATGTGGATAATAGTAAATAAAAGAAATAAAAAACTCTTTCACCACTGTTTAAGTTTTCTTATTTTAGATGTTATCTTTTATCTAAGTGCAGAATTGATGTCCACTGCAGATGTATCTTATTTTATCATTCAGTTTGCTTCTCTCTGGGTGTATGATTGATGTTCACTGAGGTGAAACCATGTGATTATCATTCATCCATACAATGAACATCAATCATACACCTAAAGATAAGATTTTTTTTATTAACGCTTCAATACACGAGTAATAAAATATGATACACCAGCATGCAACACCAATGGATAGACATCGGTTCTGCATCCAGGTGAATAATACCAGCAAAAAGAAGAAAACTTAATTTTGTTTTTAAAGTTTTACATCTGTGAGGTTAAAATCAAAAATAACTATGCCATAGATTATTAAAAAAAACAACCTCTAATAGGTAATTTTGTTATTATTAATAGGAATATAGATCTTAGTAACACAAAGTTGGATGATATAGTTTTTCATAAAGGAATGTAAAAAGGTGATTGTTATGGTTGGCGAGGTTATCATTTAAGTTTTCAAAAAATTAGATGTTCTTTATGTGATAGGGTAGATGTACCAGTAATTGACAGTTTAAGACATTACTGTGAAACGAAATTGTGTACGTAAATCAAATTGCATTTTGAAAATTTTCTATTTATACCATTAAATTGTAAATATAACGCAGAATGTGCCAATCTCTAAACAATTATTATATCTTTAAAAGCCATTAAGTTATTAGATTTTTTCCAACTAATGCATAAATCACCAGTAGTTGAGAGTTAATGCACCAGAAATTGACAGGCGGTTTCACCAGTAATTGACAATATTTTAATTGCACATTTTATTATATATTATTACAAAAAAATTGACAACATTCAAAAGTAGCTGTTGAAATCAAGCATTTTTAAGAATATGTAAAGTATTTAACATTAAATAAAATTGTGCTCTTTAAGACTTAAGTTGGTCGTATAGATCATTTATCTGTTTTTCCTTTGAAATAATAAATAAAATCAGTCCACTCCCATGTAGAGTGCAAGGACCATACAAAATATTTTCAGATTGTTCGCAGAAATACTTGATTTTTGATGTTTGTTCTCCTACTTGCAAAATTCATCCAATTCATCCTATTCTTATCGTAGTAAACAGAATACCAGTAGTAATTTTCTTCTTGGAAGATAACTTGTTCTGGGCTATCTGTTTATCGTCTCTGTGATAAGATTCAGGACCAACAAAAAAGAATCGGTGAATAGGGCCTAGAAGATTTATGTTAAAGTGGGTGATCTAGAGATTGACAGTCAAGTTCCTTTAATTGACACAGCTAGGTCAATTACTGGAAATTAAGAAGTTGTACTTAAAACCATCATGTTTCCTTTATTATTACCCTACATTCTATATCACATTAGTATATTTTTGTTCGTTTATTTTTTAAACACAGAAATTATCAATAATTGACAGATTGTGTCAATTACTAGTGACACTACATAAATGGGTTCTAGTAGTTGACAGTGGATTAAAACAGTTAACACAATAATCATCTGAAATTCTGTTATGACTAGAAGTATTGACCACTGACCACACAAAAAGGTTCACGTAAAATTAATAACAAATATTGCATAACATTCATGAAATAAATTCAAGTAATCAAACCCTCGCTTAGTAGTTCATTACAAGGTTTTTTCGACTCGGGAAAGCATTAAACATTCATCATGTGTTTGCGGCCATAATAGAGAGCAAAGTTCTTGGTTTTATGCTATTCTGGGAAGCCTAATACATTGTTTAATACGAGGTGGGAACACCAGTCCCTTTTCTTGCCTTGTTAAAGTAGCGGAAGAATGAAGCTACTTATTGTTTTCACAATGTCCGTCTGTCTGTCCGTCCGTCCCCTTTATAATTTCCGCACTTTTTGACGAAGAAGGTTAAAATTCAGAATGTAGCTTACTATGGGCATGTGCACTTTCACTATTTAATTTGGTTTTGATTGGCCCACTGGGAGCGGAGTTTCGGGGGCGGAAATTAGAGGGGACCAAAAGGTCTACGCGTATTTATGCATATAAAGGAGTGAAATTCAGTATGCAGATTCCTCTAAGCAAGGTCAACATTACTGTAAAGATTGGA
>JAHWFO010061024.1:2021865-2035045 GCA_023313115.1 Rhysida immarginata | reverse complement strand
TACCGAATTTCACTCCTTTATATGCATAAATACGCGTAGACCTTTTGGTCCCCTCTAATTTCCGCCCCCGAAACTCCGCCCCCAGTGGGCCAATCAAAACCAAATTAAGTAGTGAAGGTGCACATGCCCATAGTAAGCTACATTTTGAATTTCAACCTTCTACGTCAAAAAGTGCGGAAATTATGAAGGGGACGGACGGACGGACAGACAGACGGACAGACAGACGGACATTGTGAAAACAATAAGTAGCTTCATTCTTCCGCTACTTAATAATGTGTACTTTTTGATGTTTTTTGTAGGTGAACATGGCCTGTTGGCTTCAATGGTGCTCCATGTAAACACCAGTTTATAGTTTGTCAAAAGTTCCATTTGCACACATTTAATTTTGCTCCTGTTAGTGACCCATCCATGAAAAACTTGTTTCACAGAATAGCAACAGTAGTTGCTGCTCCATCTGATTGGTAATTTTCTATATTTTTTTATCATAATCATTTTTTGAAGTTGTTTGATCAAGGTTTTCAGTTATATAATTTACATTATTAAGTAGCGGAAGAATGAAGCTACTTATTGTTTTCACAATGTCCGTCTGTCTGTCCGTCCGTCCCCTTCATAATTTCCGCATTTTTTGGGGTAGAAGGTTGAAATTCAGAATGTAGCTTACTAGGGGCATGTGCATCTTCACTATTTAGTTTGGTTTTGATTGACCCACTAGAGTCGGAGTTTCGGGGGCGAAAATTAGAGGGACCAAAATGTCTACGCGTATTTATGCTTATAAAGAAGTCAAATTCGGTACGCTGATTCCTCTAAGCAAGATCAACATTATTGTAAAGTTTGGGCCAAATTGTCCCAGTAGGGTCGGAGTTTTAGGGGTTGCAATCACTTGGTCTTTAGAATTATGGCAACTTATAGCATGTGATATATCATTCGATCGGAAATGATGAGAAACGAAAGAAGATAGAACTCTTTTTCATTTTATAAATACTACAGTCGAGAAAGTCAATTTTTCGATTAATAAAATGGAGGGGGGGAGTTAAAAAGTGCAGATAAAAGGGTAAAAATAGGTGACCTCAGCGCTTCCGCTACTTTCCTATACCTTCCTCGGGTGGATTAATTTCTTGTTATCTATTTATTTATTGTATCCATCATCCTTACAGGTATGCACCCTTCAGCTTAGCTGAAGAATACAATACAGAGATGAATGCACCACTTTCTGATCATGTGGCAACAAACCTTGTTGAAACGTTGGATGAAATTGATAGTATAGTGACACTGAAATAAAAGCGTTGAATACGATCAACCAATTTCAAGATTTTTGTACAAAAGTTACATCCAAGGTGAAAGAACAGCAAGAAGTGTTTGTTCCGGCGGTAAACAATTTTTTGAAAAATGAATCGCAGCTATAGACTGACGCCAGCTTGGCATCAGCGCTCACTTTGATTTGCCAACTCAGAGTTGATCCGCCCCAGTTCAAAAATAATTTTAGTTCAAACGACCGCAGTTTCAGGAAGACCTCCAAAAGTGACTCGTACAGAGGAGCATGGCTATAACAAATCTAGAAAGCCATTTGCTCCGAAGCAGTTTTCATCACAAACTCTGCCACTGAAGAAACGTTCAGTGGCTCCACTCTCGCTGAATTACTGCATTTTGAATAATCAGGCAGTAGGTGGAACCCATTCTACCAAATAATTTTGTTTTGGGTTAATCGCTAACCGCTGACAGTAAGAGCTCTGATCTTGTTAGTCGTAGGTCAGTTTGTTTTTCATAATAGGAAGGAAATTATTATTAGAAGCAGAACCATAGTACTTATCTGTCTAGAAAGATATACTGATCTAGAGCTAACAAGGGCAGCTTGCAATGTCAGCGGTTAACTGCACATCATCAGGAACAACTGAAGTGTCATTGTCTTTGGCTTGCATTGGTACTGTTACTGGTTTATATGATATGTTCCTGTCATCGTTTATTTTCCAAGTCATTGTTTTACACCGTCTTTCCTGAAATTACATATGCAGCATAATACAGATTGATTCAAAACTCAATGTACAATTTTTAGAGGAGACAGTATAGATTTTTAAAGACACTCTCACTTAACAAGTCTCTCAAGAACTCGGGTTCTATAAAACCTAGAATAACATTTGGGGGAATAATAGGGTACATAAACCTGTGGATAACGTTATAATTTCATCGAATTTCAACGCGAAGTTTCCAAATTACGCATTCAAATTCATAAAAGGTGCTCACATGTGAGTACTAACCAGCACGTATTACGATGTTGACTGTATAACTCGGAAACTACTCGTTGGAATTCGATCAAATTTTAACGGTATACACAGCTTCATGTACCCTATTAATCCCCCATATTTTATCATCCTAGAGGGTAGAGAACTGGGTTAATAACTTGTTGATTTGGTGGCGGCATTTTTATATCTGTTCATATCTCAGTCGTGTCAAATTCGGACCCAAATTCATATGAACTTTTGAATCACCCATACTACCTCCCCTAAAAGTTTGTACGTTGAGTTTTTAATCACCCTATCTATTGAGTTTCCAAACCATTATAAAATTTTAATTTTTAATTTATTTCAATTAAAAATACTAATGCACTTTGAAATGTTTCCAGCAGCATAAATCCAGAAAAATAGATATAGCAAGATCATTAAACACTAAATCTTTGCTGTACGTAACAATTTTTTTTCATAAATTTTACAATTCTTCCAAGTTTGTATTTTGTAGTTTACAATTGCTTTTCACTTTTGTTTGCAACTTACTATCACATTTCGATGTTTATAAATAAGCATAATTTTTGTAGATCATAATAAGCATAATAAATAAAGTTATTTTTTGTAAATCTTGACAGAGTGAATAATAAAACAACATAAATTTAAGAAATTCTCACAATTTGTACTCATTTCATTTCAGTATAAAATAGTGTGTAGTTAAAATATTTTTTATTATTCAGTCAGGATCTATTAAAAATAGTTTATGTATAAGCTTAATTTCCACCTCAAGCTGATGAAACTGTGTTCAATTGAATTTACTTATGTGAAATTTCTTGTTTAATATGATTCTCTGAAATCTGACGGTCAAAATGTTTTGTAAAAAGCAGTTTAATAAGCGCATACTTGTGTAAACAACTTTCGTTCTTTGAGTGGATGACGTGAATCCTAAGGAGCGAGCGAGCGAGGCAGCAAAGTATACGAACGGGCAGCACAGACTGTGGTGACGTCATGCGGACCACTGCATTCTATTGGTTGCTTTTGAGATATATTGCTTATTCTTGCTGCAAAAAGGAAATTCGCCTCCCGTTATTGCATTCAGTAAAAATGAAAGTAAAATGCAGAGACAGCCAGAGAAATTCTTTAACGGTCGCTGGTAAATTGAAATATCATAGAGATAGATAAATATAACCCAGAGGTAGAAACTCAGTGGCGCCACAAGTTCTTTGTTCACCAGGGCGGCGCTGCGAACCAATCCAGTCTAAAGCTCTAGATTAGGAAAGTACGGCAAACCTTTTCCGCGCCGTCCGCAGCTGCTGATTGGTAGAACGGCTGTCACGTGAGTTTGTCAGCCATTGTTGGCCCAAACGCAGCGATAGATACCATTGAAATGCATGTGGAAGATGCAATTTAGATTAAATTTTTAACGAAATATTCGTTGATTGATCCTAAATTTGAATCCGAATAAGCAAAATTTCAGAATCCTTCAATCTATGCTCCTTGGAGGTTAATAAATTCGTTAAAATATCTGAAGAAGTAATAAGAAGCAAGTACGTTTATATTATAACTTCACCGAATGTTATAGAAATGTTGCATTGTGCATTTCTCAGACTATCAGAAAATATAATTTTTTGTTGAATATAGTTCTTTTTAAGAAAATACAATTCAATATAACAAGGTTAAACTGTCTGTGAAATGTGGAGGCAAAACTTGAAATAAAACGTCCATGTTATTTTCATCTTATTTTAGCAAAGTTAATTATCACTCATCATTAAACTTGAATATAAAATTTGAAATTGAATAATGAAAATTTGCTAGTTGGGTGAAAAAAAATATAGAAAATTTTAACTATAAGTTTTGGATAGATTTTTTACGTCAATATTATAAACCTCCATTAATGAATAAATTTCAAAATACATTGCATGTGTAGTTATTTTTTTGTAATTTTTTTTTGTAATCAAACGGTTAGTTTTTCCAAATTCTAATTTTTAAAATTTTCTATCAAAATATAATTATCAAAGTAATTTTTATATTTAAATCAAAAACTTAAATTTAATAGTTCCTATTTTATTAAATTATATTTGATATTTTTATAATTATAATTATACTTTTTTAATAATTTAATAATTTTTATAATTTAATAAAATTAAAATTGGTAAAGTGAAATTTTTGATATAAATATAAAAATTAATTTCATAAAAGTTTACTCACTTTATAGGGCCATTTGGGCCAACAATGGCGGATTTGGTAGCAGACGACGAAGTTTGCCATACTTTCTTAATCTAGAGCTTTAATCCTGTCTAAGGCTCTGGATTAGGAAAGTACGGCAAACCTTTTCCGCGCCGCCCGCAGCTGCTGACTGGTAGAACGCCTGTCACGTGAGTTTGTCAGCCATTGTTGGCCCAAACGCAGCGATAGATACCATTGAAATGCATGTGGAAGATGCAATTTAGATTAAATTTTTAATGACATATATTCGTTGATTGATCCTAAATCTTAATCTGAATAAGCAAAATTTCAGGATCTTCAATCTATGCTCCTTGGAGGTTAATAAATTTGTTAAAATATCCGAAGAAGTAATAAGAAGCAAGTACGTTTATATTATAACTTCACCGAATGTTATAGAAATGTTGCATTGTGCAATTCTCAGACGATCAGAAAAAATAAATTTTTGTTGAATATAGTTCTTTTTAAGAAAATACAATTCAATATAACAAGGTTAAACTGTCTGTGAAATGTGGAGGCAAAACTTGAAATAAAACGTCCACGTTCATCTTATTTTAGCGATGTTAATTATCACTCATCATTAAACTTGAATATAACGTATGAAATTGAATAAAGAAAATTTGCTATTTGGGTGAAAAAAATATAGAAAATTTTAACGATAAATTTTTGGTAGATTTTTTTTTACATTAATATTATAAACCTCCATAAATGAAAAAATTTCAAAATACATTGCATGTGTAGTTTTTTTTTGTAATTTTTTTTTTAATCAAACGGATAGTTTTCCAAATTTTAATTTTTAAAAATTTCTATCAAAATTTAATTATCAAACTAATTTTTATATTTAAATCAAAAACTTAAATTTAATAGTTCTTATTTTATTAAATTATATTTGATATTTTTTATACTTATAATTATAGTTTTTCAAATAATTTAATAATTTTTTATAATTTAATAAAATTAAAATTGGTAAAGTGAAATTTTTCATATAAATATAAAAATTAATTTGATAAAAGTTTATTAAGTTATATTTTAATAAAAATTTATAAAATTATATTTTGATAAATAAAATTACAAAAACTACACACAGTGTTTTTTAAAATTTATTAATTACATGTAAATCGTTTATTACGGATAAATAAATAAAGTGAAAATAAACTAAAAACTTAATCTGGTTATTATTAAACTGCCTCAATGTTATTATTTATATGTAAAAAATTATAATTGAAAACAAAATTTAAAGAAAAATCAATAGTTACAGAATTTACTATTGTCAGTTATATTTCCAGACGATAATAATAAGAAAATTTGCGAAAAGGATGTATTTAAGCCGAATTTTAGAGGAAGCGTAACTCAATTGATAGAGCCAACTGGGCCAACAATGGCGGATTTTGCAGCAGACGACGAAGTTTGCCGTACTTTCCTAATCTAGAGCTTTAATCCTGTCTAAAGTACTGGATAGGGAAAGTAAGGACACTCCGCCATTTCTGTGCAAAATTCCATAATAATTATGCAAGTTATACGTAGTATAATTTCGACCTCCAGATTTTCACTGATCTTCACGTTTTAGGGTCCCTAGATTACGAAAAAGTGATTTCTGGAAAATGTCTGTGTGTGTGTGTTAGTCTGTGTGTGTCCACGATAGCGTCCAAACGGCTAAAGCTATCGAGACCAAACTTTAAACTTAAGATTATAATCTTCCTCTGGAGGTCTGATTAGTTTTCCAGTGGAATCGGTGAACCGGAAGTATCAGTTTACTCCAGCGCCAAAATATAAATTTTGAAATATCACGTTAAACATTGCGTTTATGAAAATTTTGTATGGGGTAAAAAGTGTTCCAATTTCAATTATAAACAACTTTTGTTAAGAAAATTTTTCAAAATTCCAACCGGAAGTACCAGTTTTACTCATGTCAAAATCCAGTTTTTTGCGAAATAAGATGGTATAGGCAAATTTGGAATCTATACCAAAGTGTTTAGAAGCTAATTTAAAGTAACTTTTATTCACAAACTTTTTTAAAATTTCTATCGGAACTTGATTTTTTAGACAGTTTAATTTTTTCTGAATTTGGACCAGGTCATTTATGTATAAGAAAGTCGGGTGGTGACCAGAGGCAAATGAAAGTAAGAGACTGGCAGTGACCTCCCCTCTAGTGGTGCCTTCGCGCCGCCATATCGGGATTGGCAAGAAACAGCTGATCGCCGTAGGCAATGCATGTGAATCAATCGCAAACATTTATTTTTTCTAATATCTACCTAAGATATCTCGATGAATTTATTATGGAACCACCAGAAAAACTTGCTCTATTAAACAAAAAAATAATCATTCAAATCGGCCCATCCGATAAAAAGTTATTTGGTGATAAATAAAATTATTCTTAAACATAAATTTAAAAAAAAAGTTTAAATGGAAAAGGAGGACGAGTTATATTAAACAATCAACTAGGAAAATTCTCCTTTATAAATTATAATTTGAAAGATAATAAAATAAAATATACAGTTCACTAATTATCATCCAAATTATTGTTGATTAGTAAGAGATGTACAAATTATAATCCCCCCTTCTAATATCTAACTGGACGAAATTCTCATACATATTGGTCAAATCGTTTTTTTAAAAAAGATCCAATACTTCAGTTCACAAGTAATTATATTTTAAGTTAATTGCTTATTACAATATTTGGATTAAGAAACTGATTATTTTATTGAACTGAGAATTATTTCTTCCTTTACGTTTTTTGTTAAAAAAAAAACAAAAAAAAACAACAATTTATGTACCTTTTCAAAAATATTTTAGGTTACCAGGTTTTCTTTTAATTTAAAATTTTAAAATCAATTAGTTAATATTTGATAAATTATGTTAGGTTTGTTTATTGATAGCAATTAAACTTTTAAATATCCTTCCAGTTTAAATGTCCTGCCTTTACAAATATTTCATTATTATCAGATTAACAAAAATTAAAATTGCATTTTTTTTATTATCTTAAAACAATTTTGTGACGCAGCTTTTAAATTTTTTTATACAATTAGTATAAACATCTGATATTTCAGTAAACATAGGTATAAAAGATTTTATTGTGATGAATACATTAAAAAAAATTGTCACGCAAGAAATAAGCACCAAGCTCTTACACCCGTGTATAATAGCTATTTCAAAGCTAAACAAAAAAATTAGAAAACGAAACATTTGCGCTGTAGATTTCCAAAGGATGACAATCTTCGTAAAAAGTGGATATATCTTTTATTTCGGCAACAAAATTATACAGCATTTTTTATTAAACATTAAATTAATGACAAATTGATTGGCATTAAATTTACCAGGTTAAAATTGAGTGCAGGGCACAAAACATTAATTCATGTATAACTCTGATGAATATATTCATGAATCCATATCAGATGACGCGTCTCAATCCCTGATATTAAAATCTTGTCAAAATATTGTGATTCGGCAGGATTCGTTTCTAGGTCTGTAATTAAATCTATAATCTGCATTTAATGTAAAGAAGCGTTGAAAGAGCAATATCAGAGCTACCACAGCCTTAATTTCATTGAGAAAAAAAAATAAGGAGGCCTTATCACACCATCGAAAGATGTAGTATACCTGTGCAAAATTTCAGAAAAAAATCATTAGGAGTGAATTTTATAATCTAGGAGAGCAAAGAGCAATTAAATTGAATATGCGTATCAAAATTCTAGCAAAAACATTACATTTTATAACCGAAAACAAAATTAATATTTTCACTAATTTAACTCACCATTCATTTGAAATGAGTCCTTCTGACGATCATGTGCTTCGACTTATTAGACTTATTGTCATCACATACTGTAATATTCGATATCACCATGAAACCAAGCGACTGACAGAAAAAATAAGTGGAGAAAATATACGCAGTGTCTTATCACGACTTATTATATTTAAAAATCAATAAAGAATAAATCAATTTAAATTTTTTGTGTAACTGAAGCTATTTTCGAAACTTCATTGGTAATACTGTATGAAGAGGCTTCAAATTTACTTTTTATTTAGCAATACAAATGAAAATATTTATTAGGTATTAAGACTGATTAAGTTATAAGAATCAACTTTTATAATAATAAAAATCAGTTAAGACTTAAAAAATAAATTCATCCTTCCTCTAGATTCATTTACTTTCACCATGGATGAAGAAATAACTTTGCTTCTTCAGTTCTCTTCATCTATGCTTTCACTTGTCTCTGGCTAAGCCTCCATTATTACAATAACGATAGGAGTTGCGAGTTGTACGCGCTCTTTTAAAAATTCCTAAGGCATTGAATCAGCTATTGAAAGTCATTAACAGTAAACGTTATCGTTAGTTAATGCAATAAAGTTTTTTTTAAAAAAATCAGAAAACAGGTTACGCTTACTAATACCTCTTGAAGTCATCTACAAAAACAGCTGAAATAACATTGAGAACATACGCCACCTTACGTTTCTGTCATTCCCATAGTGGAGATCGCTGCACTTCCGGTGGCACCAGTAGCGCTCAGCAAAATGAATAGGTTGATTTAAGTATAGATGGCAGCGCTTACGCTTTATGAATCTGAGGCTGTGACGCTATGGTCGAAATGAGGAGAAAATCTCGGCAATGTTAAGAATACTGTATAAGTACATGCATGTAAATTGTTCAGTTCCACAATGTTCGAACAACAATGTTAAAAACAAAAATCTCAAAGTTTCATGGATTTCCAACAGATCGTAAAATTCAGTGAGGTTAAATGAGATGTCGTAGCCTAGCCCAATATTTAGCATCGTCACTTTCGTAAATCGTAATTCATTATAAAATTTGCTCACTGTTGGTCAATACTTGTTTATTTCCGTCAGTTTTCGCTCTATTAACTGAAGCTTTTCTTTCAAGTCTTTAACTTTCATCTTCACTAAACTTTTGTAAATAAACTAGAACAAAATTCATAAACCGTAGCGGATGCCATCTGGCAGATAGATTTGGCATTAAATCAACGTATAGGGCACTGCCAGTCTCTTACTTTCATTTGTCTCTGGTGGTGACCACGCCTCATTTTTTTTCAGTAAATGTTGCGTTTAAAAGTTTATTATTCCAAATTATAAAATATGTCAGTCTCAGTTTTTTTGGAACCTTCTGTGATGGAATTGCTGATTTCTTCAAGTACTTCCATTGGCCTATACACGAAAAATACCTACATAAACTTTTATATTTCACAAGATATATTAAATAAACATGTGATATTTTGTTGCTATTAAGGTGTGGAAAATTAGTTTGCCATTAAAATAAAGTGATGTCAACATACATTTAATTCAATTCATATTAGCAATTGAGTGAAAACTTGCAAAAGGTTATAAGCTTCATATTGGAATAATTTATACGAACAAATTTAAAAAAAAAGTTTCTAGACTACATTTCAAACCCCTAAAATTGAATTAATACAGAAGAATCACAAAATACGAATTTTTCAATCAGATACTTTATATTTTCGTTTTAAATTTTTTAAGTTATCATTTGAAAGTTCTTTTGTTTTCATTTTTACAAAGTGAACTAATCTCATCTTTATTTATATTATATTTACATATTATATAGGTATATTTGTCCAAAATAGAAAAGAAGACTATTCATAAGAAGACTGGAATTTGTTTTTTTTTTTTCTAGTTTTTACAGAAAATATGAGAAGTTGTGTAGTAGCATAGCTATTAGAGCTTACCGTTGTTTCGGTTATGGAGATTAAAAGAGATAATTACAGTTCGTAGAGATTAGTATCTGCGCTGCTAATAGCTCTCTATAACAGAACCGGACCTGGACTGCACGCTCCGCCATTTTGAAGTTGCACCCCCCTGTGAAATATGGTGAAGATCGTCTCTGCTTGCAAGTACTCAAACATGTGATTCAACAGAGAGAATTGGAGCCAGAAACTGTGGACAAAGACTAACAAGGACTCAAGGAAACTACTAATCCACAACAAAAGTTTATTCATACGAATGCGCATTTCGGCAGCCAAGCTGCCTTCGTCAGCGTATCCAAGACTTGATCAGGACAGGGAGTTCTGTTCAGTTCTGTTCTGTTCAGAACTCCCTGTCCTGATCAAGTCTTGGATACGCTGACGAAGGCAGCTTGGCTGCCGAAATGCGCATTCGTATGAATAAACTTTTGTTGTGGATTAGTAGTTTTCTTGAGTCCTTGTTATGTGATTCAACGGCCACTTTCAATTGGTTAATAGATCGTCTCTGACCTAATAAGCGCTCAAGATGGAAAAAACCGAAACTGGCTCTCTTGATGACGTCATTGAGTTCTGTTGCCCCCTGGAGTTGTCGGATGCAACACAAACCTGCGCAGAGAGAGATGCATATAACCATGGATGTATAGAATGGATCGCTGACTCAATGGGCGCTGGCGTTAGAAACTCCTTGCAGGAATTGATAGCTACCTGACACACCTAACCGATAATCTTTGGGGAGCGGTTTGAGCAGATCAAGGCTTGTTGTATAATCGTGTAGATGTTTTGTAGAAATTTTGGTGCTATTATAGAAAATTTTGAAAGAATCCAGGTAACTGAGTTTTTATGATGTACTATATTATAGATAAAAAACAGTTAAATGCAGTACAGATGATATTTAATCATAATTTTGAAACGTTTTTTTAGAATGGTCACGTACTGTATTTCTTTTGGTTGCAAAAGTAAACAAGGAGACATAGTTGATGGCCGAAAAGTTTCTTTTCATAAGTAAGTTTAAAAAATGCAAATTTCAGAAGTTTTTATAATGGCTTTCAGGCATGAATATAAGGTTACTATATTCTCAAAATTAAAAAAAAACAATGGCAGGGAGGGGAGGGGGAGGGGGAATTAAATGCAATCTATGACAGTCTTTAGAAATTTTTTTACCTGAAAACGAGTGATATATGGTAACCCTACATGGATATATAAGAAAATATGGATGTAGTTTATTATATCTCAGTGGCCATACAAGATAAGAATTATTATTTTTTTTTAATAAATACTAGATTTCCCCTCTCAAAACCTGAATTATTAAATAAATGGATCCAAGCAGTGAAAAGGCATAAATTTGTACCTACAAAGCATAGCTCATTGTGTAGCCTGCATTTTGAACCATCTGCATATTATGAGGATGAAACAACCCAGTCTAATATCAAACTACATTATTTAAGATCTGATGCACTGCCAACAATTTTTCCATTTCGAGCACCACCAAAGCAAAGAAAGTTGCCCATAAAAAGAGATAATCCTCCTAAGGTATTTATCTTTTTCCATGCATGTCTATAATATCTGTAACATATAGGAGTTATCTATTGATCATCGATCTGAGATTTTTTTTTTTTTAATTGTAGAAAAAAAGAAAACTAAATAGAACAGAACACGTAATCGTTCCAGAGCAAGAAATAGCGACAACACCTTCAACTTCTTACCAAGTAATTTAGAATCCAATAACCACAAGAAACAATTTTATTGGCATATAATGGAAGATATATTTGGATATGAAACGCCTGAAATCATCGTAATGGCAGATCATCGGCCCATGTGTATAAGCCATGATCGCTCACTGGCTCATGGGTGTATAGAATACTATAGGAATTTAGTTATTCTATACACCCATGCACTCGCATCTCATAAAGCATGGCTGATTTCAGTCGTTTGCCGGACAAACTTGCTTTGAGTCAGAGACAATTTACTTGATCCGTATACCATTCCGGAAAAGTCCTGGAGGAACAACCCTGCGCAGGGTTGAATGGCCTGATAACTACAGCTGTCTAGGCAGTGTGCTTCTTCTTCACCGTAATGTTTTTGGTCTAGTTCAACTGTTGCTGAAGAATCACTCCTTTTAGTTTCCATTCTGGTTTTCTTTTTTTTTTTGTTAAAAAGGCCTGTACAGAGTTAATTTGCCATCTTTTGACCCTTTCATAACGGTCAATGCACTGCTGATCTACTGTTGTTATTTCGGTGTGCAAACACTGATGGCACAAATCTGGATGATCTGGCTGTTCTCATCTCTCTGCCATAAGATAGAAAAATTAATTTGTTAAATTAAAGGTTGCAATATTAAAAATTCAAGCACTGGCAAAATGGATTATTTTTAATAAGTCATTGTGCATTATGTTTGCATTTTAGTAAAACATTCAGAGTTGGCCCTTTACAATGCAATATGAAAAAAATGGTAATAAATGGCAAAAAAAAATGTTGTGTAAATTACAGATGAGATAGGTGTTCTAAAATCCAGTGTAAAATCCAAATGTAATTGTGCTATTGTATGTCACATTAAATTATTGATCGTATGCAGAAGTTTCAAACTTATTTGTAATTTATTAGTTTCAGAATCCGCATAATGTGGAAGATACCATGAAGATCTTTGAAGAAAAATCACCACACATTGATGTCTTGGGTAACGAAAGCGGAATGAATGGCAGAAACTTGTTTTGCAGTCAACCCTCTCCATGTACATCAGACATCAGCAGGCCAGACACACCTTGTGAATCAGCCACCATACCAAGTACTAGATCCTTTGGAAATAACAGTGAAACTGGCACAGCCTCTTCAAGAAAACGTGGCAGAAAACCATGCTCTCCGAGGAAACTTCGTAAGAAAGTAAGATCATTGCAAGAAAGAATCCGTTACAAAGATCAAAAAATAAGGTCAATGAAGGAATTAATTGAAGAGTTAAGAGGAAAACACCTTGACAGTGATGCTCTCCCTGCTATACAAGCAAGTCTAAGTGAACAAATATTTCAAAATGAACTTATAAAT
>JAHWFO010061024.1:1981099-2016865 GCA_023313115.1 Rhysida immarginata | reverse complement strand
TTTATGTTTGTGGACAAGTGGAGTTTCCTTCCTTCATCTCTCATGTAACGATTCTACCCTCATTGAACTTGATAATGCTGATATTTATTAATTAGTTAGCAACAAATGTTAAAAATATTGTGTTTTAGTGCTAACAATGCATTAGAATAACTTAAAGATATACTCTTGACAATAACTTATTTGCGAATGGGATAGTCGTGATAGAAAAGAGCATTATAAAAAAAAGGTGTGGCCTTATCGTCAATCACTTACACCTGGGCAGAAAAATGTTAAAAATGACCCTTTAGTTGACCCACAAAAAGTGTTATTTCCACCATTGCATATAAAACTAGGGCTGATGAAGAATTTCGTAAAAGCAATGAACAAATAAGGATCTCCTTTTCAATATCTTCGCCAGAAATTTTCACGCTTAATTGATGCTAAGATTAAGGAAAGCATATTCGTCGGACCTCAAATAAGAAATTTATTTCAAGATGATAACTTTGACTCTGTTTTGGAAGGTACAGAAAAAAAGCCCGGGACGATTTTCGCCTTGTCGCAACTAACTTCTTGCGAAATAAGAGGACTGACAACTATGCTGAACGGTTTACCCCACTTTGGCCCCGTCCACTATCGCCCCTTCCACTTTCACCCCTTCCACACTCGCCCCCTGCAAAAATACTTTTAGGACCCACTTTCATAAAAAAAGACCCTGCAGAGAGGTTAACAAGTCAAATAGAAAACTAAGAATTCAGTTATTTAGAATACTTACCTAACCTAACCCACGAAATTCTCCTTTTAATTAAGAACGATTTAAATTAAAGCTTTCCTAAAATCTAAATTGTTTTAAAAGAAATAATAGGGTTTAGAAAATAAAAAAAAACGCAAACAATCTTTCAAAAACAAGAAAAAGATGATTTATTAACACATTTTCCCTAAACGTCTGTTATGTTTAACAAATGACTCGCTGCATCAATATATTCAATGAGGCTTTTTGTCCCATTGATGAATTGATTCCTAATATTTTGATGTCTTGTTTCAATGGCTCTGTACTTTTTCTTTTGCACTGGCGGATTTTGCCCAGCATTGGCCAACAACAACAAACCTTAAATAAAATATTAATAAAAGGTTAAAAAAAAGCATACGGTTTAGTTTTCTTATTGATGTTTGTTGCTGTGCTATTAATCCTTAATGTAATTTTAATAATAATAATAATAATTTAATGATTGACCCGGCATGACGTCATTTACAATAAAAAACGAAATGTTTTTTTAAAAATTTTTTTTTTTTTTTTTAAATGTGTTAACTATATTTCGTTCTTCTTATTAATTTTTAATTATGAATCCATAGGATCACAAACCAGATTGTTACAATACAATACATCAGTACACTAAAACAATTACATCGATGGTTCTATTATTTTTTTATCTTATTATTATTTCCCTGATTTTTCCCGGTATTTTAGTAGTAATTTAATATAGTTGTTATTTTTAGTATAATTTGCATCATAATTATTACACAAAACATAAGTACATTAACACATAATATATAATATTTATTAAATCATTTATGTTTCATTCATTTAAAATTCCATGGTTTGCACAGTAGTCGTTAGCCTGATTATTATAGGCCCACGGTTTTCAAAAATTTTTGAACAAGTACCACCCCACAAGGACAGCAAACTGAAGTTTAATACCAAATAATCAATCAATATAACTTTTTTTATCTGCTTCACAATACATCGTTATAATTTTTCTGATTTGTTTGTTATTAAAAAAAAATTCATGAATGGCTTCTTCTATGTGTTTATTTTGCCACTCTTTTAACCATGGAAATAAATTACAATAAACAGATTTAATTTTAATATTTTTTAAAATAGATTCAATTTTTCACAATAATCGATTCCAGGAATCGATTAATCGTTACTATCAAAAATAAATTGCATAAAAATTAATTGATTATTAAACGATTCAATTTTTCAGGGAATCGCCTACCACTAAAAACCACTTAAAACAACTGGGTGATTATTCGTGAAAAACATTGCTTGAAGTACCATCACAGTTTGAAACCCTGGCTATGTTGTATTCAAGTTACTTGCGTACAGCCTTAGCCTCTCCTCAGGGCCTCGATAAAATATATTGGCGATAAAATTACCATATAATGGCGCCGGGGCGAAAGTGGACTTCGGGGGCGAAAGTGGAACGGGCAAAAATTTAAGGGGCGAAAGTGGGGGACACCTGCTGAACTTATACCAAAAACTGGGTTGTAACATGTTCTTGAAAATCCACTTTTTACATTCTCACTTGCACTTCTTTCCGGACAATTGTGGGGCTTTTAGCGATGAACATGGGGAGCGCTTCCATCAAGACATGGAAAAACGATATCAGAACAAATGGAACGTTTCAATGTTGGCGGATTATTGTTGGACTGTTTTTTGAGATGTTACAGAAGCAGAATACAAGAGGGTACCGACAAAACCACGTCGCAATTCTGCTAATGAATAGAAGAACCGTATGATTTCTGTTAATTTTTGCAAAAGACTTGTAATTTGTTTTTCTAAAAAACGGAAACTAATTTTAAAATATAATTATTATATTTGTATTCAGCATATGAAAATGAATAAAAAAAGTACAGGGTCTTTATAATTAAAGTTCCATTTTGACATAGATATAACAAAAAAACTACTGGACCAAAAGCTATAATACTTGGTAATATTATACAAGAGGGCATGTGAATTTCATACCCACCAAAAAAAATTTAGTTTAAATGGTCACCACCTGCATGGAATGGCGCTCTATGCAAAATTCGTATACGAAATTAGACACGAAGACACAGGTTAACAAGTCTTTAATCGTTACTAAAATTAGTTACATGTTGAATATGGCCTCCACCATTTACTGAAAGCATGTTGAATGTGTCTTCGTGTCTAATTTCGTATACGGAAATTGCATAGAGCGCCATTCCATGCAGGTGGTGACCATTTGAACTAAATTTTTTTTGGTGGGTATGAAATTCACATGCCCTCTTGTATAATATTACCAAGTATTATAGCTTTTGGTCCAGTAGTTTTTTTATGGCCATGTCAAAATGGAACTTTAATTATAAAGACCCTGTACTTTACCTGACGAATACTTTTTTACAGTCAAATGTTGTAGACCAGTGTAACCATTTTTATCGAATTATCCTAAAATTTACATAGTTATTAAGGGGGAGGGAGGTCTTTTATAAAATGTTTACGATAAAAACATTATAATTAAGATATATTATAAGGGTCGTACAAATGAAAACGAAAATTTGTGTGAGGGGAAAAAAAGACGACGTGTAGGATCGTTAGTTTTTGTTTTCAACAATTGCGAAACCCCACGTGCAAATTGCACAATAGGTTGCAAGTATTGCATCACGTGAGAGAGAACGATAGCTTGTGCTTTGAAGCTCTGCGAGTGATCGCTTCGTCCAAACAACAAAATGGAGTCAACGAACAGGAACAGAGAGCAGTAATTCGTTTTTTGACATGTGAAGCACGGGGAAGGTGATGTTGACCGTGTTTTTTGATTTTACTGGACTCTCTTGAAAAAGGCACCACAGTTAACACTGCACTATATGGGGAAATATTGAGGGCACTGCGCGCGGCCATTAAATGCAAGCGTCCTGGACTTCTTACAGAAGGAGTGCTTCTTCTTCACGACAACACGCGTCCTCACACCTCGAAAGCAACGGTAGACTTCATCAAAAAGTTAAACTGGGAAGCAACGCAGCCTCCCCCTTACAGCCCTGACTTAATCCCCATGTAACTTTTACTTGTATGGGGATCTCAAGAACCATCTGAAAAACAGCAGGTTTCAGTCAGACGATGAAGTGAAGGAATAGGTTTTGGAACGGTTCCACACGCAACCGAAAGACTTCTTCCATAAAGGAATTACACGCCTTGTTATACAGTGGGCTAAATGCCTTAACGCATTTGGAGAGTAATTTTAAATTCCTTGTATATAATCTGGATAAAATAAATAGTTTTCGTTTTCATAGTTGACCCTTATATTTCATCCCCATTTAGAATAATTAATTCCTTCTTTATTTGAATTTACCCATCAATGATGGGCCATCATCCACCTGCTATGAAATTATTACTCCAATAAGTTCCTGTATTCAAATACTGAAAACAATTACTAGCCTATATTGAAAAATTACGACCCTTTTATTACTGTATAGGAGCTTTAGCTAAAAGCTACTTATAAGAATTTACGCTTAAGCTTGTTTTCCATTCAGTAGCTTTTTTAACGTCTGTTAAGCCTATTTCACGAGGGAGCCTGACAATTCGGTGGATGACAATTCAGTGAACGCGACAATTTGGTGAATGTCATTTCAGTGGACGAACCATTCGGTGGACGTCAATTCGGTGGTCGCAACAATTCGGTGAACGTCAATTTGGTGGACACGACAATTCGATGGGGAGCCCGACAATTGGGTGGATGACAATTCGGTGAACGTCAATTTGGTGGACACGACAATTCAGTGGGGAGCCCGACAATTTGGTGGACGTCAATTGGGTGCACGCGACAATTCGGTGGACGACAATTCGGGGTGGAAATGCAAATTCGATCGAGATTTTTTTAAATCACCGAAGAATATTAGATATTTAGCTCGTTGTTTGTTAATAATTGACACATCTTTATTGCCATTACAAAGTAATTTGCTTCATTCATTTTATGTCAAAGTTACTTTTTATGCGAGAATCTTTCAATTATTATTTATTAGTTTATAAATAAATGAGCTTATTTCTTTATTATTTCTTAATTTATTAAATCATTGTGTAATATGTGCAATATTTTCTACTTAGCTTTATTGCTAAGAGTTCCATTATTCAATTAAAAATACTGTAATTCTTAAATTACTATTTAAGCTCTTTAAAATAGGCACAATAGGAATTGGGTAGATAAAACTGTTATTTGACATTAATATAGCATGGTTACCCCTCTCCCCCACCTACAGTTTGCTTTATATTAAAAGGCGGTCGGAAAGGAGGACAGAGGGTAGAGTTCATTTCATTTTTAGGTTGAAAGGGTTGATCCCTTACATAACTATTTCCCCCTCCAGCTTTTTAAGAGGATTACGTTTCCTTCTCATATAAACAAATATAAACAAAGAAAATTAAAATGACTGTCTTAAAAGTTTAAGTTATAGTACAAACATATTACAAATAAAATGTAGCTATACAAAAAATATAAATAAATTACAGAAAAAATATATACAAAACAAAATAATTAGAGATAAAATATACAAATAATATAAATGAAATTGTAACAACAAAAATATATAAAATATAATAAAAATCAAATAATTTTGAAATTTATTCTTCATTACTTCATTAAATAATAACAAAAAGAAAAAACATTGCTTCAAGAAAATTTGTTCAGTTATATGTTCCTCTCAGTTTTTGAAATGATTTCCAAAATTCTGTACAAATTTCATGTGTGAAGAGTTTTTAATCCTGTTAACATTTTGGGGGATGATGGGGGAGAAGCTAAAATTTAACTGGGATCAAATGGTTGTATTAACGCTTTCAACCCACAAACGAAATGAAGTCTACCTCCTGCCCTCCCCTCCAATCATCTTTCTATATTAGAAGCAGGGCAGACTATACACTTTCTCAAAGCTGTATTTTGTTTTTGTATATTTTTTTTCTGTACTTACTTACTTACTTTTCAAACCCGTGGGGGTCGCGGGGGCAACAGCTCTATGGAGGATCTCCAGCGATCGCGATCTTCCGCCATCAGGCGCATGTCCTCCCTGATAATACCCAAGTGACTCGAACCCAGATTCTCCAAGTAGTCTAGCCACCTGGTTCTAGGCTGACCCCTTGGTCTCTTACCCACCGGCTTGGAAAATAACAACTGCCTAGGGAGACCAGTTTGCGACATCTGTATAACGTGACCATACTAGCGCAATTGAGATCTCTCAATGCGGAGAAGTAGCGGCTCAACACCTAAAGACTCCCTTATTGGGCTGCTGTGCACTCTATCTAGTAGGGTAACACCAGCCACAACTCTCAGAAATCTTATTTCAGCCGCTTGTACCCGCGATCGCACTCTTTCGGTCATTATCCAAGCCTCATGATCATAGTTGAGAATGGGGACAAAGATAGATTTGAAGACGGAGAGCTTGGCTTTGTTATCCAGCTCGCGTTTCGTTAACACGGATCGCCACAGTTCACGTCTGACACAGCTTGCTGCATCGATCCGAGCATCCAACTCTTTCTCCTGACGTCCATCACTCGTGAATGCAATCCCGAGATACTTGAATTTCTCCACCTGTCTCAATGAGGCTCCCCTAACATGGAGAGCGCACTGCGCAGGCTGTCTTCAAACGACCAGAACCTCAGTCTTAGCCACACTGATCTTCATCCCAGCTTCTTCACATTTGGCTGCAACCGATCTAGTGCATGCTGAAGGTTCGTGCGAGAAGACCCAAGGAGGACAAGGTCGTCAGCAAAGAGCAACCAGGCAGTCGCCCACATAAACACGCTCATCGCCTCAGCTGCCCTGTCTATCCAGTCCATAAAGATAATGAACAAGAGGGGCAACAGTACGCACCCTTGGCGGAGTCCAACACCCACAGTGAATGGTCTTGACTTAATGCCATTTATCCGGAGACACATCTCAGAGCTTTTGTACAGAGACATGATAGCAACCAGTAATTGCCCATCCACTCCAAACTCTTACAACACTTGCCAGAGCTTCTCCTGAGGAACTCTATCATATGCTTTTTCAAGGTCCACAAAGCAAGTGTAGACATCTTTTGCATACTCCCAGGATTTCTCAAAGATTTGCCTAAGAGCAAAGATGTGAACCGTCGTGCTTCGGCCAGGTCGGAACCACACAGCTCCCCCGACACTTTGGAGTCGACTATTTCCCGACTTCTCTTCTCTAGACACTTAGCGTACACTTTCTCAGGAATGCTGAGCAAAGAGATGCCTCGATAGTTGTTGCAATCTTTCTGATCTCCCTTTGTAAAGATAGGGATCACAGTTCCTGTCTGCCATTGCTTAGGGGCCTGTCCAGATATCCAAGCAACCAGGCACACTCGAGTCAGCCACAGGATACCATCCTGATTTAAGGCCTTTAACATCTCGGACCGGATTTCATCATCACCTGCAGCTTTGCCAGTCTTCAGGGACTTAATTGCCAGTCTGACTTCTGCTTCAGTGATACTACCGTGACTATTCTCCGCTCCAAGGTGTACCTCATGTGCCTCAGTTGTTGCTGTCACCGGATTAGGAAGAGATGCAAAGTATTCCTTCTACCTAGGCAACACGCTGTCCTCCGTTTTCAGAGGCCTCCCATCTGAACTCTTAATAGTTTGTGATGAAAGAGACTTCTTTCCACGGAGGCGGCGCACGGTCTGCCAGAATACCTTGTTTGCCGAACCATAGTCTGTCTCCAATTTCTCCCCGAACAGGCTCTGGCTTTGGCTGTTGATAATGTCTTTGCTGCTGCTTTTCAGGCCTCAGTGTACCGCACTCGACTCGAAGTTGACTTATTTGCAAGCCATAGCAAATAGGCTTCCTTCTTTGCCTTGACAGCTTCTTGGACTTCACCATTCCACCATGCAGTCCTTTTTTCACCGCCCTGCGCCACACTCAGCCGCTTACGACCACAGCACAATGCAGCCGACGTAATCACAGCAGTTTTAAACAACTGCCACTCCTCTTCAACACTACCACGATCACTGGGTAGTTCTTTGAAACTTGAAGATATGTTATTTGCAAAGGTCTTTCTTACAGCTCTATCCTCCAATGCCTCCTATTTGATGCGCCAAGTTTGTCTGAACCTAGTATTACGCTTGGTTGGCATGGATTCAGAGAACCGCAAATTGCAGACAACGAGGTGGCGATCAGTTGATAGTTCTGCCCCTCTTTTCACACGAATATCCAACACTGGTCGGAATAAATTGGCTGATACGATTACAAAATCAATCAGTGACATCTGGTCCATTGTATCCCTGTACCAGGTATACTTATGGACATTCCTGTGCTGGAAGAAGGTGTTTGTGATGGAAAGTCCATTGTTGCAAGATAGATCCAACAAGCACCTCCCATTCGCATTTAAATCGGGATCAACAGTCCTCCCAATCACTCCTTTCCACGTTTGGTCATCAGCCCCTACATGTGCATTGAAGTCGCCCACCAGGATGACAGAATCTGCACTCCCTCTCCTGCTAAGAGCAGCATCAACTTCATCTATAAAGAGTGGGTACTCTGTGACTGCATTCGGAGCATATGCAACGAATAGAGAGAGAGACCGTTTCTGTATCTGAAGCATCAGGAGACACAATCTTCCACCTAAGGCGGGTCCAATCTGCAATATAATCTACCAGCCGAGGACTTATGAGTATCCCCACTGCCGCCTGGGCAGTCATGTTAGGGTCGACACCTGAGTAGAAGAGCTTCCACCCATCTTCTAAGTCCACAGCTCCAGAACTAGGACGTTTCATGGAGGTAATACCTATGATATCCAGTCGATATCATTTGGCTTCCTCCACTAACTCTGATTCCTTTCCTGTCATGGAGAATACGTTTCCAAGTGCCGATTGACAGCACCCGATCCCGTTGTCGCTTTACCCGTTTCTCCTCCTGGGTAAAGGCATGCGCTGCCCCCGACCGTTTCCCCAAGCGCATAGAGAGTGCACTGGTGGGGCTTCTCGGAAGCACTGCTCCGAGATAACAGCCGGGAGACTGTCGACTATTTTTCGAACGAGAGCCTCTGCCTAACTCCCGTACGCGGGTTACTTTAACCTGCGCCATACCCGATGCAGTATGAATTCTCTCATTTGTCGACACATGAGATATATGTTTGTTTGGATACCCTTCGTCTCACTTCTCAACCATGACCTTTCTGGTAAGGGTAACCCTAAAGTAGCAGTGCTACAACCAGCATAGCTCACAGAATCCCTGAAGCATCCAAACCCCTGACCCACGGTAGGGAGGCATCCACTCAGGGGATTTTTTTTCTGTTAATTATTTTTATTTTTTGTATATATTTTACTTGTAATATTATTATATTATAACTTCAACTTGACTGTACAATTTTAAGACAGTCATTTTAATTCTCTTAAAAAGCTGTAGGGGGAAGTAGATATATTAGGGATCAACCCTTTCAATCTAAAAATGAAATGAACTCTACCCTCTTTCCTCCCCTCCAACTGCCTTTTTTATATTAAACCAGACAGAAAGGGGGGGGTATCACCGTGCTATATTAATGTCAAATAACATATCTATAAAACAAAAAAAAATTCCCGATTCCTATTGTGCCTATTTTAACGAGCTTAAGCAGTAATTTAAGAATTACAGTATTTTTACTTGAATAATGGAACTCTTAGCACTAAAATAGAATAGAAAATGTTACACGTTAATAAATTATTTAATAAAGAAATAACCTCATTTATTTATAAGCTAATAAATAATTAATAAAAGATTCCGGCATATAAAGTGATTTCGACCTAAAATGAATGAAGCAAATTGCTTTGTAATTGTAATAAAGATGTGTTCCCTGAGCTTTGAAGCAAATTCTACTCGCTAGAAAAATATGGCTTGAAAAGTTCAGCTTGAAAAGCCAAGCTAGCATTGAAGTTATCCCATAGCTGAGAAATCGCAGGTGGGAATTCAAAAAGACATGACGCCTCTTAATGCACGAAAACTGTTGACTCCTTATCAGTAAAAATGGCAATATCATCAACATATATTACTACTATGGTTGATGCATTCAAGCTATAAACACAAGTTGATGACAACAATCGTTTAAAACCAATTTGAATTAAATATTCATTGAGGGTTGAATGCCAATTATAACCTGATTGTTTTAACCCATAAATAGATTTTTGCAAACGGACAGCATTCCCATGACATTTTTCACAGCCTGGCGGAATGTTCATGTAAATTTCTTCTTTAAGTTCACTGTTCAAGTAAGCACGTTTTATGTCAAAATGACGAGTGTGCCAATTTAAAAGAACACTTAAAGCTGATAGCATGCGAAAAACATATATATTGGCAACAGGTGCATAAGTTTTTTCATAATCATTTGGTTTCTGTGAAAAACCTTGCGCAACAAGTCGAGCTCGATAACGATAAACATTACCTGCAGCGTCTTTCTTAACACGAAATACCCAACGACAACCTATGCATCTTTTTCCTGGCGATAGGTCTACGTCTGTCCAAGTACCAAGCTTGCGGTGACAGTCCAATTCTTCATCTATTGCTTCCTTCCATTTGTGGGCTTGTGGGGAAGCTAGTGCATCTTCATAAGTCTCGGGTTCGATGACTTCCACTACGTTGAGCTGAATTGGTTCCTTGGGCTTACCAGCCCTTCCGTAGGGGTTTCGCACTATTTTGGTTTTTCGTGGTCGACCTCTTTTGCGTCGTTCATTGGATTCCGTGGAAGTGACAACAGTATCGACCCGGCCATCATCTAGGACATCAGCAACTGATGAACTGTCATCACTCTCTGATATGATTGGAGGTGATGTCTTCTCCGGAATGGTAGCGCCCTCAGACGGACGACTATTTTCGGAATAGTCTATCCATATGCGATTGAATCTAAATGGTTCCATTTCAACTTCTTGAGTCCATTCAGATCCAAGTTTAGTTTCATCAAACTTCACGTGTTTGCTCTGTACAACGTCTTGGAGCTTCGGACACCATAGTCTATACCCCTTAGTCTGGGAGGAGTAGCCGACTAAAATGGCGGGATAAGCTCGATCATCAAGCTTCTTTCTCCGTTCCGCCGGAATGTGTACATACGCCAAACAACCATAAGCCCGAAGATGACGAACACTTAGTTTTCTTTTGACCCATATGCCTTCTGGAATTTCATTTGTAGTAGAATGTAAAACTCTGTTTCGTATATACGCCGCAGCAGTAACGGCTTCAGCCCAAAATTTTTGTGGTAGTTTAGCTGAATGAAGAGATGCTCGTGCTAGATCAAGCAAAGTCCTATTGGTTCGCTCCGCGATTCCGTTCATCTGAGAAGTACTGACGTTTGTGCGTTCGTGCACAATCCCCAGTTGCTCGAAGAGTTGGGATAGAGTTTTGTTACAATACTCCAAACCGTTGTCAGTTCGAAATCGTTTACATTTTTTCTCTTTACTTCGCTCAGACTTGGCGATGTATTTTTTTACACAATCAACTGCTTCTGCTTTATTTTTAATACAATAGACAGTAATCTTCCTGGAAAAATCATCTATGAAGGTTATAAAATATCTAGAACCTCCATCTGATAATACTGGCATCGGTCCACAAACGTCGGAATGGGTCAGCTCTAAAATATCACTGGATTGTCTATTTCTGAGCCTTTTACATGGAGCTTTAGTAGATTTACCAATTTCACAATCTTCACATACGCTAGTTGTTTGAATTTTGCCTTCTAAACCTTGTACAAGTTCTTTTTTAGCCATTGCTTGAAGAGTCTGATAGTTGACGTGGCAGAAACGTTTATGCCATAAATCATTATCAACAACAGTTGTTTCTTGCACTTCACAGTCCATAGCCGAGTTAACCACTACATTACCTTGGACAACGTAGAGGTTGTTTTCTCTGTGAGCTTCGACAATTGTCTTACTGCGATGATCAGCCTTGATCTTTGCCACTCCATCTTGAAAGGTGACTATCTTTCCTTTTTCTACAATTCTAGCAACTGATAATAGATTACGACGTACGTTAGGAACGTAGTACACATCTTTTACAGTTAACTGATTCACTTCGTGACCAACTTGAAATTCCATTTCAATTTCTCCAATACCTTCTGCTCTCAACTGCTCATTAAAATTTGCTGATCCATCAGCCGTTTGAATGGATTCACTCGGAATTGTTCGAAATGTGTGGAACCACTGGCGGCAATTTGATACATGGTGAGTAGCACCACTGTCTAGAATCCACTTATCGTTTTCACAGTTTGTCAAGTTGAAAGAAAGAAGAAGTGAGTCTTTACCTTTAGACGATTCCTTTCCCTTTGACGTCTCTTTGTTTTTGGCTGATTTAGGCAAAACATCAATTTTTGGATACTTATTAGCATAATGCACACGCTCACTACATCTGAAACACCGAACATTTTTCTTGTCACGAGTTGCACGTGGTTTTATCACATGAAAAGCTTCTTTTTGGGGAATGTCCTGTTTCATAGAGCGTCTTTCAAATTCCGTCAGAAGAACCTTTTTAATTTCCAAGGACGTGAACTTGGAATCGTCAACGTTGGCTAGAGTCATGACGATACTTTCATAAAGTTCAGGCAATCCGGACAGCATGGCATAGGCTAATTCCTCGTCTGGTACTTCTTTTCCAGCATCTTTAAGCAAATCACTACATATTTTTAAACGACTGAGATAAGAAGACATACTTTCATTTTCCTCAAGTCGAATGGAGATGAATTGCTTCTTCAGTTGCAAAATACGTGGCCTGGATTTAGGCTCAAAGAAATTAGTTAGAGTATCCCACGCTTCTTTAGGGGAAGTACAATCAACGATATGGATTTGTTGATCTGGATTAATCCCCAATGCTAATGTTGCAAAAGCTTTATCTCTCTTTGTTTGGAAACTTGCCTGTTGACTGGCTGTTGCATCAGCACATAACACAGCACTTCCATCGACATATGACCAAAGTTCCTTGTCGATCAGCAACATCCGCATATTGAACTTCCAAGTTCTATAGTTGTTTTCTCCCAGCTTTTCGAACTCCATACATGGTTGCATAGAAGCCATCTTGGTAGCGGCCCAAGCCAAATACGTTCGAAAACAAGTCCTGTTAGGTTTAAATGAACAAAAACGTTTGTTGTTACAGAGAAAGGGTTAATTTTAAGAAGCTATTGATAATTAATCGTAAAAGTATTTTGTAAAAAGGAAAACATATTTCCACTTTAGCAATACGTGATATTTATTTTACTTTCGCTGACGCTACAATAAATGGAATAAATAAAATAAAACAAACCAATTAAATTTAAATAAACAGAACTGTAATACACTTAAGTAATAAATAAAGTAATAATACACAAATTAATAAAATAAAATTAGCAAAATAACAATTAAATATATATAATAAATTCAATAAAGACTATAAACTAATTAATGAATATAATGTATAATAAATGAATAAAATGAAAACAAAATAAAAGTAATATAAATAACAAATTAAAAGTTATATCAAATTAGCTCAATCAAATGTATTATAATAAATAAAATTAAATAAATTAATAAATAAATAAATAAAATAAATATTTAATAAATAAATTTTAAACCATTGTATAATACTCAAAGAAGAAATAATTATAAACTGAAGATATTCATCAAACAAATCATGAATACAAAGGAGAAAAGGGAAACAAATACATGTACAATTCGCGGAATTCTTCCCTCACTTTTCTCCTTTGTATTCACACTATCATCACGACCCCATGCACACACCCATTGCTGTCAGCTGTCATAAGAGAAAGGCGTACTGCGCATGTGCCTCAGTCATTTCCAAGCTGCTAGTAGCTTTAAAATCAAACTGACCTAGATAGCTCGCTTGGAGCGTGAAGCTTGAAGCTTTGAGCGTTTTGCTTGTGATTTTTCAAGCTCAAGCTATCCTAAACACCAAGAAGGCGTGTTTCAGAACTCGAGGAGATCTCAGTGGGCGGAGCAAAAAAATCTACCACAACGTCATCGAAAACGTCACCGTTTGGCTCGAGTTTTGAAACAGCAAATCTCGAGAGAGCAAGCGTCATCGAAATCTATTCATGGCGCTTCGATTTTATCGAAATCCTACATTTGCTACATTTGAACAATTTCTTCATTAAATCTGTTTATTTAAATATTTTCAATAATAATTAGAAAATTAAAAAAAGGAATAAGTACTATAAAGAATTAAATATCAAATAAGAGAATACAAAGAATTATTATAATACAAAAATAAGAAAAATAGTTTGCAGGATTGCACGGTTTTTAGCCAAATTTAAAAAAATTAAACATGACATCAGTTTATTCATCAGATTAACTGAACTGGCGATTTGGCGAGCGGACTGCGAGGACACTGCATATAGCTTTGAAAAATATTGTAAGGTTTGCCAATAAGCAAATGAACATGAAAAAAAAAAAGATAATCTTTTAAAAAATTGTCAAAGTTGAAATTTGCTTAAATGGCCATTCACTGGTCAAATTATCTTATAACAATGAATTATTAGTACAATAAAATAGACTCAATCAAATTACAAAAGCGGACTTTTAATAAAAAAACAAATGTAAACTAATTAAGTACAATAAGAAGTGTGGACTGTAATTATACAAAGACTGAAACAGTGCACTGAATTTTATTTCGGGGGGAAGGAGAGGGGGCTGGCTCTATTCTTCTAGCGGAGGGGATCGATCCCCAAGCAACAGAATTATAGTTGACAAAGTGGAAATTTTTTTTTTTGGGGGGGGGGGAGGGGTGCTGTAGCCGTACCCCTGGGTAAGGCCTTGATTGATTCCCAATTTTAAATTTTTTAGAAATTTCAATGTTCGTCAGTTAACGTGATTGTTGATCTGGTGGCAGCCATCTTGATGATCCAAGGTGTTTAAAAACTAGAGGAATGTAAGATCTGCGCGGAATGTGAGAATAATGACGTGTTATGACGTGTAATGAGACTTTCGAGATTAGTGAGACGATTTTCAGAAGTCTCCTTCTCCCGAGGGGTCCGACAATGGCGAGTATTATCGACGAGATTATAAAATCTCTAGATTTTAGGAGATTCGAAAGATTATGAGAAGTTGGTAGAGAGTATTGAGATTAAATAAAGATTATTAAGATTACACACAGATTTCTGAGATTATTAAGATTACACAGATTTTTTTAGATTATTACAGATTTTGATATATGTGTAATTTAGTATATCAAGGCTCATACTAATTCAGGATTCGTTAATGCTTCGGAAAATAAAGATAAAACTTAACGAAATGTTAACGGACTAACAGCATATACGAGGGTTGTACCAAAAGTAAGGTTCCCAATGAGCTACAGCCTCGAGGGAAGGTGCTAGGCTAAATCCGACAACAGTACCGTGCGCAGTGGTTCCCG
Source organism: Rhysida immarginata (assembly GCA_023313115.1). Taxonomy (NCBI): domain Eukaryota; kingdom Metazoa; phylum Arthropoda; class Chilopoda; order Scolopendromorpha; family Scolopendridae; genus Rhysida; species Rhysida immarginata. Next base: position 2,001,816 of record JAHWFO010061024.1, on the reverse strand, counting down.
CACTCTCGAGCCCCATCTCGAGCGATTCGCTACGGCGCTCAGTTCAGTGTTCGCTTGGCAGCCGTCAGAGATGGAAGTGTTGATCGCCGCTCCCGCCAAGTGCGAGGTTCGAGCAGTAATCCGGTTTCTCCACGCAAGGAAGTTACCGCCAGTGGAGATTCGTCGGCAACTGACTGAGGTTTATGGTGAAAAGTGCATGTCCAGCACGTCCGAAAATGGTGCAGGGCTTTTGCTGAGGGTCGCACGGAAGTTCACGATGAAGAACGGAATGGAAGACCACCGGTTTCGGATTCGATTGCCCAGAAGATCAACAGTGAGCTGCTGAAAGATCGGAGGGTCACTGTCCGTGAACTTGTTGAACGCATTCCTGAAGGTTCCCACGGCACACGCTTCCTCAACGGATTGGCGGGAGACTTCTTCGACTTAGGAATACAAAAGCTGGAGCACCGTCTTCAAAAGTGTGTCGAAAAAAATGGAAACTATGTTAAAAAATAGACAACAGTGTAAGCTTTTCAACGATGTATAAATTAATAACAATAAACAATGTTTTCTACTTGTAAAAAATATGGGAACCTTACTTTTGGTACAACCCTCGTACTTTCAGTGTAGCGTGATTAAGATGTCAGCTTTCAGTGTAGTGATCCGGATAACCAACTTTTTTAGCGACGGATGACTCGGAATTTGCATAACAAATGATACTGAAAGTGTATGCTGCTAGAGCGTTAAAATTTCATTGAGTTTTATGTTTATTTTCCGAAGTATTAACGAATCCTGAATTAGTAAGCCTTGGTATACTAAAATACACCTATACACTGAGTGAGCATATTATTATGACCACCCTGTCAGTATCTCGTTGGGCCGCCTTTTGCCTCTAATACTGCGGTGATTCTTCGTGGCATTGATTCTACGAGATGTTAGAAGCTGGTGGGAGGAATCTGACACCATGCCTGATGGATAGCACTGTCTGGTTGTGCTAGATTGGACGGTGCTGGATCCAGCCTTCCGATGGTTCGTTCGACTTCGTCCCACAAATGCTCAATTGGAGTGGGATCTGGGGATTGTGGGGGCCACCGAAGTAAGGTAAAGTCCCCCTCATGTTTCTGGAACCACTCCTGCACAATACGAGCTCTGTGGCATGGCGCATTGTCTTGCTGGAAGTAGCCATCTCCATTGGGGTACGCCATCAACATGACAGGGTGGACTTGATTGGCGACGATACGGAGGTATGCTGTGTCATCCAGACGTCGTTCAACACGTTTTAATGGACCCAACGCATGCCAGGAAAACATGCCCCTGAAGGTTTGTACTCATGCACGCGGGGTCCATGTTTTCGTGCCGTTTCCGCCAAATTCTCACGCGGCCATCTGCATGATGTAACTTGAATCGTGAGTCGTCAGACCACATGATTTGTTTCCACTGCTCGATAGTCCAGTTCTTGTGCTCCTGTGCGAATTGGAGTCGTTTCCGCTTGTGGGCTGCAGACAGCAAAGGGGTGCGAACAGGTCTTCGGCTTCCGTATCCCATGCCATGTAGTGTGCGGCGGACAGTGCATTCAGAGATCATTTTTGGAGGACCCCTGATTAAGGTCAGCAATGATTTCATGCACAGTTGCCCTTCTGTTATCCTTTACCAGTCGTAACAGTCTCCGTTCTGTCCGATCATCAACCATCCACGGGCGGCCATAACGCGAGCGTTCAGACCCCGTCTTCCGGCTAACCGTCCAGTCTTTAAATACTTTAACGACGGCTGCTCTTGAGCACCCCACGAATGTTGTTGTTTCGCTGATACTCGCTCCATAGCTCCGAGCACCTACAATCATCCCGCGTTCGAAGGCTGTTAAATCGCGTCGTTTACCCATAGTTGAAGAATGGAACACGTCTACTGTTGTCGACGACACTCAGCTTCCCTTTTTATATTGGTCCGGCCCGCTAGCAACATTGTGGCGACGTCTGTGCGCGCATTTGCATAAACATGTCAGGTGGTCATAATAATATGCTCACCCAGTGTATACACGTATGTCAGATTTTTTAGATTACAGATTTTTACTTCTTTGTAAGGACTTGTTAAAAGATTTCGGCAAAAAAAAATTAACTTGGTAAAATTGTTATCCATGTACCCGTCCATTGATCTAAGCTCTACTGTATGTAAAAAAAAAATGCGTATTTTTAGAAAAGCAAATGTACACAATATGAAAGTTTCAATTTTTATTTGCTCATAGCTTATGATGAATTATGAAAACAGATATCATAGCAAAGCGCAATATTAAAAAAAAACAGAAAACCAAACAAAAAACAATCATATCTAACATAAATCAAGAACAAATTTTATCAAAGAGGAACATTTACTTCCCAGTTACTCGAATTTTTCGATCCATGGACAGAGTACCCTTCTCAGAATACATCCAAATTGCTATTGACTTCCTTATAAAAAACAGTTATATTATTAATACAATGTTGGATATATGGGGAACATTCATCTAAAACGATGTCTTCCTTTTCATTATAGGGTACAAAACATGGTAATCCTGATATATTAATTTTTTTCATTTTGACCTTTTGGCTTTCAACTGCAGTGTATATTTCAATGACTGTAGCAGTATCTTTATCATCATAAAATATGATTTCCCTATTACTCCATATATCGCTAATGATAGTATCATTTTGTGGGTATACTTTTTTGACGGGGTCAGTCATTCTAATGTCAGAATATGCTAAAGAATCATCATCAATGATTTTTGTACAGCATTCTTCATTCCTACTAATTCCAGTACTTCAATTACCTCTGATTTGGCATTCATAACATTCTCTATATCCTTAATATTGGGGAATTTGTCATTTGTACAAAAGCTTAAGGTATTTTTTCTCATGTATTTACGGAGCTTTGGAAATGTGATAACACTTGATTCTCATCTTATAGCTAGTTCTGTTTCAATTCTGTGAATGGAATACAGTACCTGCCACCAAGACACTGAAGTTAATAATTGTAGAGCTAACTGGGCTTTGGCTTCTACATGCTCTGAAAAAAGATTCACATTGTTGGGAATCAGTCATTGTCACAAGCAATTGTTCAGGCATGACCTCCTTTATTATTACGGACCACGGTGTATAATCATACACCATCAAAATTTGTCATACGGCACAAGAGAGGGTACGACAATAGGCTCATTCGGCAGGTTTACTTCAAATTTGAGGCAGAAGTGGAAGTCACGGGCGAAGTCACACGAAAACGTTACTGAACCAAAACGCACTTAACTGATTGGCGCGTGTTTGGCTGAAGATTTTTACGGATTTTTTAGATTTTAGAAGATTTAATAGATTTTTATCCATTTCTGAAGATTTAAAAGATTTTTCTAGATTTATAAGACTTTGGGGATTAAAAGATTATTCAGATTTTAGAGATTGGTTTTCCAGATTATTTCTCGCTTCGACGAGATTTTCAACGAATGTCGGACCCCTCGCCTTCTCCCGAGCCTTCTCCTCACTTTAATCTACTGTATGTGACGTCAAATTTGCGTCACGGACGCGATATCTAGACGAGATATCTCGAGTTTTGAAACAGAAAAATCTCGAACTCCTCGATTGCCTCGAGTTCTGAAACACGCCTAAGCTGATATGCGCTAGTTGCATGAAGCGCTTGGATTTTCAAGCTGATTTTCGCTTCAAGCGGATATCTAGGTCAGTTTGATTTTAAAGCTACAAGCAGCTTGGAAATGACTGAGACGCATGCGCACTATGCCTTTCCCTTGTGACTGCAAAGGGTGCGTACATAGGGTCACTACTGTGTGAATGCAAAGGAGAAAAGGGAAGGAAAAATTCCGCGATTTGTATTTGTTTCCCTTTTCTCCTTTGTATTTATGATTTGTTTCCCTTTTCTCCTTTGTATTTATGATTTGTTTCCCTTTTCTCCTTTGTATTTATGATTTGTTTGAAGAATATCTTCAGTTTATTATTATTTCTTCTTTGAGTATTATAGTATGGTTTAAATATTTTTTATTAATAAATTTATTATTATTTCTTTTATTTTATTTATTTATTTAAATTTATTTGTTATTTGTTAGTTTATTTTATTACATTTGATTGAGTTTATTTTATATAACTTTTAAATTATTTTATATTTATTTTTATTTTCAATTTATTTTAATTTATTTTATTTTATTCATTTTTTATAATAAACATTTACAGTTTTTATTCATGAATTATATTGAATTTATTAAATTTTTTTAATTGTTATTTTACTCGTTTTATTTTATCAATTTGTATATTACTTTATATAATACTTAGGTTTATTTAATTAATTAATGAATAGCTCTGTTTATTTAAATTTAATTGGCTTTGTTTCGTTTATTTTATTCTATTTATTGTAGCATCAGCAAAAATAAAAATAAATACCATGTATTGCTAAATTGGAAATATGTTATCGTTTTTATAAAATACTTTTAAGATTAACTATCAATAGCTTCTTAAAATTTAAACTCGTTCTCTGGAAAATTAACAACAAACGTTTTCATGCATTGAGAGGCGCCATGTTTTTTTGAATTCCCTCATGCAATTTCTCGCGAGACACATTAATATCTAACGAGCTATGGGATACCTTCAACGATAGCTTGGCTTTTCAAGTTGGGCTTTTCAAGCTGTATTTTTCTAGCAAGTAGAATTTGCTTCAAAGCTCAAGCGAGCTATGGGAACGCACCTTTATACGCAACTCGCGCATATCAGCTTGGTGTTTAGGATAGCTTGAGCTTGAAAAATCACACTCAAAACGCTCAAAGCTTCAAGCTTCACGCTCCAAGCGAGCTATGGGAACCTTTAATTATAAACAAACATCGAGTTAAATACTCAAATTGACTTCGGTGATTTAAAAATCTCATATTACTCAACGGCGCGCTTGCTCATATTACTCAATGGCGCTCTCATATTACTCAATATTACTCAAATCAAATTGACTCCCATATTACTCGATGGCGCGCTTGCCAAGACTATTAGTATATTTTTCTAGCAAATTTTCAAAATTTTTTTAAACAGTATCTATAAACTGGTCAACGGTTCTGGCACATAATGTATTGTGGGATGTTAATGCTGCAACTATCTTCACCTTTCACGAATATTAGAGGATACTGCTACGGATCATAAGAAAGATAAAGTTCATATATTCGTCGAAGATTAATGTCGCATGATCGCAGCACTAAATCTCTGGAACCACAATCTTCATCAACCATCGATACCGCAACTTCGCTGGTTGTTAGAGCATTGTAGCGGCCTCGGTGCTCACCAACAGGTCGTTTTTGGCATGAATTTTTTAGGTAGGAGGCATTTGTTCTCTGGCCGTTGTGAAATTCCGTACATAACTATTACTTTCATGAAGAATTTGCTGTAAAGATTGCAAAATTTCTTTTTGAAGGGATGGACCTAAACTATGCCATAATATTATTTGATCTTCTTCAGAGGTAAAATATATTTGAAGAAATTGGCCCCGTTTTTGTGGTGGAGGTAGCAAACTGCCAATCAAATGATAAACTTGTCTAGGTACTTTATACCTTCTTTAACTTAGTTACCTCTAATGCTCGGTTCACATTGAGCCGGCAAGGCGGCAAAGCGGCAACCGTTGACGCATGCGCACTACGTCCAAGGCCAACTAGAAATAGATCAAGTCAACTGCCGCGGCCGGCAAATAAGCCAGGCGGCAAAGTTGAAATTTGTTCAACTTTTGCCGGTTGCCGCTTTTGCCGGTTGCAGGCTCATCCAATCACGTTCGACTACTGGAGCACATGATCAAAAGAATGATGGCGGATCACAATTTTATAGTGAAATAGAATAAAGAGAATGCACTTTATTTTGTAAATGTGAAATTATAAATTGCTATTGTCCTTCAGCTTTTAACATTTAAATTTTAATTAGATAATTCAGTTGGAAATTAGCAAGTTTTAGAACAGAAACGTGATCACGAATTTGGTTTTCGATCGCTTCGATTGAAAATATTGCCGATCGATGTTGGCGACAATCAAATTTAAAGATAATCTTGAAGACTTTTTATAAATACGAGAAAATATGCACACTGAACAAATATAAATAAAACTAGAGTTTATTTGTATATTCTGTTTTGTTATGTTTTAATTATGCTTTCTCAGCGACATATAACACAGTTGAACTTCTTTATAATGAACTCTGATATAAAAAAAAATAAACGAAACAATTCGGAATTCTCAACTCTGCCAATTGGCCTTTCAACAGTAAAATAACAAATTCCGAATTGTTTCAGATATAGCAAATTTCGGATACTACAAATTTCTGTGAACCGTGAACTTCGTCCAGTTTTACTGCAATAACTTAAGATCGAAACGACGCCGTCATTATTTAATTTCTCTTCCCTTGCCGCTTCTCTCGTGCCGGTCCAGTGGGAACAACTCGCGCGGGCGGCAGAGGAGGCAGGAGGGGGGAGGCAGAAAAAGACGCCTTGCCGCCTTGCCGGTCCAATGTGTACGGGCCAAGATGTCATTGCGAAACATGCATTGTATTTTCGAATGTTCTGCTGGTAATGTTTTGATGTCTGATCTGTTCCAGTTAGAATATTTTTAGTATTTCCGGAGGTTCTGTATCATTTAGTTGCCCTTGTCCATTGAAACAACAGATTCCCAATGGTTCTTTAGGCCATTTTCTTGTACCGCAATGTTTACGGATTTTATTCATTTTACCCATAGATAGAACTTTTTGGCTTCAATATTCAATGCTGAATCGATTAATAGACATCACATAGCACCTTGAACTAGTTTTTCTTTCCTTGGACAGTGTGTAGCAAATTCAGCACGAAATCGACAATCGACAATCGAACAGTGTAGTGAAAAAGAAAGACGCGAGTGGTCCAGGAGCCAAGCTCACTTTGCACGCTCGCCCAAAAAGTAAACCAGAGGAAGTACACTGAACTGGGAGAGAAGCCTGATGAACCTCTTTAGTCCTCCAGAGAATGAGTCCCGAGAAGGGACGAGTCAGATTGTGGATTGACGAATAGAGTCCCCAAAAATCAGCAGGATCTAGAAGATCCAATAGTCGAGGAAGACGGTCTTGTTAACGTCATCAAAGCAGATATCCAGGACATGGCGGGGTCTTCGAAACCTGAGGGGACCCTTAACAGCGAGTGGGTGGTCCAGGATACCAGAAACCAGGGTGTTTTCATGATTCTCCATCTTGGGTAGCATGTTCTTCATAAGAGTCTGGACAAAGGTACCTATGTGGGTCATCCCCTGATCCTCATAGATAGAGTGGTTGTTGGCAACTCTTCTGTCAAGTTGGGCAATGGACCGGAGAGCAACATTTTGGAAGGTCTGGAGATCCTTCCACCTAGATTTGCAAATAGAAGCCCAAGCAGGCATTCCATGAAGTAAGATAGTACGAATCACAACCTTGTATATCAAGAGTTTGTTATCCACACCAAGAGCGCTGTTTCGCCCCAGAAGTGCAATCAAACTGAACTTCGCTTTCTTTGCTTTGTTGAGCGCGTATTGGACTTGGTCGTTCCAATTTAGTTTGGAGTCGATCATGACACCAAGATATTTGTAGCTTTTTACCCACTCAAGTTTCTTGCCAAATAAGAAGAGAGGCTTTGGAGGGTTTTTGCATTTGCGAGTGATAAACATGACCTTGCACTTTTTGACATTCAGCTTTAATCGCCACTTTGTGAACCAGCTCTCGCACTAATGTAAAGCTTTTTGTAGTCGAGTGATGACATGTGCTGGGTTTCGTGCCCAGGTCATGATGGACCCGTCGTCAGCAAATAAGTAAAGATTACACTTTGTAAACTTGGGAAAGTCATGGATAAAGAAGTTGAATAAGGCTGGCCCCAAGACAGAGCCTTGGGGTACACCAGCATTAACATCGCAGGGTTCAGACAAGCAGTCCCCAACCTTAACACGAAAAGTCCTCTTTGACAGGAAGGAGCGAACCAGAGCAATTAGATCGTCAGGGAACCCGTAGGTAATCATTTTGTAAATGAGCCCATCATGCCAGACTTGATCAAAGGCCATTTGGACATCGAGGAAAATGAGGCCACCAAACATAGAGAGGTTGAGAGGACCGTTTAAATCAGCAACGAGCCTCCATAACTGAAGCTGACAAGAGTGGCCTGGACGGAAGCCAAATTGCTCACTACGAATGAGGTTGTTTGCCTCGCAGTAGTCGTTGAACCTCTTGAGTATAGTGCGCTCAAAGACCTTGGAAAGCATGGGCAACAAGCTAATGGGCCTATAACTTGTGGGAAGAGCAGGATCCAGTCCAGGTTTAGGAATGGTGATGATGACTGAGTCCTTCCAGGCAATAGGGAAATGGCCGCTAAGCCAGCAGTCATTCATGACCTTGGTGATGATGCAGATAACACTGGGAGGCAAATTCTTGAGAGCACTGTTGGTAATGGTGTCGATGCCGGCTGCCTTTTTGCTTTTGAGGCGCTTTATGATGTCCCATATCTCAGAGGTGCCAATGACATCAGGAGAGCCAAGAGCGTGCTGTGTGTGGTCATACTTATCACACACGTCTTTGACTTCACGAGTAATATTGACCAGATCATCCTCTTTGGGCGTAGAGAATTGGCTCTTTAGTGAATCGGCGATAATTTGTGCTTTGTCCTGGTCATTGCTAACGAAATCGCCACCCTCTGTAAGCAAAGGAGGAAGAACAATAGTCCTTTTGCTTTTAAGGGCCCTGACCATACTCCAGAGAGAGTTATCCTGGACGGACAGACTTTTAACTTTGTCGTTCCATCTTTGATTCCTTAAATCCTTAATCTGATCACTTACCTTGCGGGATAGCCTGTTGTACTTCGTCTTGAAGTGGAGAAATCTGGTACGCTGCCAAAGTCTTCTGAAGTGGTTTTTTCGTGGATGAGTTGCCTGATGGAGGGAGGAAGTTCCAGATGGTCTGGCCGCTTGCAATCCACCGGAGTAGCACTAGCATTTGTAGCCATCTTGATGGAGTGAGTGACCTTTTTGATATTTTCGTCAATGTCACTGCTGGTGACGGGATCCTGATAGGGAATGTTACTGTCGTTCATAAGTTCTCTAAAAAATTTCCAGTCCTGCTTATAACGAAGATTTATTCTCAGGTCGATATTTATTCCCTCAAAATTTAGTGCAACTGGTAGGTGATCAGATGATAAGGCATTTACTGTAAAAATATTGTAGGGTTTGAAAACCCCCTTGAGAACAGCAATGTCGAGCACGTCACTAGCGGGTGAGTGATCACAGTAGTATGTATCTGCAAGAGGGCCAATAACCGAAGTGTCGATCTGATCTACCATGTACCTATAAAGTACCAAACCACTTTGATTAGTGCATCTGGAGTTCCAGTGTGGGTGTTTCGCATTCAAATCACCCGCTATAACGACTGGAGTGGGCCCAGACAGTAGTTCATCTAAGTCGTGAGGGTCTAACTTGTGCCTGGGTGGGTTGTATAGGGAAGTAAACTTCACCTCTCCAACATCAGCATCTTTGATGACAATGGAAACTGCTTCCATATTGACAAGGTTAGGTGTGACAATCTTAGTGTGATTAATACCTTTTTTGACAATAATAGCTACCCCACCAGAAGCTGGATCTGAAGCTTTTTTAGGGGGCCTATCTTTCCGGTAAACATAGTACCCTGGTAGATTGAAAGCCTTACTCTGTTTGAGATGGGTTTCGCACAGGAAGGCAACATCGATGTTCCAGCTTGTGAGGAAATCGTAGAACTCATGACACTTGCGAGGGATGCCCCTCGCATTCCATATAGTGCAACGTAGCTTACCTTGATTTATAACTTTGTAGGGCTGTCTATCCATGATTATTTTCTTGTCTCAGTTTGAGTGGTCTGCGGCAACGCTTTGCCACTATCCTTTAACATATTCATTAGGTTACCCAGATACCTTTGAATTTTAATCAATTCGTCGTGGTCAGCGACTCCCTTACCAATAGAAGCAGAAGCAACCGATGCGAAAGATCTTCCCTCAGTTACTTTGGAAGTTTTATTCCTTTTAACTTGTGGGTATTTGGGACATTTACTATAACTCGATGTGTGCTGGCCTTCACATCGAATACACTTAGGAGGGTCTTTACCTTTTATATTTGTGCAGTCCCGTGACTGGTGGTCGCCCGCGCACTTGTTGCAACGCGGTGACTCTGTGCAGCCCTGGGACACGTGCCCAAAACGTAAACAATTGTAACATTGTAAGGGCTTCTTGTTGCCCCTAAACAATTCAACCGTTACAGCAAGTGGACCCACGCGCTTTAAATTTAGGAAAGATTTATTATGCTCAGTGTTTTATAAGAGGACTAGGACCATTGGCATCTCAACTGCACCATTTGCTTTTTTAAGTCTAACTGACTTATCGGGGAAGTAGTTAGCGTTTTTAAGATCTGCGCAAAAATCTTCCATGTCATAGGTTATGTCCACATTACGGACAACGTATTTTAATAGCTTCTCAGACTTGAGCTGATGATGCTGGATTTTAAGCACGCCATTCGCTTTGATTCCTGACACGAGGGTTTTGTGTGTGTCTTCGACGTGGCATTTTATCTTGATAGTGTCTGAGCGTCCGGTATGTGCAGTAATCTTGTCTAACGTTACGTGATTTTTTATCTCATTTAGCACTTCCTTAATCGGTTTCCCGTGATGTCTAACGATAATAGGAGGAATATAAATAGCTCTTTTTTCACTTACCTTAATCTGGGAATTTTCCGTCCTCGTCCCCCTTCTGGGTTTTTTGTTACGAACAACTGGCCAGGCACTGTCTTCCAATTCCCCATCACTTCCGTCGGAATGGCTTCTTTTGTTGCCACCGTTTGCCGAACAGTCATGTTCATCACTTGTTTCCATGGACTCCAGTCCATGCACTTTTTTATCAATGGAGATAGGTTGAAAATTTTCTCTTAACTTATTTTCTTCCTTGGAGTTTCCCGCCTTTGGAGTCCCGGAACATTTTTCAAAGGCTATTCTAAGATCATTTATCTTGTTGATAACGTCTGCTCGAGAGTTTTGAATTTCTGTGTTGATTCCATTGAATTTCTCGTCAAAACTTGTCCGTAAGGAGTCGACCTTCGCCTCCAGTGCATTTTACTTGGTGTTTATGTCATTCCTGAGAGATTCCAGCATTTCATTAAATACTAGGTCAAATGCAGCAAACCTAGGATCTAAACAAGCATCCCTGTAGGCCCTTTCGCAGGACACACTTTTACCGTCAGGCGCCAGCAAAGACACCGTTGCCGACTTCAGCGTTGATACTTTGGACGAAGCCATCGTATTCTTAAAATATAGTTGTGTAGACTTCAGCACGAAATCGTATCTAATCTTCTGATATATAAAACGGAGATGTGTGTGGCTGGCATTCGGCTTTCTGATTGGTCTAGGATTTGAAGCAATTGGTCTAATCTTCATTGTTTCCATCTTGGGCTTCAGCAATCGGTATTTTTTCGTTTGTTGGAAACAATAAAGGTTACATTGTTGCTTATCTTATGGCGAATTCGGCTGGCTGCTCTGGCGTGCTCCGGAGCTCTAATAATTGTTCTGCTGGTTGCTCCTGCTCTCACAGAGCGGCTCCCACAGCGTTCGGCTGGTATTGCTCCTTGCGCCGAGGAGCACTCCTTCGCGCTCTTCCAACACCACCTAAACTAGAAGGCCGTTCCACGAATTTTGTGACGTCACAACCTGTAGGCGGTCACTAGCATTTTAGGTCAAGCTAACAGTATGCCTCACCAGAGTTAAAATGATTTAAAAAATAAAAATATAAAAAAATATTTTATTATTTTATAGTTCACTATAATTAAAGTGATTTAAAAATAAAATATGATAATGCAAAACGATAATTTGTAAAAATATTTTATCAATTTTTATTGTTTTTACAACTTTATTGACAATGATACATTCATAAAATTTCACAAAATGACAGGTTTATTTAAAAATCAAACATGAATGAACATTTCTGAGTTTAAATATTTAAGATAAGCCAAGTTTTAAATTTTATAACAATTGTAGATTAATTTGTAGCCTAATAACAATTTTGACATAATTTTAAACAAGATTAACAATAACTAAATTGTAAACAAACTAAAGTTTTAAATCCCTTAAATAATTTTACAATTTTATTACTTATATACATAATGAATATAAATATATATTTACTGATATATACATAATGATGCAACACAAGTACAATGTTTGCAAACATGTTATTTGCTTAATTTACATCTTTTTAAAGATGACATTGTTTTCTTATTTAATATGTCATTTTTTCTTTTTGTATAGTTATTCAATAAAATGTTAACAGTTGTGTACACAATTTTTTTGGTTATTAAAGTAGAAGGATGCTTAGAACAATTGTGTCCCAGAAAAATATCACCAAACAATTGTTGCTAAAGTGACTGCTGTTGCTCTTTGATTTTTTTTGCTGCAGAAACAAATTTTCTTTATCTTCAGAAATTAATTTTTGTATTGTCAAATAAACAGTTGTCACACAGTTAATAACATCCTCACTTGGGTAAGACAACCCACCCCTATCATTTGCTAATATTAAGGAATGATTTTTTTCACACGTTTCTGATACTAAGAAACATTGACAGTAGTTAGATTTTATTTTCTTATTAACTGCATATGAGCAATACCCTGCAATATATGTTAGTAAAGGCCATGCTGTGTCAGGAATCATATCTATGTCCTCGTCATCAATAATGCAGTCTAGATCAGAATTCACAGCAGTGTTTTCATCTGTTTGATTAATTTGTGAATATTCTAATAAATGAAAAGATGCATCCACACTAACATCTCCCAATGAATGCGATTTCATCACCAATGGTAACAAGTTCTGTAAGCGGAGTTTGTTCTCACATTCAAATACTTGCCTTACAGATATGTGGTATTGAGCACCTGCGAGCTGCCTGTACTTGCCAAATCTATCTTCCAAGTTATCCGTTTGAATTTTTCCAAATAAAAAATAACTATTCCCTTTTTCATTTAAAAAATAATTAGACAGTTTTAACAGTGCCTCTGTGGTATGTTTCAATGCCTTGTGTGTCTCATCTGAAAGTTTTGCACAACCATCCAGATTTTCCCAACTATTGAGCCAATTCAAAAATTGATTTAAAAAATCCTTTAAATGATCTGAATTTGCAGCCATTGGTTCTTGGAAAGGATTTTTTAATCTTTGACCCTTTAAGGGTGTCTTAACATTAATAATGTCCCACCACCTACAAATGATATCAAGAAAATCTGAAGTGGACTGCCAGTTAGCAAAATTTTTTTGTTGCCCTAATTGTCTTAATGCAGTTGATGTTGCGCTGTTGAAAATGTTTAGGGCAAATTTTACATTTTGCCTTTCAATTGACGAGGGGTATAATGACTTAAGTGTTAATTTTAATCCATATTTTAACAGATTTTCATGCTCAGAAGCATGCATTTGCCTTAAAGAATTAAAAGATGCAATCTTGTGTGAATTTGATCCAGTATCAACAAAGTCAGGATAAAAAAATTCATGGTTGGACTTGTTTAGCCAGTTGTTACGTATACATTTAAGTATGTGTACTGCATCGACAATAAAATATAATAGTCGATTGGCACTAGCAGGATGAGCATATGTGATTGCTGAACAACTAGTGGATTGCTGAACAAAGACATAGCCTTTTTATTAACAGAGTGATTATCAGAAACTACGGCAACAACTTCAAATCCAATATTCTCTAATCCAATAATAATATCTTTTACATACTTATGCAAAATAGCACTTTTCATATTACTGACAGGTAAAATGTGCACAACCTCCTTGTATTGTGACATTACACTGCTAACCATAAAAACACATGCACTGGTTGCACAGTCAACATTATCGCTTGCATTCCCAACAATATTTCCACCTTTAAAATCTACATTGGGTTTCAAATGGATTTCATCCATTAAGAGAACAACGGTTTTGTCTTCTGGAGAAAGCAATGGAAACTTAGATGCTATATAACTTAACAGATTTTCAGGATTTTGTTCCAACTGAGGAGAACTTGCAAATTTACTACACACTCGCTGGAGAGTTGATGTTCTGGGTATATTAACATTATTTGAAGATCTCAAAAACTTATATGCATGAGGAGATATTGTATGCAGTAGACTGCAAAATATCAATACTTCCCAGGAATACTTGCACTGATTTTTCTGTTCACCAAGAAGACAAACTTGCTCTTTTAAAAAAGAAATTTGATTTTCATAATGAGGTAGCAATTCATTTAAACGGTTAAAAATGTCCAGAGCTAAATTTATAGTATCTTTCACTGCGAAACTTTCCATACTCTCACTTGAGAATTTTTTTGTAATTGCATTAATTACTTTTTCAACTTCATATATATCATTGGTTTTTTGAGATAACGTCATACCTGACAGGGATTTAATCTCAACTCCTTGGAAATATACAGTTAGTATAAGATCTTTGTCGATATGAATAACACTTAATAATTTTGGCACTTGCTCAACAGTCATTAAAATTATAGTAAAATATTCTGGTTTCTTAATACAAACCCACCCTTCAGGTAAACTTATTTTACATAGCTTTTCCTCCAATTCTTGTAAGCTGTTAAATGTTTTCTCTTTTTCATATGATGTAAAGGAATTGTTGCTGTCTTCAATTGCTCTCTTCAATGCAGCATTCTGTAAACGAAGCCTTCTCGTTTCAGGGTCTTCACGCTGAGTGGATTTACTTGATGACATATATTTAGGGCAATTTGGCATTTGAGATGGAATGGCTTCTAAAGAGAAAATTAAATTTTGACTAACAATTAGACTGAATTGTTCCTTACACTGTCTAATAAAAATATTAATAATAATAATATAATGCAAAAATATACAATAATAGAAAATGAGTTCATTCTAATTATATACAAGTGTTTTTTGCTAATACTCACCAGCAATAAGTCTTGGATATGATAGTGGTGCTGTAATTTTCTTTCCTGTTCTTCCATCATAGGCAGAAGTTATTCTTTCAAGCTCATCCTGTTTAAAATGAAGCTCGCATACCTTTTATAAAAGGAGTAAAACATTTTAATGCACATGTGCAGTTTCATCCATATAGTCTACAAATTCTATTTGACAATTTTTAACACATTTTTTATTAAAAATAAATATTTCGGAATATCGAATATAACAGCGTCGGAATAAATATACGTAGAGTCGTACTTCTCTATAACAAGTTTTTACTTTGGTTCTAATTGGGGAAGCTCGACGTAATTAATAAAAAAAGTGTTAACATTGGCTAAAATAGAATTAATAGCACACTATCTAAAGCGGAAAAATATAACTCACCCTCGAATATTTTGTAGGAATAAAATTTTCTCGGCAAATGGCAAGTAACCATTTCTTTCGGAGTTCATCGTCTTTAGGGAAAGAAAAAACGCTATATTTTGGACTGTCCTTTTTGTAGTTGCTTTTACAATTAGGCACGCAACATTTGTAAGGCATGTTGTCTGACAACTATTATCACAAACTTGTCAAAATAGCGATGAAACTGATAACAGCGATGAAAACGTGGCGACTAGTGTTCAACGCACATGTTGTTTGCTGGATTGGTGGTGGCGCAGAGAAGCTATAAATTTTTTCAATCGCCTAATGGCAGTGACGTCACAACTTATATTTTCGACCGTGGGACGGCCTTCTAGTTTAGGTGGTGTTGGCTCTTCCAAAATCGGTGGAGCAGTGTTGCTCTCTGCTCTCGCTTGCAAAATCAAGATGGCTACCTCAGTGACTGAAATCGACGAAATTCTTTCACAATTACTGGATAGCTCTTCATCTGACAGTTCTTCCGATGAAGAAGACGAAGTTTTGGCTTTGTTAATGGCACAACATTAGGAACGGCCGAAAAAAAATTTCAAAAATTGAGAATTTTGTTAATATTGCCGATACATATACGGATGAAGATATAAGTTCTATCTTTCTGTTATAATTAGAGCTCGTACTCTAAGCACTTATTATGAATATTCCACATAATAAATGCATGAATAAATAATACACTATTAATAATAATAGTTTTCACATTTTATTTATTTATTTTTTATTTCACAGGAAACCACATAGACAGTCAAAAAGCTTATAAATATTTTAATTTCATAACTTCAATATATTTTCTGTATTTGAAATAAGAGCTAAAAAAATACAAATATACTTTCGCTATCATTTTTTTAAACATTCCCTTTCATCTATGATTTATTAAACAGCATTCGTTAAAAATTTACATTCTGTGAATAAAAATTGACAGTAATTAACGGTTAATTATCAAATTAACGGTAATTTAATAATTATAATAAATAGTTATGTGGATATTTTTCCTTTATAAATTAATAGAAAACATAAAATAAATATAACTTAAATTACATATATATTGAAGTATTTCTCCTGAATTTCTTCAACTCCTGAATTTCTTTAACCATCTCGTATAATATTGGCCTTTATATATTTTTTATTTTATTTAAATTAATTTTATTTTATTTTTTCTATGAATTTATAAAGGAAAAATATCCACATTACTATTTATTATAATATATTCCATTTACTTAAACTACTTAATTTAATAATTAATTTACATTGCTGCCTTGAATAAAAATAGTATTGCTAGCAGAGTGCGTTGCCTCTAGACGAGTTTGGAGCACTGCTAAAACAATGTTCGTCTGCTCCAAGATTTGTTGATGCTCTCGGCCAGATTGATCACGTGACTCGAGCAATCCCTTTGCACTCTGGGAGCAGCCAGCCGAATTCGACATTAATGACTCACGTTTTAAGGGGGATATCTTATATATAAAACTGAACTGTGTGTCGCTGGCATTCGGCTTTCTGATTGGTCTAGGATTTGAAACGTTTGGTCTAATCTTCATTGTTTCCATCTTGGACTTTAATAGAGCTCTTTTTGATCGACTTACGATAATATTTAGTAGAGGTATTCAAATATTTTAAATTCTCTATAATGAAATCTTATTAATAAAACCTCAACAGGAAAGGAAAACAAGTAAATTTAAATCGCTAAAAACGTCTTAACATATTAAAAATGTTACACACAATAAAAATTCCAAATCACCTACAAACTTTATTTTAAAAACAGAGCTGTAGTCCAAAATAATCTTTCAGAAAAACTTTCAATTTCCAAAAGACAATGTAAAAATTGAAGATTTACAGAATAAATCATTGAAAATTGGTAGATAAAAGGAGGATTGGGCTCCCAGTGTTAAAGCACAAAGGACAATTCCCTAATAAAGCCTTGTTGGTATGTTGGTATAATAACACTGGTCTACAGTGGAAAAGTATTCGAAATAATTTGAACTAATTTCTGCTTGTCTACCCATGCTGAATAAGAGTTGATAAGTGAAAGTCATTTCGTAGTTTAAATTTGGGGAGGCCGTGGTCTGTGGGCTTTCACTATAAATACAACTTCTGTGAAGTTAAGCTACATCAGGCACGGCTAGTCACTGCATGGGCGACCATCAGTGATAGAGAGTCTTCACTCCCCGGCTGCTGCGACCATCAAACAGCAGTCGTGAATTCAAGTCCATCAAGGGATCCAACTCGTCGGCCATCTGGCCATATAGGCCCTGGATGGACGTATTGGATCCGAATTCATAAATTAAAAAAAAAAAAATCACAATACCTGATATTTTCCGAATTTCACGATTCTACATATAAATAACTAAATAGAGAGAATAGACTTACTTTAAAACTCTGTGGATAGTTGAATACATAAGAGATGAAGGAAGGAAACTCCATTTGTCCACAAACATAAATTTAATTATATGTTTATATTAAATTTATGTTTGTGGACAAGTGGAGTTTCCTTCCTTCATCTCTCATGTAACGATTCTACCCTCATTGAACTTGATAATGCTGATATTTATTAATTAGTTAGCAACAAATGTTAAAAATATTATGTTTTAGTGCTAACAGTGCATTAGAATAACTTAAAGATATATTCTTGACAATAACTTATTTGCAAATGGGATAGTCGTGATAGAAAAGAGCATTATAAAAAATAGGTGTGGCCTTATCGTCAATCACTTACACCTGGGCAGAAAAGTGTTAAAAATGATCCTTTAGTTGACCCACAAAAAGTGTTACTTCCACCATTGCATATAAAACTAGGGCTGATGAAGAATTTCGTAAAAGCAATGAACAAATAAGGAGTTCATTTTCAATATCTGCTTGCCTTAATGACTCACGTTTTAAGGAGGATAGTTATAAAAAGCAATAAATAAATAAATAAAATAAATAAATAAATAAAAATCATTTATTAAAATCTTTAGAGACTTGTAAGAAATCATTCTAAAACAAATAAGAGAATACAACTTCTCAAGCTTTTGGTGAAAAGTGAAGGTACTTTCCCTAATGAAACAAATTTATTTTTCGTATGTTATTTGTAATGTATTACTTCCTTTAGAGAAGCTATAGATAATGTTTCTCTAAAAATATTAGAAAATTATAAAGATCTCAACTGATTGTGTGAGAGAGCAGTCCTTGCTGTTAAAACTGATACTGTCAATACAGGGTGTTTCATAATTGGTGTCCCGTTTTTAGGTCATTAGCTAGCCATACCTTTCACTTTACCCACTCGATAAAGGGCAGGGGATGAGATTTTTTCACCGGGTTTTTGCTAAACCCACATTTTACATGATGCTCTACAACTTTCTAAATAACACATGGGGTCTAACCTACAAAATTAAAATTTTCAAAATTTACCCCTTCACCCCCAGGGACGCGAAATGTTTTTATTCTGAATTAGGGGACATTAAAACCAAATAATCAATATTCATTTTCCCCCAATCTGTTCCCCTTAAGTCGTTATTTGGACCTAAAGACGGGACACCATTTATGAAACACCCTGTATAAACAACCACATTCAGGACATGATTCTGATTGAATACAACTGTATTGAAACGGTTACATGTTGATGAAGGATGTTGATCAGGCTTAACAGAATTCCTCAACTCTCATATTCCATCTATGAAGTATTTTTAATATAGACAAAAATAATTCAATATTCACAGCCTTTTTTTGATATTCTAAAATATTAAGGATGCAATGTCGAATGTTCCTGGGCAAACCCAATTGGACACAAAATTCCAGTGCGACCATTTTAAAGAATTCTTTTCGTTTTTCCAAAGTGAATATATACGTTATTAAAGATTTTTTTATGTGATCTTATTTATATTCAAATTCAGATATTGCAAAATTTCATCAAACAAACAGCCCGAGCAACACCGGGTATATCATCTAGTTTGCCTATAAACGTCAGGTGGTCATAATAAACTGGCCACTCACAAGTCAGTGTATGTTTATTCTTTTAAAGAAATAAAAAAAAACATACTTTTATTAGATATAGTGTAAAGAGAGGATAGGGAAGGTTGTAAGGAGGGGGGGGGGAAGACTCGCTCCCGTCCATATGGGTCAATAATATGGACTCCATATGAGATCAGGCTATAGCCGTTTCATTCGTTTGACGTGTCGGACAAAAAAACCGCCTTCAAAAAGGGATCATGCACTTTGCTGGGGTAGGGGGAAATTTTGACATCAGCGATCCGTCCACACGTTTCCATCTGGTACAATGTAATAGCCATTTGTAAAACAAGTGTACTAAAGGTCATCTAGCGAAACAAAACCTATGACAAAGTCATGAAATTTCAAAATTAGCCAATCAAAGCTGTATATGATAGATTTAAATCGCTTTGATTGGCAAATTTTGAAGTTTCCGACCTTGACATTATTTCTCTTTTGCTGGATGGACTGTAGGCTTAATGTTTTGTGTATGTGTGGGTTTCATGATTATTATATGTAGGTGGGTTTATCATTTTAATAATTTCAAATAATAATAACACAATTCATTTCTATGAATTTACTTTTGCAGGTATACTCAGAGAAAGCTTAATTTCCCCAGCTTCATTGGCTAATGTATTAACTTTCAAAAACTGCAGAAGAATTAGGAAGACCATGAATAATAAGAAAGTGTCGTTATGGAATCATGTAACGGATAATAAGCGTATTTTGTACGATTTATTTGTAACCATTGAGAATGTCATAACTGGTGCATCGCCGATCATAAGGAAAGAATGTGATAGCTTAATCAAATACAAAATTGATGCACTTCCAAATCAGCCGACAATTCTCATTTTATATGAAAAAAGTAGCCCGTTGGCGATTGTAGATCGAAAAGAAAGACAACAAATTGGCGATCCAGAGAATATTTCATGTTTATCACTGAACGTAACTGGAAAATTTCAAAAAAATCAGCAGAAACATCTGGTGCCATATGAAAACACTCTCTATAAATCTTGCAATAATAATATCAAAGTTAATGATACTTCGAATATAACAAATAAGAAAAAGTTAGAAGATGATTTTGTAGTCGATGATGTTTTAGAAAACTATAAGAAAAATGATGAACAGCCGAACTTCCAAAACGTAATAATAACTGACCAAAAAGAGCTTAATAACGATGTAATGGGCTGTTCCAACAAATACCTTTCTTCAGTAAAAGTCATTAAAAACAAACAAGACTGTAGTTATCGTAAAAAACCTTTTGCCAGGACGTCATGTAAAGAAAAGGATGAGAGAAACCATACAGGACCGAACACCTTCAAAGATAATTATTGCAATAAATCTTTTACACGAAACGCCCATAAAGGAACAAAGAAAAAAATCCATACAGGAAATAAACCCTTCAAATGTAACTACTGTGATAAAGCATTTACAACCAAC
>JAHWFO010061024.1:1956158-1967936 GCA_023313115.1 Rhysida immarginata | reverse complement strand
CTGTGGAGGCAATACCATCTGCCCATCTACTTCAAAAGTAGAGGAAGGAGCCGCTAAGCAATATATGCGTGCCTTTAGCGTCCAGTAGTATTGACAGGGCCCTAGTCGTGCTACCGCGCTTGGTAGGCCGCGTTGCTGCTTTTGGTAGTGAACTTTCAGACTCTTACATTTCCTTTATTATTGTGTGAATGTGTTTGGATTCTGTGATTTCTTTAGAATACCTAGCTGGCCATTAATATTTCTTGTTATTTTCTTCCACTAGCAACCTTCCACGAAAGCCTTTGGAGCAAGGAGACGTTCTTCTCTATTCCCGCAGACATATCCGAAAAAGGAAATCCTGAGGGTTGGCCTCACCCTAGCCCGGCCATGTTTTTCAACAATGACTACGGATCGGAGCCAACCTTGGATTGAATCGCACGGGAGGATTAGTTTTTGGAATTAATGAACAGTTGCACGACTGCTCATGTTCAGCATTGTCATTGTGACTCGGTCACTTTCGGAAGAAGGCATTCTAGAAAGAAGACATTTCATTTTAATTTATAAAAATATTACCAGAACTTTGCATGTGGAGTTGTCACTTTGGTTAAGCCAGTGGCTGAGTTTTATTTCATTTGTAAAATTCATTATTTATAATATGCCCGACGTCAGTTGGGTCTACCACATTTGCATTGATTAAAATTGAATTTGTATCAATTGTTTGTCTACCGCCTTTCCCTCCTGTACACTAAATTGTTTTAACACTCTGCATATTAATTTAGTTGTGACAATATATCTCATGACCAGCAATGCAAGAAAAAATTTGTGCAACATATATCACAATGGTATCAACACGCAATTCACCAATAACAATGAGCACAAAATGATGATGCAATGATAGAAAGTTCATTTCAAAGAATTATAACAATGAACATAAAATGATGATGCAATGATAGAACATAAGTTTCCAAGAATTAGTAACAATGAACAGGAAATGGATATAATAGACGATATAGATAGGGCAGTCTCTCTCGATGAGGCAAAGGAGATACACGTGTCTTCCTTCAGCCCCCTAACAAGCGTTCAGAAGATTGGGAAAAGTGTGTATATGTTTCTTTGGTGTGAGTGTGTGTGTGTTTGGCACGTTTTAGCAGTGCATAACCTATTACAGTTTATTTCCAAAAAACACACTTCTTGAGATTGTTCTGTTTACCTACTGTGTAATTATCCCGGGCAACGCCGGGTCCTCTGCTAGTCTATCTCTATCTATATATATAAAGAAGGATGTTTGTTTGTTTGTGGGTTTGTGTGTTTGTTTGTTTGTTTTTTATACAAATCTACAGTTTTATTCCGATCTTGATAAAATTTCGCATACATGACCTTCAAAGCATGAGGAAGGTCATTGTCTACCTCAGATTTCGAAACAATAATAATTATCATTAAAAAATCGATATTTATGGTTATGGCAGGGCATATTAACGAGAAATATCTCATGACCAACAATGCAAGACAAAGTTTTTGCAACAATACGTATCAACAATGGTATCAACACGCAATTCACAAACACTCTGCACGGACCAACAATATATATCTCATGACCAACAATGCAAATAAAAGTTTGTTCAACAATAGGTATCAACAATGGTGTCAACACGCAATGCACTAACTCTATGCAAGGATCAACAATATATGTCTCATGACCAACAATGCAAGGCTTGTGCAATATAGAATTCAATGCATAGAATTCCTGTTATTCAGGCTTTTCTTAGAAAAGAGAATTCTTAGTAACTTAACAATTTCTTGAAAATCTTTAAAAATGATCAGTAACTGGAGATAATGAGTTAGCATACTATTGAGAAAGAGTGAAAGACGATAGAGGAAGCACTCCTTTAGCTCCGTGCTGTATTGAGCATTGGTAAGCAAGTAAATAGAAGAATCAGCGACCGCTAGACTACACAAAGGATGAATGGCCAATTTTTGCTTCAAGACATCGAAAGAAAAAAGGAAATAGCAACAACATCAAGTGAACATCTAAAGTAAGATACGTGAGTAAAAAATTATTTAGACTTGAAGGCATCCTTGGAGAGGTCCATCCATTGTGAGCCTTTCAAAAATATTTTTTCGGTAAATCAAGTCCCGGTATATCACCTAGAATGGATTTTTTTCAGTGAAGAGGTAAATTCCTGTCTTTCGGATTTTTCTTAGAATGGATAGTCCCTTCACTCTATATTGTAGTGATTGAGTTATTATTTAACCAATTTGGAGGTTTAATTTAGCTTTTTGAGGTTGTTCTGTTTACCTACAAGCGTAATTATTCCGGGCAACGCCGGGTCCTCTGCTAGTATTATTATTATACAGGGTGGATACAAAAATGCCCCCCACCCTTTTTTATCGTAACCGAAGCAGATATGTCAATTTTGATGAATCCAATGAATAGGAAGTTGTGGGTGACCTATCCCATGGTGCACTTTCCATCATCCCAAATATGTAAATTAGGACACATTCAAATCCTATATTAAAAACCGTAACAGATACACGAAAAATGCCAATTGAAGACTTGTTAAGCGTGGAATTCCGAACAGAACAAAAACAAAAAATCCAAAATCCGATTAACGGATCACCAACAATCACAATTTCAGGAACAGTGTAGCTTGCCATCCTGGAATTGTTCTGTCTTGTGTATGCTGACACATAATTTTATTTGCTTTCCCTCTTGAAAGTGAATGTTATTAAGGTAGTTTTTGGTAATTTCTTGATTTGCATGTTGAACATTCAAATGCCTTTGTGAGGTGCTTAGGGAGATAACTAATAAATTCAACATATCCTTAAATGAAATAGATTATGCAAAAAATTATAAAAATGTGTTTATTAATAATTAAAGTTAGTTTTATATATAATTTGTTCAAAAATGTTTAAAAAAGAAGTAAATTAATGAAAGCGGAAAAGAAGCGGATTTAAACCCAGAACCCTTAAGGATTAGAATCTATTGACTTACCCATATGACCACGTTGACTTGAATACCATACGCTCCTATTTTGTAAATATACACAAATAGCTTATATAACTAAATGATCATATCTCGTAAACTAATGCCCATTAGCATTCAGGACATTTTTATGTCTGGAGAACGAAGTTTCCCTGTCATAGCTGCAGATTTTAACAACAGGCACCCAGAAAGACCTTCAATTTCACACAACACTGTCAGGTGCTTAATTAAGAAATTCCGTGAAACTGGGACTGTGCTTGACAAGGCACGGAGTGGCCGTTCAATAAGTGCTACTGACGAGACAACCTCAAAATGATTTTGGCGTCTTTCGTCAAGAGCCCACAACACAGCACACGAAGTTTATCAGCAGAATGTGGAATCAGCCACACGGAGCAGATGTTTGTCAGTGGTTAGATGTTCACTTTCCTGGTCATTGGATTGGCTGACGTGGTACTGTGGAATGGCCACCCAGATCACCTGATCTCACACCACTTGGGCACATACGTGGCTAGAATGACGTGTTTCGGGCACACACGTGGCTGAATTTTCATGTTTCGGGCACATATGTGGCCGTAATGACGTGTTTCAGGAGCAAGCATTGCCGAATTTTCATGAGTATCACCGAAAATCGCCGAAATGGGAGGATTTTTGTATTTCGGGCTTTTATCTATGGGATCATTTAAAGCATTTCTGATATGCAGAGAAAATCAGAAACAGACACCATCTCCAGCAACGCATTGAAGAAGCGTGTGCAAGCATTTCTGCGGAAATCCTTCTGCGAGTGCATGACGATTGGATTCAGCGCCTTCAAATGCGTCTTGACCAAAAGGAACACCATGTTGAACATATTAAATGACTGTCCTTTATGGAGAACAGCCCAGCCTGTAATTCCAAACAAAATGTGTTGTAACTTTTGAACTAGAACTGCTACTTCAAATCTGTTTACAGGAATGAAATTGTCAGAAAATGTTGATGTTATTTGATATATCACATGACTCCCTTTCCATTTAAAAAAAATTTACTTATATTCAAGATGGCCGATTTCAAGATGGCGGCCATGTTCAGTACTTACCGTAAAAGATAGACTACATCACCCATACCTTACTGGAATATTCAGATTTCTCAATTCCTGCAATGTTTCGAAAAAACAGGGTGTACTGCGACTTTTGACTTACCCTGTAGAAGCGCTTTGCGACCACTTCCTCGTTCTGAAGAACTTCCTATACCTACAGCTCTAGATAAATATACAGTTGATTCAGAGGAAGACATCTCCGATGACCCAAACCATTAAGATGCTGATTGAATATCATCTGTATCTATGACATGTTCACATCGTAAAATCACACAGGCAGAGCTAACAATGGAATGGAAGTATACTAGCTAAATATTGCTTGTCTGCTATCAGGGTCATACCAACAGATGCCTACAGAGGAAACGGCCAAATAAATCATTTTAGTGTTTGTGTTTTCTATAATCAAGCCTCTGTTATATTTCTCTGAGAAGTGGATCACCTAAAAAAGGTATGTGATGGACCATTTTGATTTTGATATATGAATCAAGCACCTTTTTTATACAGAATCACAGTTTCATCTAAAGGACAGAAAAAAAGTTCAAATTTGTTGTATAGTGTAATCAGTGATGATAATAGACATTCGTGAAACAACTTAAAGTTATTACTTTCAAACAGTGAATTGATATTATGAACGGAAAATAATAAAAGCAATAACAAGATAACGGACCTTTCATCTGTTAAATTTGTTTAGCACTTCGTTGAAATAAAAATTAAAAGAGCTTTTTCAAATATTTAATAAAACATTTTAAGTCTTTAAGTCTAGCTTATGTTAGTCTACCTTTCAAAATCCAATAATTACCATAAAGTGACCTAATTGCAATAAACAAATCCAATAATATTTGAATCAAATCAGATACTTATACAGGGTGATTCAGTCAATTACGTACGATTCTAATGGTTTATTACTCAGGAACCAATAAACATAGGAATGCCATATAGATCTCAATGTTGCGAACTCAGAGGTTTTACCTTTAAATCTGAAGGTTTTTTGGAATGGCTCAGATTTTTCAGAGGGTTTTTTTTTCTGAAGGAAAAACAGAAGGAAAACCACTCATCACAGACCAATCGAAGACCAGAGGCGTCATTACGTCATATCATTGTTTCTGCTCCTATTTTCTTATTGTAACGGATACATTAGCCAATCCGGTTTCGAGATTTGGCGCTGGCCTCTTATTGGTGCTTTATATGTATACACTGTATTATACACTATTATACACTATAATATACAGGGTGAAAATGGACGACGTTTCACAAATTTAAGGATATGTAGAGGATGATGTGCTGAACATTTTTTATTAATAAACCCATTGTCACGTCAATCTGATGAGTGATCGGGAGACAACGTCCCTTCCGATCGCCAAGTGCGTCGAGCAAAAATAACAACAAAGACGTCATCGGCATCATCAGATTGGAAGCAATCAGAGAAGCAATCGACAAAGGCTCACCCCAACAACAGAAATAGTCTCCCCCTCCCCTCATTGGTTATGCAAATTAATCGACGAAAGAGGCGGAGTTCGGGGGATATATAAAAACTTTAAAAAAAAAAATGAAACCGACGAAAAAAGAAACTGAAAAGGGAAAAATAAATTAAACCTTTTTAGTATTAATAATGATTAATATGTAAATTTCTAAACTAAAGTAAGTACCTAACTATTTTGAGTCGGCGCCAAACTAACAATCAAGCAACTTTTATGACCTTTTCATCGGGGCTAACGATATAACGGGCCCCAGCGTGGAAAAGTCACCTGGCCATCTTATTCCGGCCAACAATCCAATCTTTATTATTTCCAACGAAAGAAAAATTACTGATTCTTAAATTTCAGGATGGAAACAAAGAAGATTACATTGTTACTCGGTCTTGTATGGTCAGGCACCACCTCCTAGAAAGAAAGCCTCACAACTGAAAGATCATACACTGTTACATCATCATATTTCGACCAAATTTAAAGCTTATGATTGGTAGAAATGTGATTAACAATGGTCGAAATATGTTGATGTAACAATGTATGACGTTTCAGTTGTTTGGCTTCCTTTCTAGGAGGTGTTGGGTCAGGTGACTTTTCCGCGCTGGTGCAAAACCTCCTAGGGTGCGTTCACTTATTCGCTCGGAGTCATGCTCCGAGTCAATGTGATCACGTGATCAGAGTACTAGCGTCATGGCTCAGAGTCAACATAACGACGTAACAATCGAAGACTTTGATCGTTATAATCTTTTGTGTGCAGTATTGCCAATTTAGCCTTTTTTTTCATGCGCTTGTCTTTTGTTGGACATTTTTAATAAAAATTAAACAATGCACAGCAACCATCTACCATTCATTTACAAGTCTTCAATTCTCTTCAAAAACTCTCATCATTATTCATTGGTGAACTTGTTATTATTTATTCTTATTATTTGTTATTTTATCTTCTCCATTTATAAATGAGTATAGAATCATTCAATAATAAATAAACATATTACTACTACTACTTCGTAAATTAATGTATAATGCACAAAATAATGAAAATGAGCTTTTAAATTGGACACATCCCTGCTAAATTGGCAACACTGCTTGTGAACGATTCAAGATATTTTTCCCCCTCTTCGCAACCTCCGGAGGCATCAGAAAAGCATGAGCAGTGCCTATGGCACTTTTGGTTATAGGGAACCTTTAACATTAAGTTATTTTTTATTAACAGGAATAAACAATAACATATTTTTTTATTTTTTATTATTTTTATAAAAACAAAGTTCTGGTCATAAATGTAATTTTTAATTTATTATCTCAGAGGCTAGGGTGGCCTCATGCGTAAAGATGGAACTGAGATTGAGCATATAAAAATTAATAATTATGCTGAAGAAATTGTCTTAATCAAATTTTCGATCAATTTAAGCTAAATTTTCGTTAGTATCGTGCCAAGCCTACAACAATGGAAGGCTAACCAATTATGGTAAGCTGGATGGATGGATGGATTTCCAGCTCGCATCTCCCTCTTCCAGGAGACTAGCCGTATGGGATGAAAGGATGATGATGAAAATAGACAAACACACACATCCATGCCCTTGGCGGGATTCGAACCCGTAACTCGCTGGTTACGAGAGCGGCAAGACCTGCGCCTCAACGCTCTCGGCCACCGAGCCGGCTTATGGTAAGCTATGATCGTGCACTTTCGCAAGATAGAGGCGGCCATGTCAATAGTTAAACAATGTATGCGCCAGCTTGAAGAAATAAAGTCTTCTCTTGTTTGTGTGGTTGCCACGGCTCCTAACAAGCGCGCTCGCAAACGTTATCTCGTTGTAACAAAATTAATCATCGTAGAAGTCGCAACTTTGTTGGCACTCTTCATTGTTGCGTCGTCTTTCTCATTAAATTTTTTGACTCCGATGACTCCAGCTTAAAAGCAGGAGTTAAGGGAGTTAACCCGAATCGCACTCCAAGCGAATAAAGAAACAAACTCCGAAAGACTCCGAGCGTACCCTGATGTTGGAGGTCAAGGGAGATAACTCCGAGCAAATAAAGAAACGGAATCCGAATGACTCAGAGTCACGGGAGTCACTCGGAGTGACTCCAAAGGCGCATTCGTTTATTCCTTCTATGTGATTTTTTTGCACTGAGTGCGCGCACTAGCCGTTCGAAGTATGTCTCGTGCGGCCTGTGAGAGGTGTTCGGAGATTTCCGTGCACTTCGTTCTCGTGCGCTTCGTGTAGTCCGTGCGCGAACTAAGCGCACGAAGGTAGAAGCAGGGTCGTTTCGTGCGTTTTACCATTGCAAATGGCGGCCTCCAATCCAGCGTAGCTCCAGATTTCGATCACTGTCGATGATGGTCGAAATTTTGCATTCAAGTGGATGAAGAGAGTTTATACAGATTAACAAAAAAGTTCGCAAGTGAAAAAGAATTTAAACATTTGAAATTTAGACTTTTGGGGTGATTAAAAAAGAGTCGTTGAGCCATCGCCATGTTGTTGGTTTGGCTCAAAACGCACGGACCGTTCGGTGAAAGATCGTGCACTGACACAGAAACCGCACTGAACGCAATAAATGGTAATTGCACGGGGCGAACTATCGACGTCATCATCGTGCAAATCGTACGAATAAACGAATGCGCCTCAAGTGAATAAGTGAACGCACCCCTAGAGAGAAGGCCTGCGGACAAAAGGTGTATACATTGTTACATCATCAAGCGGCTATTGTTAATCGTATTTCTACCAACAATAAGCCCTAAATTTGGCCTCTTGATGATGATGTAAAAATGTATACACCTTTTGTCTGCAGGCCTTCTCTCTAGCAGATATTGGTTGGGGCCCGTTATATCGTTGGCTCCGCCTTTTCAAGCAATGATCTAAATTGACCGGATATGATAAATGTTATTTTTATCGCTAGAGATTTCACGTTGCATTTTGATATTGTTTTGTTTATTTTTTAAAGCTATTATCACGGTCTATAGATATTCATGGTCATCGAGCTCCATTGTTAAAATAAAGTTAAAGTTTCTAGCTCCCGGTAGGGCGGGAACTATATTGAAAAGTGGCGCTGCATGTACAATCTGCCCAGCTGCGCCTGCAGTGCCGCCTTTTCGGCAGATAGAAGCTTTACTTTCATATTCAGTTTCAATGAAAATCTCTATCGCAGGTTGTGGTCGGCCTTAGTGCGATATATGCGGCACCTGGCGCGATCTGTGTTGAATGGAAAATGGCCGAAGCTCGATGACCATGAATATCTATAGACCGTGCTATTATTAATTTGCTTGATTGTTAGTTTGGCGCCGACTCAAAATTAGTTAGGTACTTATATTAGTTTAGAAATTTACATATTAATCATTATTAATACTAAAAAAATTTAATTTATTTTTCCCTTTTCAGTTTCTTTTTTCGTCGGTTTCATTTTTTTTAAAAAAGTTTTTATTTTATATTTTTTTGTGGCTAAAATGTACAAATTCTAATATCTATTAATTTTTGTTTACTATTACATGTACTTACTTACTCACCTTACATGAATTATTATCTGTTCTATGAAGTAGTTATTATCTCGTACTTTAACAATTACTTGTTATTCATATAATACTAGCAGACCCGGCAATGCTTCGCTATTGTTATATGAGCGCCTTTTAAAAATCAACTAATGAAGCGCCATCTTTTATTTTTCTACGAACTGTACTAAGCTGAACATACTCCAGAAACTTTAAATTAATATATTTTTTTTTCGTAAGCCT
This sequence comes from Rhysida immarginata, assembly GCA_023313115.1. Lineage (NCBI taxonomy): Eukaryota > Metazoa > Arthropoda > Chilopoda > Scolopendromorpha > Scolopendridae > Rhysida > Rhysida immarginata. Next base: position 1,958,715 of record JAHWFO010061024.1, on the reverse strand, counting down.
ATATGTTGCTGCAAGCTACGCTCAACTTACCTGCGAAAACCCCATGAAAATTCGTCAAGTAGTTTTGGAGATTAGCATGTTCAAACAGACAAATAGACAAAGTTTTTAAGAATGTTTTTATTGAATTCTGCTTCACTCCTCTCCAATCACCGGCCCTTTAGCTGAGTGAGTTAGACGCAGGGCCGGAGATGAAAGTTGAAGGTTAATGTTCACTTTTTCTATATATTCACATTCAGAAATTGCAATGTTTCATCAAAAAAGCCCCTGGTGCCCCTCACAAAGCGGAAATATCTTCGAGAACCTTCCCTCCGAATTTCGTTGCTTTATCTTTATTCCCCGCGAAGTTGCATCAAAATATCAGAAATTTTTATGAAACACCCCCGAAAATCGATTTTTATCAGCTTTTGCAACCTTAAAATTCGAATATCAAAAATCGGGGATGACAGAAACGTGTGCATTGAAGTCGCTCACCAGGATGACAGAATCTGGGCAGATCCCTCTCCTGCTAAGAGCAGCATCAACTTCATCTAGAAAGAGTGGGTACTCTGTAACTGTATTCGGAGCATATGGAATGAATAGAGAGAGAGAGACCGTTTCCCCATTTGAAGCCTCAAAAGACACAATCTTCCACCTAAGGCGGGTCCAATCTGCAATATAATCTGCCAGCCGAGGACTTATGAGTATCCCCACTGCCACCTGGGCAGTCATGTTAGGGTCGACACCTGAGTAGAAGAGCTTCCACCCACCTTCTAAGTCCACAGCTCCAGAACTAGGACGTTTCATGGAGGTAATACCTATAATATCCAGTCGATATCGTTTGGCTTCCTCCACTAACTCTGATTCCTTTCCTGTCATGGAGAATGCGTTTCCAAGTGCCGATTGACAGCACCCGATCCCGTTGTCGCTTTACCCGTTTCTCCTCCTGGGTAAAGGCATGCGCTGCACCCGACCGTTTCCCCAAGCGCATAGCGAGTGCACTGGTGGGGCTTTACGGAGGTATTGCTCCGAGATAACAGCCGGGAGACTGTCGACTATTTTTCGAACGAGAGCCTCTGCCTAACTCCCGAACGCGGGTGACTTTAACCTGCGCTACACCCGATGCAGTATGAATTCTCTCATTCGTCGACATCATAAGATATATGTTTGTTTGGATACTCTTCGTCTCACTTCTCAACAGGACCTTTCTGGTAAGGGTGACACTTAAGTAGCAGTGCTACAACCAGCATAGCTCATAGAATTCCTGAAGCACCCAACCCCTGACCCACGGTAAGGGGGCATCCACTCAGGGGTTTGTGGACCTCCAAAAAGCATTTGACAGAGTTCCTCGGGAGAAGCTCTAGCAAGTGTTGCAAGAGTATGGAGTGGATGGGCAAAATACTGGTTGCTATCATGTCTCTGTATGAAAGCTCTGAGATGTGTGTCCGGATGAATGGCATTAAGTCAAGACCGTTCACCGTGGGTGTTGGACTCCGCCAAGGGTGCGTACTGTCTTGTTCATTATCTTTATGGACTGGATAGACAGGGGCAGCCGAGGCGAAGAGCGTGTTTGTGTGGACGACTGCCTGGTAGAGAGGATGCTCTTTGCTGAAGACCGTGTCCTCCTTGGATCTTCTCGCACGAACCTTCAGCATGCACTAGACCGGTTTGCAACCAAATGTGAAGAAGCTGGCATGAAGATCAGTGTGGCTAAAACTGAGGTTCTGGTCCTTTCAAGACAGCCTGCTCAGTGCGCTCTCCATGTTAGGGGAGCCTCATTGAGAGAGGTGGAGAAATTCAAGTATCTCGGAATTGCATTCACGAGTGACGGACGGCAGGAGAAAGAATTGGATGCTCGGATCGGTGCAGCAAACTGTGTCAGACGTGAACTGTGGCGATCCGTGGTAACGAAACGCGAGCTGGGTAACAAAGCCAAGCTCTCCGTCTTCAAATCTGTCTTTGTCCCCATTCTCACCTATGGTCATGAGGCTTGGGTAATGACTGAAAGAGTGCGATCGCGGGTACAAGCGGCCGAAATGATATTTCTGAGAGGTGTGGCAGATGTTGACCTACTAGACAGAGTGCACAGCAGCATATTTATTAATTGGCAAAAATTGTAATTTATATAAGCGTCTATCTCGTCATTACTATTTGTTTGATATATTAATATATCTCTTTTTTGAAAATTACTAGGTGGAGTCGTGAAGGTACCATTTGTGCACGTGCTATTGAACGATTTGGATAATATTTGTTATTGGTTCATGCCATGTACCATATTCATCGATTCACGAAAATAGTAATGAATGACCGCTTCTATCTCGTCATTACGATTAGTTTAACATATTCTTAATGTATCTTGCCATTGAAAATTGCTTGGTGGGAAAATTGACGTACCATTTGTGCACATGCCATTGAACCGATTTAGATAATATTTGTGATTGGTTTGTGCCATGAATCATATTAATCGACTGACGAAAATAGATTTTGAAAATCTTTCATAGCGTCGGAGGAGTTAGAGTTGCAGACGGATGGACAGACAGACAGACAGACGTTTCCCCACACGGATAATGACGCATAAAGC
>JAHWFO010061024.1:1941044-1955758 GCA_023313115.1 Rhysida immarginata | reverse complement strand
CAAAGCAGAATAACTCGAAAAATAAGCTTCACACGAAAAAATGCGTAGAATCCAAAGTTGATTATTTTCGAGGGGGCATCTGCTGGTGCTAAAATTAGCCCACCCCCCCCGGCCCCTGGGGGTGGGGCGGGGGGCAACTTTAAAATTTCAAATGGGAACCCCTATTTTTTATTGCAGATTCAGGTCCTACATAAAAAACTACGTACATTTTGTCTGAAACATTTTTTTTATTTTTGGTAGATGGCGCTGTAATTCAAGAAAATCCATTTTCTCATTTTTGCGTGGAAATAACTAATTTATTATTCATTTCGATTCCTACATTGTTTTAACTACAATGTAATTTGAAGACATTTCGTCAACAAACAAATAACGTAAACATTGGCATTTTTTTCAGAATGTTTACATTTTAAATTCTGATCTTTAGAAGAAAAGATTGTAATTTTTCAACTGTTTTTGTGAGTGTACAACGCCGTATTGCTTTTGAATTTACATTATGAATTATCTTTCTGTGGAAGAAAAAATTGAGATGGTGTACATTTATGGAGAAAGTGGGAGAAATTTTGATAATGCAGTCGCGCTTTATGCTCAGCGTTTTCCTGGCCAAACGCGATCACGGTCTTCTTTTGTTCGAGTTATTAAACAATTTACTGCGGAAGGTAGTGTGAACCAGAAAAAAAGAACCCGTGCAGCTACTGTTTGTGGAGAAAACAATCAAGTGTCAGTCCTAGCTGCTGTGGCTCATAATCCACATGCGAGCACAAGAGAAATATCAAGGCAATCAGGAATTTCACATATGAGTGTTTGGAAAATGCTGAAGCTCCACAAATTTCATCCATATCATGTATCTATGCATCAGGAACTACATGGCAATGACCACCAAAACCGTCTAACGTTTTGTCACTGGGCACTTCAGCAGATGCAAACAAACCAACATTTTTTTGCACGAGTTCTTTTCTCCGATGAGTCAACATTCACAAACCACGGGGAAGTTAATCGACATAACATGCATTACTGGAGTGAACAGAACCCACACTGGATTCGAGAAGTCAACCATCAGCGACCTTGGTCAATTAATGTTTGGTGTGGGATAATTGGCGATAAACTTATCGGTCCATATTTTATAGACGGTAATTTGAATGGCAACAAATATCGTAACCTACTTGAAAATGAACTACCAGATCTACTTGAAGACCTGAGTATTGAACTTCGACAACACATGTGGTTTCAACATGATGGTTGTCCAGCGCATTATTCATTAGTAGCGCGCGAAGTACTACATCGACTTTACCATGGTCGCTGGATCGGCAGGGAAGGTCCTGTGAATTGGCCAGCCAGATCGCCTGACCTTACATCGCCAGATTTTTTCTTATGGGGTTACCTCAAAGATATCGTTTATAAGGAAACGCCAACCACTCGCGAAAACATGATTCAAAGAATAAGAGATGCTTGCGCTGCAATTACACCAGACATGTTATCAAGATGTGTTCAGGAATTTACAAAACGAGTCAATAAATGCATCGAAGTTGGAGGTCATCAATTTGAACATTTAATTTCATAAAACGGCGAGATGCAAGGGATTTAAGGACAACAAGCAGGCCGAAAGTGAGAGGCGAGGGGACTCACTGGAAATACAAGCACCCCGAAATTCATTTACTTGCAAGTATTTGCAAATAAGAAAAAATAAAACGAAAACAATCGGTCCTTTTAAGGACCACCAAATCTTAAACGGGAATAACTTCATCTTTACACAGTCTTTTACTTTTTTACTCTGTTAGTTAATGAGTTCACTCGTTAGTACGTAGGATGTTCGGTTAGTTAGTTAGCTAATCAGTTGATTTGTTTGATCATTATAAAGTTGTGTGGCCTCATGACCACGAAACAAAACAAAATTATCCTAATCCGCGGCAAAAAATAATAAAATAATAACTTTGCGGCAAAATTTACGAAGTAAATAAGTATTTTTTATTTCTCCGTAACCATTTCCACGCAAAAATGAGAAAATGGATTTTCTTGAATTACAGCGCCATCTACCAAAAATAAAAAAAAATGTTTCAGACAAAATGTACGTAGTTTTTTATGTAGGACCTGAATCTGCAATAAAAAATAGGGGTTCCCATTTGAAATTTTAAAGTTGCCCCCCGCCCCACCCCCAGGGGCCGGGGGGGGGGGGTGGGCTAATTTTAGCACCAGCAGATGCCCCCTCGAAAATAATCAACTTTGGATTCTACGCATTTTTTCGTGTGAAGCTTATTTTTCGAGTTATTCTGCTTTGTCAACTTAAAATTTACACCCTGTATTACTTAATACATTTCACCGTTGAAAATTGCTTGGTGGGGTCTGAAGGTACCATTTGTGCACGTGCTATTGAACGGAGTTACCTAATATTTTTGACTGGTTCCTGCCATTTACTATATTCATCAACTGACGAATATAGTAATGAATAACCGCTTCTATCTCGTCATTACGATTTGTTTGATAGAAAAAAAGTCAATACGTGAAAATCAATCATCCCCTTAGGGGGGGAATTATTTTTCAAAATTAAATGGGACCAATTTCGAGGTATACTCTAGCTAATAAAAAAAGAATCATCAAAATCGGACTACACCGTAAAAAGTTATGCGTGGTCATACATAAAATATATATATGTATATACGTGTCGACTTGAGAACCTCCTTTTTTTTTCGTCGGTTAAAAAAAGTCATTAAAACTTATTACTACAGTATGTTACAGTGTTCATTGACCGTAAATTGAAATTTTATTGTGATTTTACTGACTGAGGGAAAATTTTTAAGCTAACACATCAATAATAAATATACTTTTTTAGAGGCTTTGCATTACATCGTAGTGAATAAAAATTGACTAGATTCGCTTTTATTCCTAGTTTTATCAAAGTAACAAGAAGATGAAGAGTAACAATTTGTATACAAAATTTGAACATAAGTGTTATTTTTCCCATTCTAGCCACTTCGATAAAGCTAGCAATAAAAGCGAAATTAGTCAGCCACTACCGTATTTATTGCAAAGCTTTGCATTACAATTCGTTCGAAGTTACAATGCAAAGACCAAAAGATATTATTTATCTTATAAAAAGTATTAGTATGTAGTGAAAATTAAAGATTTGCCTTCGTTCATTCGCAATTCGTTTGTGCTGTGTTTTTTCTAATTTGTGGAATGATGTTTGAGAATGTTTTATATCAAAATTTCGCTCTAAGATAAGCCTCGGATTTTGTTTTCTTTGATGAATGAATTTTTTCTTCATGTAAAAAATGGGTCCCAAATCAAAAGGGCACTGTTGTGCAGCCACAGACAACGAAGACATTGCTAAATTACCAGCGCCATCAAACGAATTCCTCGTCCTTATTCAAAGTTGTGAAGATTTTTTTTTATGAGACGTTCGACAAAATAATACGCAAAAAGGGCGAGAAAGCTGAACTAATTAGGCTTTTCAATGAACAGAAAATCTCTTTCCCTAGCAGCTGCACAGATACAAGAGTTAAATATTATATCATTGACTTCTTTTTCAGGACGAGAGTATACCATTTACTGAAAAGAAAATTTGAATCTTTCTTATCTCTGAAAAAAAAAAGAGTAGGAAACATTTGAAAGTGACCCATATCTGAACTCTCTATGTACAGTTTCATATTTGAATATTCAGAGTATAAAAAGTTTTTACATTTTGTTTTTAGGGAACAGAAAAATTTCAAATTTCAACTCTTCTTTCAAAAATACTGGCGTTGAGAAAATAATACTGTGTTAAATTCAATAATTAAAATTCACCCCAACTAAAAAAAAACATTTATTGAAAATTAAACAAAATTATGTTACCATCAATAATAATAATAATAATAATAATAATAATAATAATAATAATTAATAAAAAATTAATAAATTTAATAATAATGTGAAGAATATCCCAGGGAATATCCCACCAGATAAACCCGAGGGAAAAACCCCAAGTTGCCCCCCAACAGGCCAAATGCCCAAAACGGGGGTAATGAAAAAACATATAAAAGAAAAAACTATAGAAGAAAAAAAATTATTAATAAAAGATTACTAAAAGAAAAATTAATAAAAGCAACAAAGAGAAGTTAAAAATGAAATCATGAATAAGAGACAAAGGACGGAAGGAAAAAAAAAGACTACCACAAGACAAGGAAGAACAAAAATAACAGTTATGGAACAAACAAGGAAAAATAAAAACAACGAGGTTTTGGGTTCCCCGCAAAAACACAAAAGACAAAGTTAAGAAAAAATCTAAAAATGTATATCCTTAGATATAGTCAAATCCAATAGTAATAATTAAATAGAACACCTAAAATTAATTTAGGTACAATTCCATCCCATTTCTAACAATTTACAATTTAAATTCATTAATAATTTTTTGTTTGTGATTAAAAATTAAAAGTAGTTTTTGGTTTAAAATAGTTTTGCTTCTTACATCAAAAATGAATTTAAATTGTAAATTGTTGGAATTGGGGTGGAATTGTATTTAAAATAACTTTAGCAATCTCCCATGCTAATTCAGGTTAATATAATTTTGGTTAACTTTCAATAAAATCTTTTTTTAATTTGCTTTTTTTTTAATTTTTAAATTCAAGTTGAGGAGGATTTATATTATTGAATTTAACATCTTATCCTACAGTGATTGTAAACGAAATTCTGGGAACCTGCATGCTTTTGTAAATTCATTTTCCATTTGTATATATATATTTTCCATTAAAAAAAAGCACTTCTGCAATACTAAGTGATTTGCTTTTATTCATTTTAGAACATACGTGCGATTTACTTAATTAAAAAAAAAATTAAAAATCGACACAAAATAAAAAAAACACGTGTGTCGCCGGACACCCGACCAAAGTGAAACTTCAAGTGCATGATAATAGTCAGTGAAAAACATTAGATGATGTAAGCAGTGAAAAGGATTAGTTACTAATCTTCTATATATATAAAAATGTATGTATGTATGTATATATGTATATATATTTGTGTCTTATACAAATTTATAATTTTATTCTGATCTTGATGAAATTATGCACACTTGGTCTTCAAAGCAAGGAGAAGAGCACTGTCTACCTGACATTTCTCGAAAAAATTTTTTTCGAAATTATTCAATTAAAATCGATGGCAGTGCCTTCCTTTGGGAGCAGTTTAAAACAATTTTTCGTGTATGGTTTTAGTTTCAATTTTGTGTCGCCATCTATTGGGAGCATTTTAAAAATAGTGTTTTTGATATTTAAACATGAATTTTTACTATTATTAAGTACTGAAAGGTGCTTTATGATATATATATGAATGAATATAAGGTCTCATGAATGAATATAACGTTAAATTAATGGTAGTCTAAATTGCTTTAAATACACCTGGTTTAGTGGAACCATTATGGTTCATTGGAACTTTGAATGCTAAAATACGGCATGTTATATATCAAACAATTTGGAGGGACGACTCACGAATGAATATAACGTAAAATTAATGATAGTCGAAATGGTAATAAAGGCACCTGGTTTAGTAGAACCATTATGGTTCATTGGAACTTTCAATGCTTAGATATTTGCAGGTTATACGGTATATCTAATAACTTGGAATGATGTGTCATGAATGTATATAATGTAAAATTAATTATAGTCAAAATTATTTTAAAGGCACCTGGTTTAGTGGAACCAATATGGTTCATTGGAACATTCAATGCTAAGGCATGAAATATATCAAATAATTTGGAGTGACGTCTCATGAATGAATATAACAAGAAATTAATGGTAGTCCTAATTGTTTTCAATACACATGGTTTAGTGGAACTCTGATGGTTCCTTGGAACTTTCCATGCTAAAATATGGCATGTTATATATCAAACAATTTGGAGTGAAGTCTCATGAATGTATATAACGTAACATTAATGATAGCCGAAATTGTTTTAAAGGCACCTGGTTTAGTGGAACCAATATGGTTCATTGGAACTTTCAATGCTAAGATATGGCAAGTTATATATCAAACAACTTGGATTGATGTCTCATGAATGTACAGGGTGATTATAATTAAAGTTTAAGTTTCAAAACGCTATAAAAAAAAACAAACACTTAGTCCAAATTTTAGCAACAGATGGCGCTGTAAGCGTCAGAATATGTAAATGAAAATACCTGTCATGCGCACGACTCATTTCATTTGTTATATAAACGCCCGGTACACGGCTTTTCCTCATTTCGCGTCCGAGAAGTTCGCATAGGTTTCTCATTGAAGGACCACGCTCTGCTTGTAATGCTTTTTTACAAGAACGCTGGACAGAAAATTGAACATGATTTGATGAATGCTTTGCACACTGAGCAGTACAGTTGGTTTAACGTGTAACTTACACCTTAGCATTTGTTTTTCGATTCATTTGTCATTTGTAGTAGAAATTCTGACGCTTACAGCGCCATCTGTTGCTAAAATTTGGACCAACTTTTTTTTCTTATGCCATAAGCTTTCCCCCTTCTTCAATAACATTCCCTTCCAATTGGACGTCATTCTACTAAGTGGTTCTCTTTTTATAGCGTTTTGAAACTTAAACTTTAATTATAATCACCCTGTATATAACGTAAAATTAATGATACTCGAAATTGTTTTAAAGGCACCTGGTTTAGTGGAACCAGTATGGTTCATTGGAACTTTCAATGCTAAGATATGGCATGTTATATGTCAAACAACTTTAAGTGACGTCTCATGAATGAATATAACGTGAAATTAATGGTAGTCGTAATTGTTTTCAATACACCTGGTTTAGTGGAACCATTATGGTTCTTTGGTACTTTCAATGCTGAAATATGGCATGTTTTATGTCAAACAATTTGGAGTGACGTCTCATGAATGTATATAACGTAACATTAATGATAATCAAAATTGTAATAAAGATACCTGGTTTTGGTGGAACCATTATGGTTCATTGGAACTTTCAATGCTTAGATTGGATCTACTTGGATTGATATGTCATGAATGTGTATAACGTAAAATTAATGATAGTCAAAATTGGTTCAAAGGCACCTGGTTTATTGGAACTATTATGGTTCATTGGATCTTTCAAAGCTAAGATATTGCATGTAATATATCAAACAATTTGTAATGATGTGTCATGAATGAATATAACATAACATTAATGATAGTCGAAATTGTTTCAAAAGCACCTGGTTTAGTGGAACCATTATGATTCATTGGAACTTTCAATGCTATTAAAATATGCTATAATTATATTTAACAACTTTCAATGATGTGTAATTATGAATACAACGTAAAGTTAATGATAATTCAAATTGGTTCCAAGGAACGTGGTTTAATGGTATCATTATAGTCTATTAAAAACTTTCAATGTTAACATAGGCCTGTTGAAAAATATGGTTGAATTGTTTAGTTTAACCTTTCGCTACTTGGTTATGTCATTCCTTTATGGTTTATTAATTCTAAACTTTGTTCATGTGTTCATTTTAGCTGTACATTCACATTCAGATGAATCAAATTTTTTTCGAATTTGACCCCGAGTAACGAAAAAAGCTTTCAATTTAAATAGAAAAAATTCATGTTCAAAATTCAAAAAGATTTCTTTTAAAAAGTTCCCAATGGATGGCGTCTCCAAATACGGCCCTTTAGCAATAAATAAAACATGAATTCTTTCTAAAAAAATCTAATCTTTCTTCATGTGTTCTTTTTCTGGATATTAACTCACAGAAATTGCAACATTACATCAAAAACGAGCCCGAGCAACGTCGGGTAAAACAGCTAGTAATGATTAAGAACACAATTATTTACAACATGAAAGATTTATTTAAAAAATCAAAGTATTTTGTACAAATACTAGTTTATGATCTAGCAACAGTACAATGTCTTTATTTTAAATGTTAAAATTGTTACAAAAGCTTTAGAGAAATATAAATAATGCTTTATAATATATAGTACTCTAATATACAATAACCATCAAGATCGTAGACAGTTTGGGAACAACGGCGCCCCTCGCGTCAATAATTAAAAAAACCTGTAGTGAAAACACACACATCGCTTTCACAAGCACCAGTCATCTTCATGGCATCGCAGACAGACAATTTTGTTGGTTTCAACAGAATTTGTTGCGATAATTACTTTAGAAAAGGTACTTCCGATAGAGGCCTAAACTTATTAGAGAGTGGACATAAGAAGAGAAATGCCGACACCGGGTGTAAGGTACATGGAAAATGTTTACGATATACCAGAGTTAATTCTGTGCCTTATAACGTGACAATTGAGGTATGTCTAACTTTTCTTGAAATTTGAACTTTTTGTTTAATAAAACAAAATAAGTATTTATGTGGATCGTACTAAAGAACAGATTAAAAGCACAACACTCTTTAACCACAACTAAAAAAGGCGTAAAACAAGAAATAAAACAAAAAGAATGAAAAAAACAATGCAACCTGTAAACGTCTTTCGAAAGCTTTGCTTTCATCTTCAGCAGACAAGGAGAGCCTCAAGAGATTCTTGAGAGAACTGACTTGTTTATTCGACAATCGATCGGTGTAATGAAAAAAGTAGTACGAGTGGTCCAGGAGCCTTTAGCTCACTTTACACGCTCGCCCAAAAAGTAAACCAAATGAGGTACACTGAAGTAGGAAAGAAGCCTGATGAACCTCTTTAAGTCATCCAGAAAAGAGTGCCTTCATGGTAGGGACGAGAATCGGATTGCGGATTGACGAATAGCGAGTCCGAAAAACTAGGACCTAGCAGATCCAGTAGTTGGGGAACTCGGCCTTGTTAATGTTCACGAAATTGACATCCAAGATATGACGGGGTCTTCGGGGTCTTATCGACAATCGACAATCGAACAGTGAAGTGTACATTTGTTAGGATGGGACGAAAGCAGCGCTTTCACAAAGCTCATCCAACCAGAATAAACTCCAAATGAAATACACTGAGGTAGTCAAGAAGCCTAACCAACCCAAGCGGTCTTCCATATTATACAAAAAAGAAAATAAGATTGACGATTGTGAGAAACAAAATACAAACGAAATAAAAAACACAAGGAGAAAGAAGATTATCACATCTTCCAGTAGTGCGGGAAAGAGACGTTGCTAATATCTTCAAAATTGACGTCAAGAACATGCCTCGGTTTACGATACTTCGTATGCCAGTTCATATTCAATAAGTTCTTCAGTATTCCATTCACAAGTTTATTGCCGTGAGTCTTCATCTTCTGTATCATAATCAAAAGGAGATCCTGTATAAACTTTCCGATATGGGCCATGTTTAAATCCATGAGGATGGATTGGTTTTTCACCGTCCTTCTGTCCAGCTGAGCAATGGTCCTCAGGGTAACATTCTGGAATGACTGTAGTTCACTCCATCTGGTTTTACAGATAGTCGCCCACGCAGGCATGCCATAGAGGAGTATGGTCCGGATAATCGATTGTACAGAAGTAGCTTGTTGTCAATGCTGAGGGCGCTGTTGCGACCCATGAGAGCTATGATACTGTACTTAGCCCTCTTCGCTTTGTTCAGAGCATAGGACATATGCCGGTTCCATGAGAGTCTTGAGTCAATGATAACTCCCAGGTACTTGTAGTTGTCCACCCAGTCCAGTTTCTTATTGAACAGAACAAGAGAATCTGGGGGATGCTTGAGCTTCCTATTGAGGTACAAAGCCTTGCACTTTCCGACGTTAAGGTTCAACTTCCAGCAGTTAAACCGGTCTTCGAACTACTTCAAGGCGCACTGCAGCCGAGTGATAACGTGAGACGGCTGGTGTGCCCATGTCATAATGGCAGTATCATCCGCATAAAAATACAGATATACAATTATCGGGTTTCGGGAAATCATGTACAAAGTAATTAAATAGCACAGGCCCGAGGACAGAACCCTGAGGGCCACCGGCCTTTACAACACGGGGCGTGGAAAGATTTTCTCCAACTTTGGCTTGATAGGATCTGCCGTCAAGAAAGGATTTCACCAACAAAATCAAATCGGCTGGGAACGCGTCTCTGATCATTTTGTAGACAAGACCCTCATGCCGCACCTGGTCAAAAGCTTTACTGACATCGAGAAATACCACCCCACAGTACATGGAAAGGTTCAGGGGGGTGCTCAGGTCTTCAACGAGCCTCCATATCTGCATCGGACAAGAGTGGGCAGCACGAAAGCCAAACTGCTCTTCCCGAAAAAGGTCATTTGCTAGACAGTGGTCTTGGAATCTGACGAGAATCGTTTTCTCCAACACTTTGGACATCGTGGGTAGCAGGCTAATAGGTCGGTAACTCGCCGGAATTGCAGGATTTTGCCCCTGCTTGGAGATACTCAACACAATAGATTGCTTCCAAGCCACAGGGAAGTAAGAAAATTTCCAACAGACGTTAATGATATTAGTGAGATAGTCAATAAAGTTCTTCGGGAGATTTATAAGGGCATTATTACTCACCTTGTCTCTTCCTGGAGCCTTCTTCTTTTTCTGTTTACTTATGATGGTGGCGACCTCTCCAGCCTCGATGCTGTTCTCCGTTAAATGCTGTGAGACTTAAACAAAGTTGATAATAACTTCTTCCACACGCTGAGACATGATTTGACTCTCGGGCTTATCGTTGGTAGGAGTAACAAACTGCATTTCCAGTGAATCTGCAATGACTTGGGCCTTGTCCTGATCAGTTTGCACATAGTCACCTTGTGGTGTACAGAGTGGAGGAAGCGTAACATTCTTCTTCTTCTGTAAAGCTCTGACCATACTCCAAATGGAATTGTCGCGAGCCGACAAGCTTTTGAGTTTTTCATTGTTAATGTTCTCGAAATTGACATCCAAGATATGACGGGGTTTCGTGCGCGATGGAGAATGCGCCTATAGCTACGCGTTTGAAGCTATTTATCACTTTTGTTTTTTACAAACACACCACTAGAGGTCGCTACAATCTACGATCTCGTAGAGATCCTGTATGTTTAAGAGATACGACAACTAATTACATGGACGCCATTTTGTGCTAAACACACAAATGAATTCCTTTTTATAACGGTTTAGCCGTTTGGTCAATTGAGACAAATTTTTTTTTCTACTTTTCATACATTCTAAAATTTCAATAATACTTTCTTTAAATAGTTATTTCCTTGAAATAATATAATGTTTTTAAAATTTTCTTGTGGCGTTAACGCCACTTACATGGGGAGGACACAAACACCTTCCACAGATTTCGATGGGATTAAACATAAAGGTTGTGGGCCATCTAAAAGTAACTGGTGTAAAAGGATTTAGGTTAACACGCCTTCGTTTTTTAAAAAAGCGACATCAAAAGTAAACCTAAAAAAAAGCGACGTCAAGGATTCAGCTTATATCATCTCTTCCCTCTTCCCTGCTTATATACCTAAAGAATTTGCACCAATTTCATCAGAATTGATTAATGCACTTGCCTGCAGTAGCGAAACTTGCGGGTTCGAGTCTATCCTCTTAAGTGCCTGTCCTTTTTTTTTTCTTCTTTTCTTCAGTTATTATAAGCGCCAAAAGTAAAAAAAAAAGATTTTACCTGAAGTTTTATTGTTACAGTAGAAATGACTTCCATTTAAAGTAAGAAGTTGAGAGAAAAGGGGGCGGGAGGAGATGTAATTTCGTTAAATAATTTTTCCCTTCAATTCTTAAGAGAGCTTAAATCTGATATCTGAATCAGCTGGCCACCCATTCTTGAAACACGTGATCGAGTCATGGAGGTGGGAATAAGGATCTTATTCCTAATTTTATACTTTCTTCTAGCCACTATGCTACTTTCCAAGTTGTTTGATATATTACATGCCAAATCTGAGTTTTGAAAGTTTCCACTGAACCATAATGGTCCATGAAACCACATACCATTGAACCTATTTCGACTATCATTAATTTTACGTTAATATTCATCCATGACATGTTATTCCAAGCTGTTTGATATAATCCATGCCAAATCTTGGCATTGAAAGTTTCCAGTGGACCATAAAGGTACCACTAAACCACATACCCTTGAACCAGTTTTGACTGATATTGACCATCACGCTTCTTCACTTAATTCACAAGCCTTTTTTCTGCTTTAGCTATGTAATGCCAAAGAGAGAACAGCATTTGACAGTGCACAGGCCATTTATACATGGAATTGTATAGTGAAAAACGAGATCCCCTATATTATGTGACCTTTTGGACCGGAAGTAATTCATCGATTTCTTCCACCAACTAACTCAGTCTTTCGTTTTCCCTAAGTTGTCGAATGGCGAAAACGGAAATCGAAAATTCGGAAGCGTTCGAACGCTAGAGCACCAACAGACAGACAGACAGACGCACATTGTGAAAACATAAGTACCTATCGGTCCTAATAATATGGAATTTGTATTCAACAATGGTCTTCAGCAAGAGCATGAGCGCTCATTATGAATACGGGGATGAGTATATTTTCAACAATTGTTCCTACCGTATAAATATAATAAAAAAATTAAAATTTATTGAATTAAATATAAAACCGATAATAACAAACGAATATATTTACCTTACATAAAACATGATTGGATTCACGTGCTGGAATCCAAAGTTTACCATTAAGTTTACATTTAACTTTCGCTGCCCAAATTCAGCGTCTCTCATCGTCTCTAGGAAATCTGTGGACTTTAAAGTCGTTTTTCCCGCTATTCGAACAACCTACTGCAGCACAATTAGGTATTATGCCTTTGGTTTTATAAATGTTTTTTAATTCGGAAAAAAATTACAGCTGGCGATGTCTAAATACTGCTGTATAGCATGATACAAGTATCGGCATCGCAAGGCATCTGCTAGCATGGTTAGCACATAATGGCGTCCATAAGTCACGTGTTGGCTCTAACCAATCGTTTTCGACTTCTCAGTTGTCGTATGACTGATACATACAGGATCTCTACGATCTCGAGGCCTATAAACTAAAATGTTTACTTTTGACATTGAAACGAGGTCTCCAGCAATACAATTAATCAAAAAATTATTAATGGGGGGGGGGGGAGTTGAAAATGCGAGTTAGTTACTGCATTGCCAGAACGATGTTAACAAAAATGACATTACACGCGAGCATGCGGAATGATTTCCTTAAATCAACAATCACTGAGCTACTGTCACGGAATTTTAATGCTATTATTAATTCCGGTGACAGAGACGATCGTTTTCGCTCTAGAATATTTTTCAATTCTGGGCGAAAACGGAGGCGACGTCATCAGCATCATAGAGAACATCAAGACGCAGGAGCCAATCAGAGAAGAGAGAGTATCGCGAGTGCGGGCTCGAAGAGAGAGAAGAGAAAGATAGAGAGAGAGAATAACGTTACGACCGATGGAGGGAAAAAGGAAAGGAAGCTCCGGACTAAGACTGATGGAAGGCATCGAGATTGCTACGTTATCGGCACGCTGAAGGGGAAGGCGAGACCTCAAGCAACACCCCCTATAGAAGAAAGCCTCTGCACGACGTCGTGATGAGTAGTGCAACAAGCATATAGAAGGGATGCATCACAGAGCTATAAAAGTTGCTTTTCTTTAAAATATTCAAGTTTATATAAGCGTATAAAACGCTTTTTATACTTTATTAAATAAGTTATTATATTTTTAATTTTAATTATTTTTATTTTATGTATTTTTGTTCCATTTTTATTATTTTTTTATACTTACTAAATAATTTTTTATTTTATATATTTTTTATTCTATTTTTATTTTTTATACGTTACTAATTTTTTTTTATTTTGTAATGTTAAATTCTTCAAAATTAAAGACTAATATTTAATGAATTAAATGTACGCTTAAAAAATCAAAAGTCAAATAACTGACTGTTATAATATCCAAACAATACAATTGAAACGATTTTTCGAAAGCATTTTATTATCTTGGAGATCACAAATAATTATATACATTAATTGGTATTATAAATAATGAACACATATGTGGACAAAATATAAGGAATTTTTAATGACTCATTTAAAAATATTAAAAAAAATGATAAAAGAATGACTTGTTTAAAAATATTAAAAAAAAAATTATATAAGAATGACTCGTTTACAAATATTAAAAATATAAAATAGAAAATAAAAATAATTTTATGTGGATTTGTGATTTCCTCATATTTTGTTCACATTAAGAACACATGTAACTAAAAGAAAAGCTAATTTATTTTATTTATTTAATGTACTCAATTTGCGGTTTTTTGATTCCTTTTTTGAAACATCATTTTGCAGCTTACAATAATTATTGAGGAAAATGTTGCATGAACAACGTACTAAAATATGTAATACTGTCTGAGAGTTGTGGTCATTCTCACAAGTTTCAAAATGTTCAAAGATTTTCCAGTGATCTAAAAATCGTAGGACAATATTGGCTGCTATTGCACGGTGGTTTCTCATGCCAAGAAAATCATTTTCAAACTCTGGAGAAGTTAATTTCTTAATTACTATATAACAGTAGGAAATGACATTTAATGTGTGAGGTGCAGGATACATTAAACCACCTCTATCGAAAATTGAAATCCATATTTCATTTTCTGATTCTACTGTTCCCATAGGTAATGACCGTTCTGTTATAAGGAATGTTTTACACTGATCACACTGGAGTTTTTTTAATGCAGAGCGTGCACAAAATCCTGCAACATATGTTAACAGTGGTAGTAATGATGCTACATCATCAAGATCTATTTCACTTTCAAATATTGCTCTTGCCAAATTGTTGCTATCATTCTCATCTGCTTTTTCCCAGTCATGGTTATTGTCATCAACATCTAAAGG
>JAHWFO010061024.1:1867819-1936044 GCA_023313115.1 Rhysida immarginata | reverse complement strand
GGTATTTCATTAATATTGGTGTAAAACAATACCAGTTAGAAGAACAAATAACTAAAACTGTTTTTACACAAATATTAATGAATAGTAATGAATTATATTATCAATAAATCAGTATAAAGCAAAACAGAATTTATTATACTACATTAAAGCCCATAAGCATCCTAATACATAATTATAATACAATACATATAGTCTTTATGATTTAGAAAAGCAATACACCGCACAATAGCTTACAATACGGCAACGCTTATGGACTATAATATACTATAATTTACTGTATTTTGCTTTGTATTGTAAACGATACTTTAAAAATTAAAAAAAAATAATAATAAATTAGTTTAGGGGAAACCTAAATTACACAATATCCGAATGATTAAATTAGTTCGATTGCTTTATATTACATTATAATATATGGAATTAAATTATTATCAATAAATCAATGGAAAGCAAAATACAGTATATTATAGCACATTAAGACCCATCAGCGTTACTACTAATACACAAACAAGTATATTAAGTATTGTACTTGTGATTGTAAATAAGTATTCTAAATATATTACGTATTTCATATTCTAAATATAATAAGTATTGTATTAACGATACTTATAGAAAAGTAATCGCAAAGTAATACAACATACTTTAAGATACAATGTCATTGCATTATGTCGATTGTATAATACATGCCCGATGGGTTTTAATATACTATAATATACTGTATTTTGTAACCGAAATTTGGTTTTACTGTGCTTTGTCTTGTAAACGAAATCTTAAAAGAATTAAAAAAAAAAAAAAAAATCAATCGGGAATCCTAAACTACACCGATTATTGGATTGGATTACATTACATTACATATATCAAGGTAATAATTATATTACATTATAATATATCTAAAATAACTAAATTATCTTACATATCATTATATTACAATTTAATGGGAATGAAAATTGTTGTACTTACTCTTGAATTTGACGACGGTGCAAAATCTTTACGCATGAGGCGGTGAATCCACAGGTTTCTCAAATCTGAATCATTGGGAAACTTAAATACAGAAACCCGAGGTCCATTTCTGTAATTTCCACGGCAGGTGGCAACTGAACACATGTACGGCATTTTGATAACTTGATTAATAGACAGTCTGTTAATAGACAATAAAAGTTCCTGACCACGCGGTTCACGACGCTGCAAAAATTAAAGGCAACTGAAGCGTATCCGAAGCACATGTCTTAATGCGATAGAATAGTGCACTACTCTGTCTATGTCACAGCTTCATGACGTCATGTGTGCAGAGGCTTTCTTCTATAGGGGGTGTTGCCTCAAGCCGCTGCGACGGAGACGACTTCGGAGCCGGCATTAGCTTCGTTGATCAACGCCACGCCGTGCGGAGAAGCTAAGCGGGCGGAGGTTTGCGCCGACGCAAAACGTGGGAGTCAACGTAGCGAAAAGTGTCTATCGTCAGTGTTCGGTTTTCTTCCCCGTGCTCCGAGAGTTTCAGTCGCCGACCAGGGCTTCGCAATAGTAAGTGCGTCGATTATTGTGGGCTGTAAAGCCGTTTTAATAAGAAAAGCATTTAAGGAATTAAGTCGCCGGGACATTCACAAGTACACCCATGTATGTGGTTTATGGCCTTGCGGAATGCGGGCATACCTTGTTAATCATTTTGGTTTCACCATAATCAAGTGTAGCTAATATGATATGCGTCGTATGAAGAAAATAAGCTTTTAATTAAATTACGCAATTACCCGTTTCTCATAAAGTTTTTATTAGTGTTATTTCTATTCAAAACTTATTCTGAGATACTGTTTTAATTGCTTTATTTCTTTATATAGACTTCATGTGACGTTTAACTTACTGAATTGCAACAAGTGAACTCGGAGCTTTTTATTTTTGTATCCGTACAATATTAAAGCTGTTACGCCTTAAAAGGTTTTCAAATTTTGTGTGCTTTAATTCTCTGTGTTGCTGGTAATTTTATAAATATTTGACTTTTCCCGGACTATGGACTTTATCCTGTTTGTGACTTCAATGATGTAATTTACTCATTCCTTTATTTTCGCAGTTGGAATTTTTGTTGCGAACGTGTCGCATTATGCTGCGTGTGTTTTCATATGAGTAGTAAGAAATTGCTAAAATGTAAAAGTGTTAATTACCTTGACCGTACAAGTGAATCTTTTTGAAAGCCATGTGTATTAGCGTATGTTTTTGGCATTTTGTATTTAGTAGTTTAAAGTAAACGAATGTAGGGTTGGCTTTGTATTAGTGTATTTAGTGACCGACCCAATCGAAGTGCTGTTTCAAGATTTAATCTATAAATGTGCCCGTTGTTTTACGGTTTAAACTTTTAGCTATTAAGGTATTTGTTTCTATTACTGTTTCGGTTTAAGCCATAAATATGTGAATATTGTATTACAGTTTAGTTGCTTAGCCATTAAGCTTTTGCTATACAGTTTTTAGCATCTAAGTTTTGGTATTACTTGCTAGCTGAAGTGTATTTGTTTAAAATATATGCTAGATTTAATTTAGGTATTTTGCCTTTGCATTCAGGTTAATTATCCTTTAAGTTTGAAAGGAGTTTAAGGCTTAAATACTAAATAATTTTTACATAGAAGGTGGTTAAGATTAATTACTTTACTGGAATTGATTTTTGCCTTTGTGTTTGATTTTGTGTTTGGCATAGATTGCTTTTGGACAGAAGGAGTTCACATTTTTCCTTCTTATTTATCTTTACCTTTATTTAAATTTATCAATAAACTTTTCATTTATTATTTTAATCAGTGCACTGTTGCATGTTATTTACTTTCCACTGCGCTACTCCTATTTTAGCTATAATCACATGTGACAGCTACAAATTTTACAAACGGTCTTCGCTCCGCAACAATCAGAAGTTTTATTCAAATTATTTATTAATTTGAAAACTACTTAACTTTCAAATTTTAAACTCAGTTTTATCGATGAAGCCAAAGAGACGGAGGGTCGATATTAGAGACGCTCCTATTCTAATTTTCTTTGGTATCCGAATCTGAAGTCAAATTCAAATAAATTGGTATGGCGGAATGGTACATTCGCACAGGCCTACCACGAGACAATGATACGGAATCAAAAAAAATTAAGGGGCTGTGTTGGGACACGGCCGCTAGTTATATCATAGAATACGTCTTGAGGCCACAAGGCGAAAAAGAAAGAACTTTGTGCAACACAATTTAAAAAATTTAATTTCTGATATAAAATGTTCACACAAAAAATGTACTTGCAATTCATCATAAATTGTTAACCAAACCTTTATAGCAATCCCAACTTACAAATCAAAGGTCAATGATAAGAGGAGTATGTTAGAAATGGCAACAGACAAGAACCAATATTTCACGCAAACATCAAATTTATAGTACTGCCACCCAATGTAATAGGTGATTCGATGGGTTTGAAATCTAATTTAAAATGTTTCTTCATAAAGCTAAGAGCGTATAAATTTAATGTAGCATCTACATTGATAATGCTGTCATAATAGCAATATTAGTATCCACCTCCATGTTGTCACTGACTGGTCTAGTTGTTGGTGAATATTTCATTATCGCACTGAACAACATTATTTCCAGATCATTATGACCACCCCCATCAGTACTTCGTTGGGCCATCTTCTGTCTTCAATACTGCGGCGATTTGCATTTACTCCACGAGATGTTGAAAGGTGATGCGAGGAATCTGACACCATGAATGCTGTTGTCTTGTGCTTTCTGGCCACAATCCGCTTCAAACCCCCTTCAGTCTCTCTGAGTGAGCTTCCATTTTCGGGCAATGTTGTGCTTGGCAGATGATGTCTTTGCCTGCTACTTATAATATGTCATAACAATCTTTGCCTGATGAATAACACTGTCCTGTTGTTTTGGAACTACCTGTCTGATGGCTCTTTCAACTTTCTCCCACAAATGCTCAATTGGATTGAGATTTGGACATTAGGGGGCTACCTAAGCCAGGTTCGTCGTCGTTCGTGGCGATCGCAACAATCTCGCCTTACTATCATTTTCAATTGGCGAATCAGCATAGGGGTTAAAGCATACATTCAGTAGCAAAAAAAATTTTTTTGCAGCAAACAACGCACAGGAATTGTTTGTTGTTGAAACTATTCTTGCAAAATACGAGTAGCGTGGCATGCCGCATTGTCACGTTGGAAGAAGCCATCTCCATTGCGATACACCATCAACATGATTGCATGAACTTGATCAGCAAAGATACTTAGTTATGTTCTGATATTCAGACGTTTTTTTACACAAATTAAAGGACCCATATTATGCCAGGAAAATATGCCCCAAACCATGAAAGCCACCACATGCTTTCATGGAGTTTCCGTCAAATTCTCATTCTGTTATCTGCATGGTTCAACTGAAAACGTGGTTCATCTCATTCCGATGCTCAACTGTCCAATCCTTGTGTTCCTGTGGAGATTGGAGACGTTTTACCTCAATAACTGCAGATAACAAAGGTGTTCGAACTGGCCTTCGGCTCCCATATTCCATATTATGCAGTATATGGCGAACAGTGCGTTCAGAGATCATTTGAGAGGATCCCTGATAAAGATCTGCAGGACTTGTCATTTCAAGTTGTTTGATATATTACATTACATATTTTAGCATTGAAATTTTTCAATAGTAAGATAATGGTGTCAGTAGAACATGTACAACTGAATCAAATTCAATCATCTTCAAACTTTGGAATGAGACTTATATATTCGTTCATTTGATGCGCTGTTGCCCTTCTGTTGTCTTGTACCAGTCTTGCCTCTCTCCTTTCTGCCCGAACATTGATGGCCACAACTGGAACGTTCAGACCCAGTTTTCCGGCAGACAGTCCAGTCTGTAACAAATTAACAGCAGCTGCTCTTGAACATTCAACGAATGCAGCCGTTTTGCTGATATTAGCTCCACGGCTCGAGAGCGCCAACAATCATCAAAGGCTGCTAAATCGCGTCGTTTACTTATAATCTTCTGAAAAAAATCACTTCCAATATCGTGGTAAACAACCTGCTTGCCTATTTACACTAGTCTGGCTCTTTAGCAACTTCAGCGCGAAATCATAGCTAATTTGCCTACAAACATCAGGTGGTCATAATAATCTGGCCACTTTCTAGTATAGATCTCACTACACCATTATACAAAGCTTTAACAATAAAAATATCATTGATATCAGCGTCGATCAGTCGTCTATAGTTAGACCAGTCTGTCAGTATAGGTTCACATACATTAAAGAGTTCCATTTTAAAAAATTGCAAAAACGCCTGCTCTCCTATAACTTATAAAACCATATTTTTGAATAGTTTTAAATTTGTTCTACACAGCATGAAATCTTTCACACAGGACTGATGAAGCACTTCTGTTACCTGGGTGCTTCATGTCCTTCTCAAAACAAAATCTATCACAAACATTAGGCATTGCACGAAAAAATGTCCAAAATCAAAAATGAATTATTTCGCGTGAGAAATTCATTAGTTAAAAAATTACCCTTGTGAAGGGGGCTGGGGGAGAGGGGGTAACTTTGAAATCTTAAATAGGAACCCCTATTTTTAATGGTACATTCAGATTGTACACAATATTCGAGAAATGTTTTATTATTGGTGTTTTTTCAATTGATCCAACCGTTTAGGAGATAGAGGCCCTGAAAGTGTTTAACTTTCAAAGTTTTGAACCCAATTTTATCGATGAAGACAAAGAGATAGAGAGTGGGTCTTACAGACATTCCTATTCTACTTTTTAATGGTCTTTAAGAATCCGAAGTCAGAATTTCAAAAATCTAATATTTTCAATACACACGCACAGACTCTGCCTCCATAGGACTGCTGCCCCCAAGAATTTGTTTGTGTACTAAAAAATTTTGAATTTTTGCGCCATCCCAGTAAATATCGACTGCTACGAGATGACAGTAGCAGCCGGGACCGACGGCTTAACGTGCCCTCCGAAGCACGGGGGGTTTCATGATGGAAGAGCCGCTGGCGGACAAACAAACCAGTGGCTGTACCAACTGCTGGAAAACCAGCTATGGTCACTTGGCAAATGGGTCAGACTAAAGTCCTCCAACAGCCGTGCCCCAAATAGCTGTCCCGCCAGCAGTGGCCCTCAAGCCCTGGCCGTCTCCCAGCCAGCAGCTGGCCGCGCCTGAAGTTGCTGAACTCCATCGATTGGCAAGCCAACCGACGAGACAACCAGGCCACGGCCACCCCCTTCTAATGGTACTAACTCATTACTACGAATTGATTGTTGTAACAATTGGACATTTCGTTATGGCGAGAGGTAAATGTATCTATTGTTTATTGTTGCAAAATTAAGCTTTATTGTTGCCACTAAATAAAGCATTATAAAAGCTTGGTTTGATAAAACCCTTTTTACATAATCTTGTTTAACTAATGAATTTCCACCGCGAAATAATTCACTTTTGATTTTGGACATTTTTTCGTACAATGCTTAGTTTTCGAGATATTCAGTTCTCTCAAGATAAATGCCTCATCCTGTATATCGCTCCGTACATAAATCGCATTTGATGAAGATGCTGCCAATGTTGACGGTTATGCCTCATTATAGACCTCCATGGGTTGGATTTTATCACTCGGTGTTGAAACGTTTATATCATCAGATATGTTATTTGCGTCGAACTGAGCAGTGGAAGTTATTGGTGCATTCGTATTGGGCTATAGTTCACTTTGGCGGCGCCACGACTCAACTTTCAGTCGTTCCTGCTGAGCCCGTAGACGTTCAATATCGGGCATCTGGATCTTCATGGATTCCCCATCTCTAAATCTGTTTACCTGTGACGTTTTCTATAATTTTTCTGGCGTTTATTATGCATAAACTTGGAAAATCTTTAATTTTTGCAAAATTTCCACAATTCGAAGGCCGATATTTTAGATACTATTAAATACTGAGGTTTAATTTTTGAGCTATTTTATAAAGCGCAAAAAGATAAAACAAATGACACCTAAAATTTCGTGCTATCACAAAGGAAGCCGGAGCTAGACTAAATTAATCTCCGCCAAAGAGCAGATTTTCTGAGTCAACTTTGTAATTCGATTGCATCAGCCGATGACGTCGCCATGAAGTCGGTCAAAATCTAAAGCATGCTTTGATTTATATGCTATCGAATGCAATATCATTCATGTTTCTATCATTTTTCTATGATTAGTAGTTTTGACGTTATTAAGGTTTTTGTGATCAACACTTTTCGTGACATTCACGATTTAAGCGATCCCAGTATCGAAACAGAAGACATATTCTACGTCAAAAAGAAAACTGTATTTTTCAATAAGAGGAAGCTCTTCATGCCGTTTATATTGTGTTTGGAGCTTCGAAATGAATGTTTCTGCCACTTCTTCATTTTTTCAAAAAAAAAAAATAATAATTTCTCTAAAAAGGCTTAGCTCATTTCCATAAAAAATGGTCAATGTATAGTTTAAGAACCTCACTGTCTGAATTTCTAAAAAAAAATTTCAAAAAATTAAAAAAAAACTAGAAAAAATTGACGGGGGGGGGGGGGGGGCCGGGGGGGAGGGGAGAGTAAATAACTCCAAAATGGTTCATCACAGCCAAACAAGTCATTTACAAAAACAATTCGCCTTAATGAGAGGAGTACGTCCATGTCAAGTTTATTGACTTTGGTTCGCTCGTTTGAACGCTACAGCCATTTTTTTAATTTTTAGAAAATAATTAATATCTCGAAAAAGGCTTACCCAATTGACATAAAATATACGCTAAGGCACAATTTAAGGAACCCTCTAAGTATGTATAATTTTTATTTGGTTCGGCTATTTGCCGTTTCAGAGGAGTTAGCTGCACAAAATTGGTCACATACGTACAGACGGAAAATTTTTTATTCAAAATTTCAACATATCTTTACGAATCATGAGTTTTTAAGTCGATTTCAGCGAAAAAAAAATTCTGAGTTTCTGAAACGAAAACAAAGGCCTTCACTCTTAGAGAGTGGTAGGCCAAAAATCCGAAAAAATGGCAACACCAAACGATCAACTGCACAAATTTAGTAACATCGTTGATAAATAACACTGTTTTTCACCGCTTTGCATTATTTTATTAAAATTACCTTTGTTGTGGGATGCTATGTGGTATATTCACGATATTTCTTTTTTTTTTTTTTTTTGCCTTTTTGCAGATGTATTGGTTTGATTCCAACTGCTTCCTTTACGAGCTCGAAAATTTCGTACGCGTCCTATAGACATTTTAGCTTCCATTTTAATTATTTATTTATTTTTTGTTTGGAAATGCTTCTTCAGTTCGTTTATGAGCTCTATACGCTCCCATGCGTTCTACACTTGTTAATGGGGCTGAACTCTCCGTTTGATTCACATAACTGCAATCATAAAAATAATAATAATAATAAGCCCTGCATTTGCACTACCTATGATGATGCAGTAACAATGTATTACATTTCAATGCGGAGGCCTTCTGTCTCGGTGGTCACGCTCCATCTCAGATGTTAACAATCAGTGTTTTCCTACTGTTGGAAACAATGAAGGTTGGATTGTTGGAACTAGGTCACTTCCGTAACGCGAAAAATGTTTCATTCTAAGCATTTCACTCCCCAAGTCGTTGTCGCCGCATAAGAAGTTTCACTTCAAAAAAAAAGAAGACAGGTAAACGAGACAAACTCATAGAAATACATAGGAAATACATAGAAATACATAGGAAAAATGAGCGTCTGCTAGTATTGTAACATCACAGCCGCTGTAGGGCGCCACCAGCAAATGAGCATCTGCTCACTACCATCGCTTACAATGGAAAATCCTAGGAGTGTCACTTCTGTGTTTCTTATTCTGTGGTGCAACTTCTCATTTCTCGATCTTTTCAAAATGGCGGAGCGTGCCGGTTCTAGAGAGCTATTAGCAGCGCAGATACTAATCTATACGAACTGTAATTATCTCTTTTAATCTCCACAACCGAAACAACGGTAAGCTCTAATAACTATGCTACTGCACTGCACAACTTCCCATATTTTCTGTAAAAACTAGACAAAAATAAAACAAGTTCGTATTTTGTGATTCTTTAAGGATTTGTTAAAATCTTTTAATCCGATTATAAGTTGGAATGCATTGTTTTGTTCATCTGAGCATGCAAATGAATTCTTGCCATTGTTCTTAATTCATTTTGTAAAGATGAGATTAGTTCACTTTGTAAAAATGCAAACAAAAGAACTTTCAAATGATAACTTAAAATATGTAAAACGAAAATATAAAATATCTGATTGAAAAATTCGTATTTTGTGATACTTCTGTATTAATTTAATTTTAAGGGTTTGTAATGTAGTCTAGAAACTTTTTTTAAAATTTGTTCGTATAGATTATTCCAATATGAAGCTTATAACCTCTTGCAAGTTTTCACTCAATTGCTAATATGAATTGAATTAAATGTACGTTGACATCACTTTTTTTTAATGGCAAACTAATTTTCCACACCTTACAGAAACTGACATATTTCATAATTTGGAATAATAAACTTTTAAACGCAACATTTACTGAAAAATAGCTTCAGTTGTATACTAAAACTATACAGTCGTCTGCTATTCAAGACTGGATTAAAGCTCTAGATTAAGAAAGTACGGCAAACTTCGTCGTCTGCTACCAAATCCGCCATTGTTGGCCCAAATGGCCCTATAAAGTGAGCTACGCTTCCTCTAAAATTCGTCTTAAATGCATCCTTTTCGCAAATTTTCTTATTATTATCGTCTGGAAATATAACTGGCAATCAGTAAATTCTGTAACTATTGATTTTTCTTTAAATTTTGTTTTCAATTATAATTTTTTACATATAAATAAAGATAACGTTGAGGCAGTTTAATGATAACCAGATTCAGTTTTTAGTTTATTTTCACTTTATTTATTTATCCTTAATAAACGATTTACATGTAATTAATAAATTTTAAAAAACACTGTGTGTAGTTTTTGTAATTTTATTTATCAAAATATAATTTTATAAAATTTTATTAACATAATTTAATAAACTTTTATGAAATTAATTTTTATATTTATATCAAAAATTTCACTTTACCAATTTTAATTTTATTAAATTATAAAAATTATTAAATTATTAAAAAAAGTATAATTATAATTATAAAAATATCAAATATAATTTAATAAAATAGGAACTATTAAATTTAAGTTTTCGATTTAAATATAAAAATTACTTTGATAATTATATTTTGATAGAAAATTTTAAAAATTATAATTTGGAAAAACTAACCGTTTGATTACAAAAAAAAATTACAAAAAAATAACTACACATGCAATGTATTTTGAAATTTATTCATTTATGGAGGTTTATAATATTGACGTAAAAAATCTATCCAAAACTTATAGTTAAAATTTTCTATATTTTTTTTCACCCAACTAGCAAATTTTCGTTATTCAATTTCATATTTTATATTCAAGTTTAATAATGAGTGATAATTAACTTTGCTAAAATAAGATGAAAATAACATGGACGTTTTATTTCCATTTTTGCCGCCACACTTCACAGACAGTTTAACCTTGTTATATTGAATTGTATTTTCTTAAAAAGAACTATATTCAACAAAAAAATTACATTTTCTGATAGTCTGAGAATTGCACAATGCAACATTTCTATAACATTCGGTGAAGTTATAATATAAACGTACTTGCTTCTTATTACTTCTTCAGATATTTTAACGAATTTATTAACCTCCAAGGAGCATAGATTGAAGGATTCTGAAATTTTGCTTATTCGGATTCAAATTTAGGATCAATCAACGAATATTTCGTCAAAAATTTAATCTAAATTGCATCTTCCACATGCATTTCAATGGTATCTATCGCTGCGTTTGGGCCAACAATGGCTGACAAACTCTCGTGACAGCCGTTCTACCAATCAGCAGCTGCGGGCGGCGCGGAAAAGGTTTGCCGTACTTTCCTAATCTAGAGCTTTAGACTGGATTGGTTCGCAGCGCCGCCCTGGTGAACAAAGGACTTGTGGCGCCACTGAGTTTCCACCTCTGGTTATATTTATCTATCTCTATGCTCGACAAGAGGCTCTCGCTCCAATCCGTGCATGCACAGTATTAGATCGTGATTGCAAATCGCGCCTATGGGAACTGGTACCCTCTGCCGATAATCGAGTACGACTGCGTCGACGCTTATCAAATCGGGCTTCTCAATCGCAGTAGTAGTCGTAGGAGCCAGTAGTAGCGACCTGTCGGAGCTATGGGAACAGCCTTTCCTTTAGAGACATTCCTATTCTACTTTTGATGGTCTTTAACCCCTTCAGTCACCTTGGCAACATATGTTTCCAACTTGTATCTTGGACGTTTACCTTGTCAAAAGTGCGGTATTTTTTTATGTTTTGTAAAATTTCGTACTAAATAAATGACATGAATAAAATCTGTTGATTCTCTAATAAATATGTATATTTCGGTAGCAAATATAGCCATACATGTAAAAAGATAATAAAAAATGTTAATAAATAAAAAACTGCTGGTTATGTTTAATGTAACAGTATCAATATAATAAATGTAAAAACAAAATTTTTACAATCGAATTTAAGGTCTGTGTCTGAAGGGGCTACAAATCCGAAGTCAAAATAACAAAAATCCAATATTTGTTGGACACAAGCAGAGTTTTTCTATCTATCTATTTGTTTTCATCGATAAAATTGGGTTCAAAACTTTAAAAGTTCTACACATTAATAAAATGTTGATAAAATGTCTATTCTAAAATGTTGATAATTAACTTTCGAATCGACTGGAAGAATCCATTTTGAACAAGGGCGAATGCTGACTTAAGTGAATGCTACAAGGGAAACAAGTTATCGTTCCGTAAAAATAAAAAATCGGTTTCTTGCGCACAGCGCAGCTTGTTTGACGAAAAAAAAAAATAATCATGAACAAATACGAAATTGCCACTTAAATTATTTCGTTTTCGCATCTTTTTCATTTTCGTACGAAAAACCGCAATCTGTCTAATAAGAGATTTACAAAACGGATGGTGAAAAAATCCCAGACAAATATAACAGCAGAACGTGTCGTATATATGGTGGTCCGGACATTTGCCCTACCAGACAGATATCTGGAGTAGCTCAACAAAGTCCTTTTCACTAATAAGTTTTACTGCACACTTCATAGATAAGGCTGTAAGACACAAAATCATATTGGGAGCTTCTGTACTTGAAAATGGTCATATGGTGACTATATTGCTGAGAAGTTGACAGAAATCATTAACGACTGGGGAATAATGGACAAAATTCATATGGTCATAAGAGACAACGCAGCAAATATATCTAGTGGAATTCGAAAAGGTAACTTTTGTTCTATTGGATGTATGGCACATACACTGCAGTTAGTCATACATGATGCGATATTCTGTCAAAGTGTTGTAGAAGGTGTAATAAAAAAATCAAGAAAAATTGTATCTCACTTTAAAAAAAAGTGAACAAGCTTCAAGATATTTACATGATTTTCAGCAAAAGTGCAACATTCCTCAACATGCATTGATTCAAGACATAGAAGTTCGTTGGAATTCAACGTATTTAATGTTAGAGCGCCTAACAGAACAAAAAATGGCCATAAATTTATATTCAGTAGAACGCGGTGGCATTGAGACTCTTAATATCGAAGAATGGCAAATTGCACAAGCCATCATATCGGTATTGAAACGGTTCTACTTATGTACGCTTGACATTTCATCGGATGACTCCTGCATTTCATCCATAATTCCAGGTGTTGCAATGATCCATACAGAGTTGGACAAAATTGATGGCGAAAATCTTCTGGATATGAGAGTTTCACTTAAAGCTTCAATGAATGCTCGCTTTCAATTCCTATATCGTTCATCACCTATTATTGCAGCCACGTTGTTAGACCCCAGTTTAAAACAAGATACTTATCACAGGAACAAATAGAAATAGGAAAGAAGGAAATATTATCATTTTTTGAATAAAGGAACAAAGAAGACATTGAAGTCCAAAAACAATGCTCAAACAGTGACAGTCAAAATCCTAACAAGTATGCCAAAACTTCTGAATCTGAACCATCGACGAGTTCAGAGCGATTCTCGGGCGAATATGAATAAGATTTGATAATAGATTCAGGCTCATTAAATGACGATCCTTTGGCCAAAATTGAAAGCAACTTGACTGCTTATTTGAATGAACCTAGATTAAAAAGTTCAACAAATGTTTTTCAGTATTGGCCTATTAGCCTAGCCAATATTCTCTCCTAGAGCCTGCTGCACGTAAATATCTCAGTGCACCGCCTACTAGTGTTGCCAGTGAGCAGTTGTTCAGCACAGCAGGGCAGATTTTTGAAGAACGTAGAGCAAATTTGAAAGGTGAAAATGTTAGCAAATTACTTTTTTTGTATTACAACCATAGTCTTTTAATCCCCTGGTCTGTGCACAGGCATTGAATTCCATTGTTTTAGTCCAACAATTGGATTGCTGTATTTACTGAAAAGTAGGGTGCCTGGATAAGTGCGGAGTAGGGTGGTGACAACCTATACCGTAAGCTTAAAGCGTGAGCCGCCATTTTGAATCCATGGTCGAAAGTGCCAATTGAGTTACTATGTTAAATTCGTCGTTATTTTAAAGAAGTTTGCTGGTGTCTGATGTTATGCAGCATTAAATTAGGTCTTTAGTTGTATGTACAACCACTTGTTCGTTTTTATTATAGAAAAAGATAACTAAATTTACCATTAAAAAAAGGAAATCCAAGAATAAAACGTATAAAATAAAAAATATATTAAAAAAAAAACTTTTTAAAAGCACACAATTTTACTTCATTAAGTGCACTAAAAATAAAAATTTTTGGTACCTTTTATTTAGGAATCCATAAATTAAAAAAAAGGTAAAAGTGTGGCGGCGCATTTATTTTTTATGTTGTGACGATATTAAATATAAGTCACCACAAAATCAGAAGGAGTAGTCTGAATCTGTGTATTTAAATTCCATTCCCATTGATCAAGTAACTAATGGAGAAGCACTATATAATCCTAATAAGAATAAATATTTTTTGTCCCTTTTTTTCCGCCCTCTTGCCGTTCCGTTCTTGTGTTGCCATAGAAACATCGAGAGGAAGTCTGCGGTGAAGAAAGAATCTAACTTTGGAATCTCGGGAGGGGGAGGGAGGTTGTAACTGCTCAAATTTTGAATTACTTAAATTTGATTGGTCAGAGATTCTTTCCTTCGAAAAGAGAGGGAAAGTCGGAAGAAGAGAAATGGCAGCGGGAATGAACTAAAGAGCTAATCACTAGTGCTGATGCATCGAAATCCGCAATCATAGAACGGTGCAGTTTTATCAATAAGTAGATCGTTACCTATGAGTGAGGATGACTGACATTTGCATGATAGACATTGTGAACGATAATACACATTTAGATTCAGAACTCGCATTTGTGCATAGTCGGAAGTAATGTTCCCTAACATATCGCAGGCAGGCGATAGTCAACTGGACAAGGTGCGGAAAGCTTAAGAGACTGGATGCAACCTCTGTGACCAGGTATTGGCGGAAGTGAACTTCATTGGACTTCAGCAGGAATGCTGTGACAACGAAGGGGTATCGATAAGGTACAACGATAAGTTACACACCGGAGCAAGAGCATCGTCAGCGGAACACTTAAGGCTAGCGCCAGCTAGCAAGGAGCAATGATACAGCATCAACTTTAAGTGCGTCGTTGAAAAAGATGATCCAAAAGTGTGAGTGAACGGCTCATCGAGTGTGCAAATAAAGATAAGTACTTCTGGGTGTGCGTTAAATTAATAAATGCATCAGTAAAAACGCTGAGATCTCATTGATGAAGTGTGTTACTGCGCAGAACATATTTATTTTTTAAGTAATATGCCGTACAGTGCGAGGAAAGAATCTCTTAGAAAATTATGTTAAATGTTAAGTAATGCCAAGCGCTCGTTCATAAACTATTTTATATATGAATGCTGATATTCCCTATTATTAACAAACTAATCCCTACCTCATATTTTGTACCTAGATCCAAAGTTTAAACTGAGTAAAGAATTCATTTGTTTATTAAAAGCGGTGTCTCTCCTGGGTTTTATCTGATTAAGCACATGTTAGCTATAAGAGGAATTGGTGGGCACTCTGGAAACGAGTCATTTGTCAGAATAGAGATTGGTGTTTAATTAAAGAATTTGATATAGGCTTATTGCGGAACACAACACATTTTAACTAGCCATACTTTTCTCCTTGCAACACTTGCAGGAAAACGAAAAAGCCTTCCACCGTTTTCGGAGCGATTGCTGCATTCGGGAACGCAGCAACCAGGCATCGTCTGCTCCTTAAAATTCGATGTTAATAATCTATTTTAAAAGGTCAAGTGATTAAAGCTTCAATTACATACAGAAAACAGATCAGTAAACTAAACAAATAAAGAAAATTCTATCATTACCAAGCGAGACTCTAAATATCTTACGAGTATTTGTGCAAAAAACATGTGTTCTCCTATGCGTGACTGAGTACTTCCGGATTCAGAATGGCGGCCGCAACCGACAAAATGGCGAGTTGTCACCACCCTACTTCGCACTTATCTAGGCACCCTACTGAAAAGTCGTTTTTTGCCCCCTCTCTTGAATGAATTTGGCTACAGCTCAAACATAACAATGCATTTTAACGATCGCACAACGTAACAAAACTGTCAGCTACTATTACGTGTTCAGCAACAAAACGTAACATTACCTGACAGTTTTGTTACATTGTGCGATCGTTAAAATGCATTGTTATGTTTGAGCTGTAGCCAAATTCATTCAAGAGAGGGGGCAAAAAACGACTTTTCAGTAAATACAGCAATCCAATTGTTGGACTAAAACAATGCTGTGCACAGACCAGGGGATTAAAAGACTATGTTACAACATAACCTTATTTGATTTTAATTACTGATTAAATTAGTGTTGTTATGAAGCTAAACTGGTTTTCTATTGTTAAATCATTTATTTTATTATGTACGTTAGTTAATATTTCCATAAAATAATAATAATTTATAGCTATAATTTATCAGTGAACAAACAAGACTTAAGCGTGGTTCCCACATGCGTAAAAACAACGGCAGAAACCACAAAGCAGAAAAATTTTATGATGCCACTTCCTGTTTTCGTCTCTTCTGCCCGACTGAAAATTTCTGCTTTTTAGAGTTGGGTTGAGTTCAACTTTTGTGGCACAAGCAGGGCAGAAACGATTGCTCAGCCAATAGAAAACGATCTCTGCAGTGACGTCACAGTGACGTCCTCTCTTTCACACAAAATAAAAATGTCGGACACTCAGCTCATAAAGGTGAAGAAGCCGAGAAAGAAAATTGATGTAGAAGCGCTAATAGAAGAGGTGCGAAATATATATTTACTAATCAAATTAAATTGAATAAACAACAATTGAATGCAAAAATTTGATGTGATGATTGATGAGGAATGAACGAACTGTGTACGTACTGTGTGCAGTCGAAGCCGACCGTTTAGATCGATCGACGGCTTCGGTGCAGTGCATTTGTGTTGGGCAAAACTTCTGCTATCTTATCCTTTTGAGTTTCTGCCATGTGGGACACCTGCAGGAGCAGAAAATAAAAAGGCAGAAAAAAATACGCCCTGGTTTCTGCTCTCTTGTTTTCTGCCAGTGGGAACCAAGCTTAACTGACTAAATACAGTTCAGTTGCATTGAAAATAATTTTTAGTGAAATAAAAAATTCTAGATAGGTTTGTTTGAAAGATGAAAATATGTGCATTTTGCAGTTTTCTTTATATAATATATTCTATGTCATTCTAATTCTGTATAATCTTCTTTATATATAAAAATTCAGGCTCAGGTGCGTCTGTAAATGTTCTAAAAACTTTTGAATCACTTATCCGATTGAGCTAATATTTGCAACATATATTCCTTAGGTCCAGAGTAAGGTTTACATGTCCCTAAAGTAGGGGGTGAGGGGTAAAAATCATATATCTTGGTTTATGTTTGTTTGTTTACTCAATAAATGGTGCCAGAGTTTGTTACCTTTTCCTTGAAACCGAAACTGGACTAACTGCGCAGAAACAGGACAGCAAAAAAACTTCCGTTTCCTCCGGATGTGTAGTATTGTTTGCACATTTCAAGGTAGGAAACGTAAGTTTTTTGCTCTCCTGCTTCTGCGCAGTTACTCCAGTTTCGGTTTTAATGGAAAGGTCTATATAAAAATTCAGGATGCGTCTGTAAATGTTCTCAAAACTTTTGAACCAGTCATCCTTTTGAGCTCATACTTGCACCAGATGTTCATTAGGTTCAGGGCACGGTCTATAGATATTCATGGTCATCGACCTCCATTGTTAAAATGAAGCTAAAGTTTCTAGCTTCCGGTAGGGCGGGAAATCTATTGAAAAGTGGCGCTGCATGTACAATCGGCCCAACTGCGCCTGCAGCGCCACCCGATCGGCAGATAGAAACTTTACTTTCATTTTCACTTTCAATGAAAAACTCTATCGCAGGTTGTGGTCGGCCTTAGTGCGATCTATGCGGCACCTGGCGCGATCTGTTTTCCTTAGCTTCTCGAAACAATGGAAAATGGCCGAAGCTCGATGACCATGAATATCTATAGACCGTGGTTCAGGATAAGGTTTACATGTGCCGAGTGTCAGGTTGGCCCAAAGGGGAAATGGTAAAAATAATATTTTGCTTGATCTGTCTGTCTGAAATGAGCCTACGATATGCGCGGACCAACAATGGGCGAGGTCAAAAATGCTAACACCGAGTTGAGTTAGTGACACGGTCTATAGGATATTCATGGTCATCGAACTTCGGCCATTTTCCATTGTTTCGAGAAGCTAAGGAAAACAGATCGCGCCAGGTGCCGCATAGATCGCACCAGGGCCGACCGTGACCTGCGAGAGAGGTTTTTCATTGAAACTGAAAATGAAAGTAAAGTTTCTGTCTGTCGATAGGGCGGCGCTGCAGGCGTTTTTGGGCCGATTGTACATGCAGCGCCACTTTTCAATAGAGTTCCCGCCCTATTGGGAGCTAGAAACTTTAGCTTCATTATAACAAATGGGGCTCGATGACCATGAATATCTATAGACCGTGGTTAGTGAAGAAAGCCGTTGTTGCTACGACAGTCAACAATACGTTAACAATCGAGCAATAATCATTGCTTCACCAACCCTATTTGGTATTTGCATTTTTGACCTCGCCCAGTGTAGCTAATGTCCTACAATGCAGAGTAAAGTTTCTGCAACAATAGGGCATAAAAAATTACTTTGGCTATGGTCATGGATGAAGAAATACAGGATGGGAAACTCCATTGTTTAAAACGTGATTTTTTTTTCACTGGCGCTCTCTGGCCATTCGCGTGGGCATTACTCTCTGTCTAGCAGACAACTTCACTTTTCCTTATTGGCCTCGATGGCTCAGTGGTTGCGTGATCTCCTCTGATCAGCACCTCCCAGACAGAAGGCCTGATAACGGAAACGTCATACATTGTTAAATCATCATTTTAATGTGTATAAGATTAAAAATAGGGGTTACTACCATTAAGATTTCTAAGTACCCCCTCCCCCAACTAATGAATTTTCCCCACGAAATAACTCACTATTGATTATGGACATTTTTCGTACAATGCTTAATTTCCGAGATATATGCCATGTTATCAGACTTTTTGACACCCTGTATATCAAACAACTTGGAATGACGTGTCATGAATGAATATAAATTAAAATTATTGATAGTCTAAATCGGTTCAAAAGCACCTGGGATTTAATGGAACCATTGTGGTTCACTGAAACTTCCTATGCTAATATGTGCCATGTAATATATCTCAAAACACTTCGAATGATGCGTCATGAATTTATATGACGTAATGAAATCCAAATTGGTTCAATGCTACATGGTTTAATGGTATCATTATGGTTCATTGGAAGTTTCAATGCTAAGATATGACATGTTATATATCAAACAACGTGGAATGACGTGTCATAAATGAATACAACGTTAAATTAATGATAGTTGAAATTGTCTTAAAGGCACCTGATTCAGTAGAACCATTATTGTTCATTGGGACATTCAGTGCTGAGATATGGCAAGTTATATATGAAACAACCTGGAATGGTGTGTAATGAATGACTACAACGCAGAATTAATGTTAGTCGAATTGGTTCGAAGGCACCTGCTTTAATGATACCATTATGGTTCACTGGAACTTTAAATGCTAAAATATGACATGTTTTATATCAAACTACTTGGAATGATCTGTCAGAGTTATTATAACGTAAAGTAATGATATTCCAAATTGGTTCAATGGTACATAGTTTAATGGTATCATTATGGTTCATTGAAACTTTCAATGCAAGATATGACATCTTATATACCAAACAGCTTGGAATGGCGTGTCATAAATGAATATAACGTAAAATTAATGATAGTGGAAATTGTTTTAACGGCACCTGGTTTAGTGGAACCATTACGATTAATTGGAGCGTTCAATGCTAAAATATTGCAAGTAATATACCAAACACCTTGGAATGATGTGTTATAAATTAATATAACGCAAAATTCTTGATAGTTAGAATTGGTTCAAAGGCACCTTGTGCATGTAATACAGGGTGGGCCAATGTAACTTCTTTTTTGGAAATGTGCGCAATTCAGGCTGTAGCGGCTGCAGCGGGACAGGGGTGGTCTCATTCCACAGGCGTAGTTCTAAAGTTTTGTTCTCTTCCAGTTCAGTCACCATGATGCGTCGGAACAGTGAAGTGCGAGCGTTTGCTGTCGAGGCCTGTTTTTCGAACGGTTCATCTGTGATGGCAACCCAGCGCGCCTTTCGACGGTGGTTCGGTACACCCCGTTGGGCCGTGCTCCGAACCGAAAATCAGTTGTTACATGGGTCACTACGATCAGACAAACATCGAGTACGACAAGCCGAAGATCTGGATTCCCTCGGCCAATCAGATCACGTGTGAACATTGAGGCAGTGAGAGCTTCAATCTTGCGATCCCCACGGCATTCTGCGCGCAAACATGCGTTTGCCCTTGGACTTTCCGATCGTTCAATGATACGAATTCTTCACGATGACCTTCATTACCATCGTTACATGCTGGCGATTGTGCAGGAACTCTCCGAATGCGACTTCAATTTCCGGGGGAAATCATGTGAGGTACTTCTAAAAACATTCCTGAGGAAACAATTGTTTTTTTCAGTGATGAAGCCCATTTTAACTTAACTGGATGAGTCAACAAACAGAACATGCGCTACTGGACCGACAACAACCTGTAAGAATTGCATCAAACACCTTTGCATTCATCTAAAGTCACAGTGGTGTGTGCAATTTCCTCAGCTGGGGTTAATTGTCATGGCTTGTCGAAGAAAATGAGGTAACAGTGACAGTGAATTCAGACCAGTATATGAACATGTTGGAGGAAATTTTGTCCTACGACTTTATGAATTGAACTTAGGGGACATTTGGTTCCCACAGGACGTAGCAACGGCTCACACTTCAAAGGCATCAATGGCTATTTTGATGGAACACTTCCCGGAGTACCTCATATCATTAAGGGGCGATTTGGAACGACCAACCCGCTCTCCCTATTTGACCCCTTGCGGTATTTATTGTTTTGTTTTTTTTGAAATGCCGCGGTTATGTTAGCCGTCCAAGGACCCTGCAAGACCTGAAAGCCAACAACCGGACAGAATTTGCCGAATACCCCATGCAATGAGCAACGCCAGAAATCGGCTTATTCAGAACAGGGAGGGCGTCATCTACCTCGTATGATTTTCAAGACTGTCTAAAACAAAACTTTAAATATGTACCTAAATTATAAATAAAATACATAAACCAAAATGGGTTTTATTGCGTTTTGAAATCAGGAAATTATGTTCCCCACCCTGTATTTCAACAACTTGGAATGATGTGTCATGAATGATGTGTAAAGTTAATGATAGTCGAAATTGGATCAAAAGCACCTGGTTTAGTGGAACCATTATCGTTCATTGGAATTTTCAATTCTAAAATATTGCATGTACTATATCAAACAACTTGATTGGTTAGTTGGTTTGGTTTGTTTGGTATTAACGTCCTTTTCAACTGCTATGGTTATTTCCAACTTGAAATAATGTGTAAAGACGAATACAATGTAAAATTAATGATAATTCAAATTTGTTCAAAGGTACGTGGTTTAGTGGAACTGTTATGGTTAATTGGAAGTTTCAATGCTAAGATATGGCATGTTATATATCAAAAATCTAGGATTGATGTGAAATGAAGAATACAACGTAAAATTAATGATAGTCGAATTTTGTTCTAAGGCACCTGGTTTAGTGGAACCATGATGGTTCATTGGAACTTTCAAAGCTACTATATGGCATGCAATATATCAAACAATTTGGAATGACGTGTCATGAATGAATATAACGCCAAATTATTGATTGTCGAAATGTGATCAAAGGCACCTGGTTAGGTGAACCATTATGGTTCATTGGAACTTTCAAAGCTAAGATATGGCATGCAATATATCAAACAACTTGGAATGATGTGTAATAATGAATAAAACATAAAGTTAATTATAGTTCAAATTTGTTCAAACGTACGTGTTTTAATGGTATCATTATGGTCCATTAGAAACTTTCAATGTTAACATAGGGCAGTTGAAAAGTATGGTTTCGCGAATGGTTTAGTTTAGCCTTTCGGTTCCTGGTTATGTCATATCTTAATGGTTTATTAATCCTAAACGTTTTTCATGTGCTCATTTTGGCTGTGTATTAACTTTCAGATGAATCAAAATTTCTTCGAATTTGAGCTCGAGCAACGAAAAAAGCTTTCAATTTAAATAGAAAAATTTCATGTTGAAAATTCAAAAAGATTTCTTTTAAAAAGCTCCCAATGCATAGCGTCTCCAAATACGGCCCTTTAGTAGAGCCTAAAACATGTATTTTTAATATATAAATTCTGAGCTTTTTACATGTGTTCTTTTTCTGAATATCCACACACAGAAATTCCAACATTTCATAAAAAACAGCCCGAGCAACGCCGGGTAAACAGCTAGTCTTTATATATAAAAATTCAGTCTCAGAGTGCGTCTGTAAATGTTCTAAAAACTTTTGAACCACTTATCCGATTGAGCTCATATTTGCAACATATATTCCTTAGGTTCAGAGTAAAGTTTACATGTCCCTAAAGTAGGGGGGAAGGGGTAAAAATCATATATCTTGGTTTATGTTTGTTTGTTTACTCAAGAGATGGCGGCAGAGTTTGTTTATCTTTTCCTTGAAACCGAAACTGGACTAACTGCGCAGAAGCAGGACAGCAAAAAAACTTCCGTTTTCCTCCGGATGTGTAGTAGTGTTTGCAATTTCAAGGGAGGAAACGTAAGTTTTTTGCTATCCTGCTTCTGCGCAGTTACTCCAGTTTCGGTTTCATTGGAAAGGTCTATATAAAAATTCAGGGTGCGTCTGTAAATGTTCTTAAAACTTTTGAACCACTTTTCCTTTTGAGCTCATACTTGCACGGGATGTTCGTTAGGTTCAGGGTAAGGTTTACATGTGCCGAGTGTCAGGTTGGCCCAAAGGGGAAAGGGTAAAAATAATATTTTGCTTGATCTGTCTGTCTGACATGAGCCTACGATATGCGCGGACCACAGAGCGAAAAATGTATACACCCACTCATTCATTCATTCATTATGAAATCACCAGAACTATGAAGCCTACAAACTTGAAATTTGGCAGGTATATTTCTCTCGGCTTCTAGGTGAGGGTGATAGAGGGATAAAATCTAAGCAACATTTACCTCTTTCATTTTTTTCTCTGGGGGATTGATTTTGAGATAAAAAATGTTGAAATCCTACCTACAGGAAACAGTTATTTGGAATCTGTGGATACACTTAAAGATATTGGTATATGAGACACCAGTAGGATCCGATGAAGACATGGTAGCCGGAATCGCCATAGCTGCGGACCAGATTCGCGAAGAACCAGGAATTTTTGAAATTTTTATGTCAGTCCATGCGGCGACATTGTGAAGCATGCATTCATGCCAGAGGGAGTGAATTAGAACACTTATTATTGATGAAAATAGAAAAGAAAATTCCACAGCCTGGGTTCGAACCAGGAACTTGCTGCTCACCGTGCAGACGTGCCAACCAATTGCCCCACTGTGGACATAGAAGCATTAATGCTATCTATATGTCTTTAGGGCTGGTTGGAGCAGTACTCAGTTCGTAGGCTGGGACTATCTTTCCTACTGCGTATAATCGTTCCTGGTTCGAATCCAGGCTGTGAAATTTTCTTTCCTATTTTCATCAATAATTTCAACATCTGAGGTTTGGCGTGAAAAAAAAAAGAAAAAAGAAAAAAAGAAAAAAAAAATCCTCTTAAGACCTTTCATTTATTAATCTAGAACACTTATTGTAAAACATTTGCATTTTTCATAAAAAACAAGTCACATTATTGTACTGTACGCAGTGTGTTTTTTGTTCTTTTTATTACATGATTGACCATGATTTTGACGTGGTACAGAAGTACGGGTTGAGTGGCATATTACGTCTACAACAACCCAGAGAAAAAAATGAAAGAGGAAAATGTTGCTTAGATTTGATCCCTGTATCACCCACCATGTTTGTACACTACCCTGTTTACATAAATAAGAAAAACTATATTTTTCTCCGAGCGACGCCGGGTACTTCAGCTAGTCAATATTATATATCTCATCTCAATATCTAAATAAGTTCTTTTTTTCGGCTTCGGTTTTTCGGCCGAAGGAAGTTAATAGCCGAAATTTTGGTTTCGGCTTCGGCCGAAAGATAAAATACGCTTTCGGTCGGACACTACTTAACGTTTCTCTGAATGAGTCGTCTATTGGTGTTAATTGTTTTTGTTATTCAATATCTATTTTATTTACTTTTTTAAATTCTTTTATTTTATTGATTAAGTTAAAAATTATTATTCAACAATTACAATTTTTTATAATTTTAAAAAATATACTTATTATTAATTAAATATAAGATGTTTTTTCTAATTTGTAATGGCAAAGAAAAAATGTTTTTGGAATTAAAAAATACTTTTAGAAAATATTCTGAATTCTAAGATTGTCCTTTGTATTTTATATTCCCTACATTTAATTTTTTGATTACACTGATCAACACACATTTTGTCGCTGTCCTCCACTTTCGCCCCCGAAGTTCACTTTCGGCCCGGCGCCATTATATGGTAATTTTATCGCCAATATATTTTATCGAGGCCCTGAGGAGAGGCTAAGGCTATACGCAAGTAACTTGAATACAACATAGTCAGGGTTTCAAACTGTGATGGTACTTCAAGCAATGTTTTTCACGAATAATCACCCAATTGTTTTAAGTGGTTTTTACTGGTAGGCGATTCCCTGAAAAATTGAATCGTTTAATAATCAATTAATTTTTATGCAATTTATTTTTGCATAGTAACGATTAATCGATTCCTGGAATCCATTATTGTGAAAAATTGAATCTATTTTAAAAAATATTAAAATTAAATCTGTTTATTGTAATTTATTTCCATGGTTAAAAGAGTAGCAAAATAAACACATAGAAGAAGCCATTCATGAATTTTTATTTAATAACAAACAAATCAGAAATATTATAACAATGTATTGTGAAGCAGATAAAAAAAGTTAGATTGATTGATTATTTGGTATTAAACTTCAGTTTACTGTCCTTGTGGGGTGGTACTTGTTCAAAAATTTTTGAAAACCGTGGGCCTATAATAATCAGGCTAACGACTACTGTGCAAACCATGGAATTTTAAATGAATGAAACATAAATGATTTAATAAATATTATATATTATATTATGTGTTAATGTACGTATGTTTTGTGTAATAATTATGATGCGAATTATACTAAAAATAACAACTATATTAAATTACTACTAAAATACCGGGAAAAATCAGGGAAATAATAATAAGATAAAAAAATAATAGAACCATCGATGTAATTGTTTTAGTGTACTGATGTATTGTATTGTAACAATCTGGTTTGTGATCCTATGGATTCATAATTAAAAATTAATAAGAAGAACGAAATATAGTTAACACATTTAAAAATCAAAAAAAAAATTACTTCGTTTTTTATTGTAAATGACGTCTTCATACCGGGTCAATCTTTTAAAACAATTTAGATTTTAGGAAAGCTTTAATTTAAATCGTTCTTAATTAAAAGGAGAATTTCGTGGGTTAGGTTAGGCAAGTATTCTAAATAACTGAATTCTTAGTTTTCTATTTGACTTGTTAACCTCTTTGCAGGGTCTTTTTTTATGAAAGTGAGTCTTAAAAGTATTTTTGCAGGGGGCGAGTGTGGAAGGGGTGAAAGTGGAAGGGGCGATAGTGGACGGGGCCAACTTCACGGGGTCAAAGTGGAGTGAACCCATTTTGCCTCCAATCATTTAAAAATCATTTTATGGTAAATTTGTTGCACTGATTCCGGATATGAGATCAGTTTTTTCAAATTGGCTCTAGTTTTTGAGATATTTAATATAGTTCATTTTCTACGTTTCAACGTGTATATTTATCCAGTAGAACTACAGCTTTGACAAACGTAGGTTTTCTGGACTAATTTGAATGTGCCGATTCCATATCTGAACTTCAAATTTTTCTATCACGTCAGGATGTTAAGTTTCAGTGGTGTAAAACAGTCTCCTGATGTCAAATTTAAACAATACCATTAAAATTTAAACTATTTTTATAACTCGAGATCTTGACGTGATAGGGAAGTTTGGAATTCAGATTTGGAATCAGCACGCTCAAATTAGTTTAAAACACCTATCTTCCCCGGTATCAAAAATGTTGTTGACCAGAGCTATTGGTTTTCATTTTATTATGTACACAATTGTTTTAGCAGATTACAAAAAACTAGAGCCAATTTTGCATTTTCACAGTCATATTCAACTCATTAAGAAATGGTTATTTTCATATCGGAGACAAAAAAGTTTTGAAAATTTGTTGCAAAATGAAATAATATTTTTAAAAAATAAAAAAAATTGCTTTAATTCACTGAATTAGTAGCTTAATCAGCTACTATATACAGGGTGTAAATTATCTCCTTCAAAAAACTACACTACGATATAGACGAAATTCAGGCGAATAAAGTGATATAAGACACTTGGGGTCGCAAATCGCAAGCAACGCCGTAAATTGAACTTCAAACTAAGCTGAATGGCGTGGCGCTGCGTAGCACGAGCCAAATTTGGGCGACTGTGTTCGCGCGGCGCGGCCTGGCTGTTTCCCCCGCTCCCCACTACCTCATCCCGAAGAGGTCCGCCTTCCACTACATAGGCGGCTAAGGCCGGAATCAGTAGCACGAGCAGTACCAACCTTGTTTAATACCGATACAAAAAAATCATATTACAGTTTTTATTTTTTGCTTATTTACAATTTGAGAAAATTTATTTTTCTTGGGTTATGTTTACCTACGACACAGCATTAAACATCATTCAAAATTACGTTGCACTGAGGTTTACTGTAAAAAAAAATTAAAAAAATAAAACACAGACATAACAAAATGACGGTACGCCAAAAGCTAATTGAACTACCAGTATTTGTTCATTTCCTCATGGTCTGAAGGTCAAGTATGCAAAATTTCCTCAAGATTGGAATAAAACTGTAGATTTGTATAAGAAACAAACGAACATATATAGATAGATAGATTCTCAAATATACTATATTAAATACTATTAAGACGAACGACTTTTAGATGAAAATCCGATTTTAAAACTCCATTGCTTAGTCAACAACGACTTTAAAAAAAGCCGACGCTGATACCATAACTGATAACGTATCCATACATGGTCGTTAGGAAGGTTTTATTAAGTGCCTCTTAAAATTAAAACAAAGATTCGGTTCTCTTTCTGAAATATAGTGGCCCTGAAAAGGGCCGTTTATTTGGGATGGAAGCGTTTACTGGGAACTAGTGTATTTCGTGACTGCTTTTGTGCCCTCAGAGACCGCATGTTTAGCTAACTCGCCGGGCAACAGGAGACGAACAGCTGTCTGAACTTCACGACTGCTAATGGTGGAACGCTTATTGTAATGGGTCAGGCGGGACGACTCAACGGCAATTCTTTCGAAGAGGTCGTTCACGAAACTATTCATGATACTCATGGCTTTTGAAGATATACCAGTATCAGGGTGAACCTGCTTCAAAACTTTGTAAAGGTAGATGGAATAGCTTTCATTCCTCCTCTTCTTCCTTTTTTTTGCGTCACTCTTGGGGGTAGTATTCTTAGCAGCTTTACCGGCTTTCTTCTCGGCCTTCCCACTTACAGCTGGCATGATTAAATTGGCGATAGCTGGAACGTACTAAACAATTCAGCTGTCGCAGTTGAACTGATGCAAATAGACAATCGACAATCGAACAGTGTAGTGAAAAAGAAAGACGCGAGTGGTCCAGGAGCCAAGCTCACTTTGCACGCTCGCCCGAAAAGTAAACCAGAGGAAGTACACTGAACTGGGAGAGAAGCCTGATGAACCTCTTTAGTCCTCCAGAGAATGAGTCCCGAGAAGGGACGAGTCAGATTGTGGATTGACGAATAGAGTCCCCAAAAATCAGCAGGATCTAGAAGATCCAATAGTTGGGGAAGACGGCCTTGTTAACGTCATCAAAGCAGACATCCAGGACATGGCGGGGTCTTCGAAACCTGAGGGGACCCTTAACAGCGAGTGGGTGGTCCAGGATACCAGAAACCAGGGTGTTTTCATGATTCTCCATCTTGGGTAGCATGTTCTTCATAAGAGTCT
Organism: Rhysida immarginata; assembly: GCA_023313115.1. NCBI lineage: Eukaryota > Metazoa > Arthropoda > Chilopoda > Scolopendromorpha > Scolopendridae > Rhysida > Rhysida immarginata. The sequence goes on along the minus strand of JAHWFO010061024.1, from coordinate 1,908,343 downwards.
GGACAAAGGTGCCTATGTGGGTCATCCCCAGATCCTCATAGATAGAGTGGTTGTTGGCAACTCTTCTGTCAAGTTGGGCAATGGACCGGAGAGCAACATTTTGGAAGGTCTGGAGATCCTTCCACCTGGATTTGCAAGTAGAAGCCCAAGCAGGCATTCCATGAAGTAAGATAGTACGAATCACAACCTTGTATATCAAGAGTTTGTTATCCACACCAAGAGCGCTGTTTCGCCCCAGAAGTGCAATTAAACTGAACCTCGCTTTCTTTGCTTTGTTGAGCGCGTATTGGACTTGGTCGTTCCAATTTAGTTTGGAGTCGATCATGACACCAAGATATTTGTAGCTTTTTACCCACTCAAGTTTCTTGCCAAATAAGAAGAGAGGCTTTGGAGGGTTTTTGCATTTGCGAGTGATAAACATGACCTTGCACTTGTTGACATTCAGCTTTAATCGCCACTTTGTGAACCAGCTCTCGCACTGATGTAAAGCTTTTTGTAGTCGAGTGATGACATGTGCTGGGTTTCGTGCCCAGGTCATGATGGACCCGTCGTCAGCAAATAAGTAAAGATTACACTTTGTAAACTTGGGAAAGTCATGGATGAAGAAGTTGAATAATGCTGGCCCCAAGACAGAGCCTTGGGGTACACCAGCATTAACATCGCAGGGTTCAGACAAGCAGTCCCCAACCTTAACACGAAAAGTCCTCTTTGACAGGAAGGAGCGAACCAGAGCAATTAGATCGTCAGGGAACCCGTAGGTAATCATTTTGTAAATGAGCCCATCATGCCAGACTTGATCAAAGGCCATTTGGACATCGAGGAAAATGAGGCCACCAAACATAGAGAGGTTGAGAGGACCGTTTAAATCAGCAACGAGCCTCCATAACTGAAGCTGACAAGAGTGGCCTGGACGGAAGCCAAATTGCTCACTACGAATGAGGTTGTTTGCCTCGCAGTAGTCGTTGAACCTCTTGAGTATAGTGCGCTCAAAGACCTTGGAAAGCATGGGCAACAAGCTAATGGGCCTATAACTAGTGGGAAGAGCAGGATCCAGTCCAGGTTTAGGAATGGTGATGATGACTGAGTCCTTCCAGGCACTAGGGAAATGGCCGCTAAGCCAGCAGTCATTCATGACCTTGGTGATGATGCAGATAACACTGGGAGGCAAATTCTTGAGAGCACTGTTGGTAATGGTGTCGATGCCGGCTGCCTTTTTGCTTTTGAGGCGCTTTATGATGTCCCATATCTCAGAGGTGCCAATGACATCAGGAGAGCCAAGAGCGTGCTGTGTGTGGTCATACCTATCACACACGTCTTTGACTTCACGAGTAATATTGACCAGATCATCCTCTTTGGGCGTAGAGAATTGGCTCTTCAGTGAATCGGCGATAATTTGTGCTTTGTCCTGGTCATTGCTAACGAAATCGCCACCCTCTGTAAGCAAAGGAGGAAGAACAATAGTCCTTTTGCTTTTAAGGGCCCTGACCATACTCCAGAGAGAGTTATCCTGGACGGACAGACTTTTAACTTTGTCGTTCCATCTCTGATTCCTTAAATCCTTAATCTGATCACTTACCTTGCGGGATAGCCTGTTGTACTTCGTCTTGAAGTGGAGTAATCTGGTACGCTGCCAAAGTCTTCTGAAGTGGTTTTTTTCGTGGATGAGTTGCCTGATGGAGGGAGGAAGTTCCAGGTGGTCTGGCCGTTTGCAATCCACCGGAGTAGCACTAGCATTTGTAGCCATCTTGATGGAGTGAGTGACCTTTTTGACATTTTCGTCAATGTCACTGTCACATTTGATGCAAATAGCCGAAATTGCCTTTTATTTAGGACAGGGTGGATTCTAGAGCCCCAATCGCGGACCATAAAGGGAACTGCTATGATATCACATCAAGCTTCCCCAATTGGTTAACAGGATTTCTTATCACTATTCTCATTCAAGTAAAGGGGTGATGGGGAGGAATGAAAAGAAAAAAATGTTTTTTTGTTTTGTAGAGAAATTTTTTTCTAACTAAATTTTTTTTTTTATTATTTATTGATGTTATATTATTATTGAATTTAATTATTTTCGAATTATGACGATAGATTCTTTGAAATGTAAATCAAAAAATCACCTTATGTAATGAAGCCATATAAATCATAATTTGAGACGTATACTTTTACCACATTCTTTTAAAATAGTCATGTTCGAGATTTAAAAATTATATTTTTATTATATTATTAATGTATATAATACGTGACAATATTATTAATGTATATAATATATTTTTATTATTATTTTTTTTTTAATTAGGTCATTGTTGGTTCTTCTTTAATCATATTTACTCTGCGATAGATTATTCGCTTTTTCCTAGTTATTTTTCACCGATTAAATAAAAACTTTGCAAATATAAGAAATAACATCAACTCACCATTTCTGTGATTCGAGTCTTTGGGACGGGGAACAACGTGCATAAAAATTCCGGATTGTTACAAATTATGGATTATATTTTATAAATATGTATTTTTGTTTTATTTATTTATGCAGAGGTTTGAGTTCCCTTACACGAAAAAAATTATTTTACATATTATGGAGAAAAGATTTAGCCTAGTAAAATATTGGCTTATATCCAAATATTAAGATTTGAAAGTGGTATAATTTTTTAAAAATTTAGAATGCTTATTTTAATTAAAACTGATAATTAAATTGAATTTTCACTGTACATGTATATTCACATACGTATATTGCAAAAAATTTATCAAAAAGAGCCCCTATAGTAGAATGGTATTTAACGAAGAAGATTAAACACATAAATTTCTTTATTACCCCCCCCCCCCCTCCCGGAAACACAGGAGGATTGTTTTAATCTGTGGTGAAACGATATTAAGCCTTTCCAGGAGGAAGCTAGTGAGAAGCCGATTCAGGCTGGATTTCACAGGCAGGGGTCAAACCCCGCGCGTGAAAGGGAGGGGGGGGGTTGCTGTCATATATAATTAAATATGAGTATTAAGATAAAAGAAAACAGGCATAAGTAAACATTTTTTTAATTTCGTGTACATTTTAAAGATATATTTCAAGAATGACATGGTGGGAAAAAAACCCGCGTGGAGAATGGGATTGCTTTATCACTGATACAGATGTGAAGCCTGTTTCACAATTAAATCGCCCGCATTTGCCCCAGCGAATCCGCACAGGATGCGAATACTAGCGCTCCGCTAGCAAAGCGGGCGATTTAACAATTTTCCGTTTCCATTTCACAATTAAATTCGCGGCCGCATTAACTATCTCCTGATTGGTTCATTCTACGAGCGGTTGGAAACTGTATCCCGAATCATAGCCTACATAGCCGAGAATAGGCTTATCATGTAGGCTATGCCCGAAGCAGGGTCTTTTAATCTTTTAAGCAGGGTAGATTAAAAGACCCTACCCGAAGGAATACTAAGCTGTCATAATACGCTCAAGTGGATTTGTATATTTCTTCCGTTTTTGTTACTTCTCTCCAAAATAATTAATAAATAATAAATAAAATCAAAATGAAACTAGAAATATAAAATAAAATAAAAAGCTGACGTTTCGGATAGAGATTATCCTTTATCAAAGCAAAAAGGATAATTCTCTAAAGGCAATTAGAATATTTTATTTATTATTTAATAATTATTTTGTTAATTATTATTATTATTATTATTATTATTATTATTATTATTATTATTATTTATTTTTCATTTTTATTTAATAACTATTATTTATTGTAGGTTATTGTATTCCAGGGTTTTTTGTGTTTCGTCCTTTTCTCTTATAAATATCCGTTCATTACTTCTCTCCAACTTTTCCCCCTATAGTTCTGTGCGAACCTGAAGCTTCCTGATTGGTTCAAGCTATCGCGAATTCGCTAAATTTCAGAACCTGTCTGAATTGAAAATTTCGCCCGCAAAGCAGTTGCGAAGAGCAGTGCGGGCGATTTCCGCTAATTGTGAAACGGCAGTATGTGCGGAAAATCTTCGCCTCGGTTGCGATTTCCGCATTCGCCTGTTTTTCGCCCGCAAACAGTAATTGTGAAACAGGCTTGAAGCCTGATTTCAGTCACTGATTCTAATTTTTTCAATTTGAAGGCTGTTCTAATTACTCGATTATAGGCGACCTTAAGCCTTTTCAGGTTGACAACAGTGGTCGAAGACCAAAAAATTGTACCATATGCAATTTTCGGTACGATGACGGTAGTTATAAACCGGCACAATAGGAATATCGACAAAATCGCTCTCAACCTTTTAACCAAAAAATTGTTTCGATGTAAAGTAGTGATGGTCTGATCTATATATTCATTAATCAAAGATAATACCCAAGATATTAATAGGAGTTTGGTTGGTCTCATCTCATGATACGGGTTTTCGACGAATTGAGACATAGGCCTCTACTCTAATACCAATGAGAAATGTATGTCAGATCCTGGCGAAGAAGGACAGTCACGTCGTCTTGGTCTTGAGGAAGATAGGTGACGGACAAAAAGTTATCGTCAACATAGCTCCAGATATCACAATTAAACTTGTGACCAAAAAGAGAAGCCGTCGATGCAGTATACAAGAGCGGTCCTAGACCGGAACCTTGAGCTAAACCTCGGGTGGACTGCTTGCTAATCAAAGGGCATAGGCTAATAATGTTGGTACGATCACTAAAATAATCTTAAAGTAAATCCATATAGCCTTTTGAAACGCCAAGCATAGCAAGATCGTGAAGAAGTTGAGCTCTGGAAACAGTATCAAAAGCTTTTGAAATGTCTGTCTGGGCGACGATAAATTTGCGGCCATTTTCATGGGCCTCGATCGCAGCAATAAAGATGCACAACAGTATCCAGGTCGTTTTACAACCCGGTCTACTATCTTTCTGCTGATAAGGGATTTGAGACCACAAGTATTCAGTTAACAGATGGAATACTAGCTTCTCTACTATTTTAGATAAAGGATTCAAAACCGAGATTGGACGGAAATTTGTAATGTCACTGGTGTCGCCTTTTTTAAAAAGGGGGTTGATACGCGCTATTTTTAGCGTTTGAGGAAATCTCTTAGTAGTGACAATCTTTGGTTCAGAGACCGAAGTATCTTGTCTGTCATGGTCAAGGGATAGCATGGCCCTTTAACTCTTATCTTTTTAATAATGGTTACCAACATCCTACCATAAGGTATTGCGGGGTCTGGAGATGCGCCTATATGATTGTCAGCTTTCAACGTGGATTTTTCTACGATCTTAGTGAGGATCGGGATGTTAGTCGGGTTGTTAATCTAATTTAAGAAATTACTATATTGCCCAGGGGGTAGTTGTGTTATAACACTGGAAGAATTCTGACGTATCAGGATCCAAATCTGGGCCGAATTTTCATGATGTTTCATTAGTTTTTTCTTAGTCTCCCGAATAGCTTTTTTAAAAATTAAAGAAGCTTGCTTATGAGCCTGACGAGTTTGGGAATCTCGATGTTTAACATACTGGCAGTAGGTACGCTGCTGGGCTTTCTATTTATTAGGAGCTTTAGCATAAAGCTACTTATAAGAATGCGCCCTTGGTCTGTACCCGGCCGTCCGTCCGTCCGGCAGCCATTTGCACGATAACTTGAAAACGGATTAATTTTTTCAAATTCCGTTTTCAGAAATATAACTATCAAAGAATTGGCCGTATCAACTTTTCAGAATTTTTCGTGGACCCCTTCAAGTCGAATTCACGTGCTAAAACAGTGAGTGTAAAGAATTCAAAGATACTGGCATGTCATATAACAATCGATTAGTCAAGAAGGAATATATTGTTACTTTCTGTTCATCTTTTAAGCATTATTGACATCGGCGCACGTGAAATCGCTTTGTCGACGCACGATTGCTCAAGTGCTCATAATCTATAAGCTTATTAAGTAGCGGAAAAATGGAGCTACTTATTGGTTTTATTTTATACACGATTTGAATCACCCTTCATCTTTTCTACATTTTTTGAGATAAAAGGTTGAAATTCGGAATGTAGCTTACTATGGGCATGTGCACTTTCACTATTTAGTTTGGTTTTGATTAGCCCACTATGGTCGGAGTTTTGGGGGTGAAAATTAGAGGGGATCAAAAGGTCTAGGTGTATTTATGCATACAAAGGAGTAAAATTCGGTATGCAGATTCCTATAATCAATATCTCCATTATATGAAGATTTTTTTTCCCCGAGGTATCCATGCCTTCCCGACTCGGTGGCAGAAATGCATCGAAAAGATGGGGACTACGTTGAAAAATAGTGTACCAACTCTCTATAATATAGGAGCTGTAAAAAAATATTTCCGATATTCATTTGACTGACCCTGGTAAGTAGAATAAGAGTGGAGCTACTTATTGGTTTTATAATGTCAGTCCGTCCCCTTCATAATTTCTACATGTTTTTGAGGTAGAAGGTTGAAATTCGGAATGTAGCTTACTGTGGGCATGTCCATCTGCTCTATTTAGTTTGGTTTAGATTAGTATACGGGGGTCGGAATTTACAGGGGTGGAATTCAGAGAGGGCAACATATCTATGTGCTATTTAGGTATGTAAAGGCGTCAAATCCAGTATCCAGATTTCTCTAGGAAAGATCTACTTTAATATGAAGTTTAGGCCCAGTTGTTCCATTGGGGCTGGATTTGCGGGGGGGGGGGGGGGGGGGCAATCACTTGGTCTTTAGAACTATGGCAACATACGGCATATGATATATCATACGTTCGGAAATGATGAGAAAGGAAAGAAAATGCGAGCTTTTTTACATTTTCTACTTATTAAGTTCAAGAAAATTAATTTTTTAATTAAAAAACTTGGGGAGAGGTAAAAAAGTGCAGATAAAGGGGTAGAAATAGATGACTGCAGGATCTGCTACTTGCCTTACCCTACTCGGGGATTAATTTCTTTTTAATAAATGTAAAAATGTATTTCTACTTCACTACTAAAGCTCCTCCTTGGAATGTTTACAAGATTTTATTAGTTAGTTCTAAATTCCACCATCTATTATAATGTTTTCGTTACAACTTGGGACGTATAAATTGGAAGCCGGCTCTCTTAGCAGCATTTGTAATCGCGTAATTTATTGTGTCTAGGAGTTGGTCAGTATGTTCAATCTTTTCCAAGATCTCTAAGTTTATGATGTCCAAATTTCTTTGAAACTCTTCTCTATTAAAATTGATGTAAGAGGGAAGTAGGTTTGCCTGGTGAACGGGGAAACAGAGGGAAACAAAAATGAACTGATGGTCTAATTTAGACATGAAAGAATGTTGGACGTCAATGAAAAGAATCTCGTCAATTAGGTAGATATGGTCAATGATGGACTGACAGGCTTTCGTTACTCTGGTAGGACTCTTAATGATTTGTCTAAGGGTTAAGGCAGCTATGCAAGTATTTAAAATCTTTAAATTCTGGTGAAGCAGATAATAAATCACAATTAAAGTCACCCAATATTACGTTCGTCCTAGTTACGTCTCATTTGCTAATCTTAGTTACACAGTCTTCCATAGAAATATAAGAAGGACGATAAAGAAGAGTAAAAAACATCGGTTTAGGGCCGATAAAACATTTCACAGACAGATATTCCATGCCTCCTTTATTATAAGAATCTATGAGATGAGTAGTGATAGAATCTTTAGCGAAGATCATTACACCTCCTCCACGAGTTTGACGATCAGCCCTGAATTGATTGTATCCGGGTATCACAATTGTATTATTGTCACAATCCGGCGTAAGGGACGTCTCCGTAATGAAACACAGATGGATGGAATTAATAAATAGCATTGCTTGGAGGTCGTCGATTTTATTCAAAATGGAGCGGGAGTCGAGCTATACGGTCTTGATAGCAATTAATTCAGGAAGCGAAGGGCGTCGCAGTCCTCCCCTCTTGTCCTTGTAAACATCAGTAATCAGAATTAAATTGAGAGTTAGTGCCGTAAAAATGTCGAATAGAGGCACCTTGTGGCCACAACCATGGAGTAATAAACCTGGAGCGTCAACTCTAACTGATTTAATGCTACAAAAACCGGTACCCAGCGCCAACGAGGCCCTCTGGTGTTCGGGACGCCAATAACTCTCAGCGACTGTTAACAAATTACGTCACAATGACGGTTCATTACTGAACGAAGTCAGTAGTCTATTCCGGGTCCCCTCCCCCTTCCATCCCCTTTTTTTTTATTACTCCATGGCCACAACGTCGCATTTAGACCTTCTTCTAACTTTAAATCCCTAACCCGTACGAATACATAAGGGGAGGGTAATCCGGATCGGGTGGTCCTCTGACCACACTATTATGTTAAGCTTGTGTTCGCGCAAAATTCCAGCTAGTGTTTTGCAATCATATTCATCGCTGATATTTCCCAGCCTTAGACGAATACTAGCTGTTTACCCGGCGTTGCTCGGGCTGTTTTTTATGAAATGTTGCAATTTCTCTGTGTGAATATTCAGAAAAAGTACACATGTAAAAAGCTCAGTATTTATATAGAAAAAATACATGCTAAAGGGCCGTATTTGGAGACGCTATGCATTGGGATCTTTTTAAAAGAAATATTTTTGAATTTTCAACATGAAATTTTTCTATTTAAATTGACAGCTTTTTTCGTTGCTCGAGCTCAAATTCGAAAATTTTTTTATTCATCTGAAAGTTAATACACAGCCAACATGAGCACATGAAAAAAGTTTAGAATTAATAAACCATTAAGAAATGACGTAATCAAGTACCGAAAGGCTTGACGTAAACTAAACCATTCGCGAAACCATACTTTTCAACTTCCCTATGTTAACATGGAAAGTTTCTAATGGACCATAACGATACCATTAAACCACGTACCTTTAAAGAAATTTGAACTATCATTAATTTTATGTTGTATTCATTGTTACACATCATTCCAAGTTGTTTGATATATTGCATGCCATATCTTAGCATTGAAAGTTCCAATGAACCGCAATGGTTCCACTGAACCAGGTGCCTTTAATCCTATTTTCACTAACGATAACTAAGTTTTATTCATTCAAGACACATCATAAAAAGTTATTTGATATATTGCATGCCATATCTTAGCTTTGAATGTTCCAATGAACCATAATGGTTCTACTAAACCAGGTGCCTTCGAACCAAATTCGACTATCTTTAATTTTACGTTGTATTCATCATTACACATCAATCCAAGATTTTTGATATATTACATGCCATATCTTAGAATTGAGAGTTCCATTAAACCATAATGTTTCCACAAAAGCAGGCACCTTTCATCCTATATCGACTATCAATAATCTGAGTTTATATTCATTCATGACAGATCATTCCAAGTTGTTTGATATAAAACATGCCATATCTTAGCATTTAAAGTTCCAGTGAACCATAATGGTACCATTAAAGCAGGCGCCTTCGAACCAATTCGACTAACATTAATTTTACGTTGTAGTCATTCATTACACACAATTCCAAGTTGTTTCATATATAACTTGCCATATCTCAGCATTGAATGTCCCAATGAACCATAATGGTTCCACTGAACCCGGTGCCTTTAAAACAATTTCAACTGTCATTAATTTTACGTTGTATTCATTTTTTATGAAACGTCATTCCAAGTTGTTTGATATATAACATATCCTATCTTAGCATTAAAACTTCCAATGAACCATAATGATACCATTAAACCACGTAGCATTGAACCAATTTGGATTATCATTACGATATATAAATTCATGACGCATCATTCGAAGTGTTTTGATATAATACATGCCACATATTAGCATAGAAAGTTTCAGTGAACCACAATGGTTCCACTAAATCCCAGGTGCTTTTGAACCAATTTAGACTATCAATAATTTTAATTTATATTCATGCCTGACACGTCATTCCAAGTTGTTTGATATACAGGGTGTCAAAAAGTCTGGTAACATGGCAGATATCTCGGAAATTAAGCATTGTACGAAAAAATGTCCATATTCAATAGTGACTTATTTCGTGGGGAAAATTCATTAGTTCGGAGGGGGGGGGGGGTACTTTGAAACCTTAAATAGTTATCTTTATTTTTAATCTTTTATTCAGATTGTTCACATTTTTCAAGAAATGTTTTATTCTTGGTGTTTTTTCAATTGATCCAACCGTTTAGGAGATAGAAGCCCTGAAAGTATAGAACTTTTAAAGTTTTGAACCCAATTTTATCGACGAAGTCAAAGAGATAGAGAGTGTGTCTTACAAACATTCTAATTTTTCATGTGCTTAAGAATCCGAAGTTAGAATTTCAAAAATACAATATTTTTCAATAAATACTCACAGACTCTGCCTCCATAGGACTGCTGCCCCCAAGACTTTGCTTGTGCACTAAAAATTTTGAATTTCTGAAATTTGATTTCGGATTCTTAAAGACCTTCAAAAAGTAAAATAGGAATGTCTTCAAGACCCACTCTCTATCTCTTTGTCTTCATTGATAAAATTGGGTTCAAAACTTTAAAAGTTCCAATACGCAGAACGATTATACGCAGTAGGAAAGTTCGGACCAAAACTCGATAACTTTTTTGTTACTAAAAAAAGAGTGTTAAAATTTTGCACAAACATAAAATAGTATATGACGCTTCTAATGAATTGCTTTTTATTAGAATTTTTCGTAATACAAAATTTTTAAAAAATAAATAAAAATCTACGAACTGGGTACTGCTCCAACCAGCCCTAAGGACATGTAAATAGCGTTAATGCTTCCATGTCCACAGTGGCGCAATTGGTTGGCGCGTCTGCACGGTGAGCAGAAGGTTCCTCGTTCGAACCAGGCTGTGGAATTTTCTTTCCTATTTTCATCAATAATGAGTGTTCTAATTCCCTCCCTCTGGCATGAATGCATGCTTCACAACGTCGCCGCATGGACTGACGTAAAAAGTTCAAAAGTTCCTGGTTCTTCGCGAATCTGGTCCGCAGCTCTTCATCCGATCCCACTGGTGTCTCGTATGCCAATATCTTTAATTGTCTCTACAGATTCCAAACAACTGTTTCCTGTAGGTAGGATTTCAACTTTTTTATCTCAAAAACAATGCCCCAGAGATAAAAATGAAAGAGGTAAATGTTGCTTAGATTTTATCCCTCTATCACCTAGAAGCCGAGAGAAATATACCTGCCAAATTTCAAGTTTGTGGGCTTCATAGTTCTGGAGATTTCTTAATGAATGAATGAATGAATGAATGAGTGAGTGTATACATTTTTCGCTCTTTCTTTTATATAATAGTGATTTCCCCCTGCAAAAATCCTCGTCGTCCTCGGCCGGGGTCGAAGTCACATCTACGGGCATCAGAGCAATACCACCTAGGCAGAAGGCCTGATAACAGAAACGTCATACACGGTTACATCATCATTAGTCGACCATTGTTAATCCTATTCCTACCAATAATAAGCCCTAATGACGATGTACCAATTTGATCGACTAATGATGATGTAACAATGTATGACGTTTCCGTTATCAGACCTTCTGTCTAGGAGGTGTTGATCAGAGGAGATCACGCAACCACTGAGCCATCGAGGCCAATTAGGAAAAGTAAAATTGTCTGCTGGACAGAGAGTAATGCCCACGCAAATGGCCAGAGAGCGCCAGTGAAAAAAAAATCACGCTTTAAACAATGGAGTTTCCCTTCCTGTATTTCTTCATCCATAACCATAGCCAAAGTAATTTTTTATGGCCTATTGTTGCAGAAACTTTACTCTGCATTGTAGGACATGACATACATTGGGCGAGGTCAAAAATGCAAATACCGAGTTGGGTTGGTGAAGCATTGATTATTGCTCTATTGTTAACGTATTGTTGACTATCATGGCAACAATGGCTTTCTTCACTAACTCGGTGTTAGCATTTTTGACTCACCCATTGTTGGTCCGCGCGTATCATTATTTTTACCCGTTTTGGGCCAACCTGACACTCGGCACATGTAAACCTTACCCTGAACCTAACGAACATCTGGTGCAAGTATGAGCTCAAAAGGATAAGTGGTTCAAAAGTTTTGAGAACATTTACAGACGCACCCTAAATTTTTATATAGACCTATCCAATGAAACCGAAACTGGAGTAACTGCGCAGAAGCAGGACAGCAAAAAACTTGCGTTTCCTACCTTGAAATGTACAAACGGAAGTTTTTTTGCTGTCCTGCTTCTGCGCAGTTAGTCCAGTTTCGGTTTCAAGGAAAAGATAAACTCTGGCGCCATCTCTTGAGTAAGCAAACAAACATAACCAAGATATATGATTTTTACCCCTTCCCCCCTACTTTAGAGGCATGTAAACCTTACTCTTGACCTAAGGAATATATGTTGCAAATATTAGCTCAATCGGATAAGTGGTTCAAAAGTTTTTAGAACATTTACAGACGCACCCTGAGCCTGAATTTTTATATATAAAGATTGCGATGTTTCTTGACTGGGATTGTCCCACTGTGCGATGTTTCTTGACTTAGTTTAATTAATCAATCTAATCGGTTAATAACGATTAATCGCTTAGCTTTATACAGGTCGAATCTCACTATAACGAGCCCCACTATAACAAAATTTCACTCTAACGAATTATTTTTTTGGTCCCGCCTAGACCTAACTAATCTGATGTACAATAAACTTCACTTTAACGAATTTCATTTTAACAAAATTTCTCTTTAACAAACATTTTCGAGCCCCCACACACTTCAGCAAAACCTCGATGTAACGAATTTTGAATCGATATTCGATACCGAAGTACTGTAGTATCGCCCATAACTTCATTGACACACCACAGGTGGCAGCACTGAATTTGACGTTTTTCGCCATCTGGTGACTAAATTTGTAAGCAGAGACAATTGTAAAAGGAGACTTGGCATTAGCTTCTACTTCCTGTAATGCGTTTCACGGCTCCCAGCATGCAACGGGTTCATCAAGTTTCCTCACTTCGTCAGATGGCGCCACTGCAGTTTCAGTAATTTCACTTTCGAACAGGAAATGGGAGTTGCTAGGTTGTTTGTTTACTTCCTGTTGGCAAAGTCACGTTTGCGCAACGTGGTTTGACTGTGGCTGGGCCTAACAATGGCAGTTACTGCCTGAAGTTTGCTAGTTTGCTCTGCTCTCTTCGCTCTTTGTTTGATCTCCAATATTCAGAGACGTATTTATCAAAGCTATCTTTTAAATTTAAAATGTCAGGAAGATTTTGTGCTATAAAAATTTTTTAAAACCGTCAAGGTGAAGGGAAAAAATTAAAATTCTTCAGATTTCCACCTGATGCACGAAGATGAATTTTGGGTTGCTATTTTTTTTTAATTCTTAAGTTAAGCTGTAAATGTTCCGTTCAAAATACCAACGGCAACGAAAAAGCGTTTTGTATTGATGTGTCTTAACATTTAAAAGGTAATTTAAGACCTGAAGTTAAAGTTTTCTTTAATGAACTTTCATTAATTTTTGAAAACTGCATCTGGTGCTTCATTCTTTTCTGTTTGACTACCTCTAAAACTTGTACATATTATATATGAAATTTCCACTAAAATGGCATACTATTATTCCGTAAAAATTGCTGGTTATACTAGCAGGCTCTTATGAAATTCAGAATTTTCTCTGAAAACCAGTACCCTCTTTTCTTGGCATAGAATCATTTTTAAACGATTGCATCATTAATTTTTAAAGAAATTTTATACAAAAAAAACCAGTATTTTTTATTATTATTATACTCTGGTTCTTAATTCATAAAATTTATTATTATAATTTCAGTAGCCTGCCTAGTATTTTAAAGAATATTTTAACCTTAAATAGCCATAAGCCATTTTAATAGCAGGTATTTTCGCTGACGGATCATTTCATTCACTCTTTGTTTTTTTAGCCAGTGTTATTTTTAAAACTAATTTAATAATGCAGATTTTGTTATCTATTTAGGTGTTTTTCATGTATTCTTCAGATGTGGAACATTGTTATTGGCATCAGAAAGAGATGATTTACTGGAAAAAGATGTGTAAACAATAAGGAAAACATATAAATTGTGTTCATTATACATTATATTTTGTAGAACCTTACAAAAGTTTTATATATTTTTACACGCTTTTCTTTAACTTGACATCTCTGTTTGTTTGGGTGGAATTTTGTAATCCATATTAAAGTTACTTCCTATTAACTGACTGACTTGAAATTTTGCACACTTACTTACTCTTGATGACAATACATAAATCAATTAAAAAATCTACTAAATAATTGATTAATTAATGGGAATTAATTAATTTAATATTTATATGAAGACTTTACCAATAGATGGCGTTAAAGTGTGTTTTTAATTCTAAAATTATTGTTTGATTATATTTTGTAATAAAACATTTACTATTTTAAACGTTGTATTCATAAACTGCGAAAATAATTATAAATAACTATGTATATAAAATTAATTACATAAATCTGGCAAATATTTAAAAATTCTATTGGAACTGCCCTGTAAATATTGCATGTTATGTTGATGTTTATTTTTTTACATTTTTGATGGAATAAAATCGGACCTTGAAAAATGAATCGAAGTGTTTTTCTTACAGCGAAATTTTATGCCATAAAAACAGAATTTAAACAATTTGGATTAATGAATACGATTGATGAAATACAATAGTTAAAACCAATATCAAGCTAAAAAGCATGGGAGGGTAGCAGCAAGCACGGATGAAGGGGGGGGGGGGATAGCAGTAATGAAAACGTTATTACGTCATTTATCAATTTACCGCAGTTTCTTGTATGACGTCAGTAATGAACGCTCCCCGTAGAACTTCCTCGGACTGTCAGAGGGCGCCACATGACCGGAATTACAGAATTTCAATCGGCTAATCGTCAAATGGCAAGTCTCCTTTTACAATTGTCTCTGTTTGTAAGTTATTGAATGAGATCCTACCCTCCTATGCTGTGAGAGACACTGGATATAATGGCTAGTAGAAATTTTTTGTGGCTTTAAAGCCCTCACAACAAACAAATTTAGAAAATCTACACTAGAGAAAGGCAAATAATTAAAGGAGCTTCACAAAAATATGTGAAAAGTACAATTTTGATACAAGTTACTACACCTGTATTATCAGCGATTGCTACCACAAACACGGTGAATCATTAGAAAAAAAAACCAAAAGAAAACCAGAATACGCAATTTAGAACGCAGTGATGAATACAAGCAGTGGAAACGACTCATCATGGCCTACTATAATACGAGGTCTGTTCAAAAAATACGTAGACTGACGTCATAAAACAAAATATACTTTATTCAGAAGTTACACATCTGGGTCCCCTTCAAAGTACTCTCCTCTCCGACGCACACACTTATCCCAACGGTGTTTCCACTTTTGGTAACAGTCCTGGAACGCTTCTTTTGTGATGTCCTTCAGCGCCTTCGTCGCATTTGCCTTTATGTCGGGAATCGTCTCAAATCTCCTTCCTTTCAAAGGTCTTTTGAGTTTGGGAAACAAGAAGAAGTCACAAGGAGCGAGGTCAGGTGAGTAGGGTGGGTGAGGAAGAACAGTGATCGAGTGTTTGGCCAAAAACTCTCGAGTTCTGAGGGCTGAATGGGCTGGAGCGTTGTCGTGATGAAACAACCAGTCACCTCTCGTCCATATTTCTGGCCTTTTCCACTCGTCCAGTGGCAGTTTTTCCGAGTTTAACACAAAATTTCACAGCAACTCTTTGCTCGTTCAAGTCACTCATTCTAAAAATCCGCCAAACGAAAAAAAACACACTTCACAAACAACCGCGTAGCTAATCAACCAATACTGATATTTGCAATCAAAAAACTGCCTTGTAATCAGCGGATCTGTCAGAAGATGGCGACACCAAGCGATTTTGATTGGGACCAACAGGGCCCGCGCAATTCAAACAGTCTACGTATTTTTTGAACAGACCTCGTATAGTGTGACGCATTCAGTTATTTTGCTTAAGGTTACGGTAACCCTCCTTTCAAAAGGTTCCACTACACGCTAGCGTGATTATTGTGTAAAAACTCTCCTGAGAACTTGTTGTGTTTAAAAAAAATTAAAATTGAAACAAGATTCACCAATCTGAAAACCACGCCATGCAGAGATTAGGCCTAAATACAGTACTGTACAGTAATTAAAAATTTAACGTGGCTTTACTGTGTCTTTTTTTTAGCCTATTAGAGCTTCCCCTCATTTTAACGAAGTTTCAGTATAACGAATTTTTTTTTATGGAACCCTGAGATACGTTATAGTGAGGTTCGACCTGTATTTGAAACAACATTTATCGCCCAACAGATAACTACATTTATCGATTAAACGGATCACGATTAATCGCCAACTTTAAACTGGACACCAACGAGTGAGGTTGGAAAAAGAGAGGAGGCAAAGATGTTTCGAAGATGGAGAGCAGGCTAAGACTAGCCCGGGAGAGAAGTTGGCGACGGGAGAGAAGCTTGGAACAAGTAGAAAACGAAGGCGCACGCCAATAAAGAGGTTTTAAAAGGAAATAGCGAAAGATAGAGAGGGATGAAAACGAGTTGGAAGGGCGACGAGAAGTAAGAAACCCTCAAGAGAGAGAGGTAGAGGATTTTGGTACATGGTGTGCTGAAAGAAAAAAGTATGAGACAGATTACGACAGAGCTGAGGAAGTGTACTTGCCATGGAAGGAAGGAACCTCAGGGATCCGGGAGCTCGCATCAGCGTAGAGGACTCGGCTGGAACAGTGTCGAGGATAAACCGTGATCCAACAGGCAGCGATTTCGAAAAGGCGCGGGCGGCAGCGCGCGAACTGACGTCAGTTTCTGCGCGTTGCGCGGCTTACGATAGGACACAGGCGAAAACAAAGGCAGTAAGTGACCTTTATGCTTATTTTCCATTCTTTAATATCTAAAAGAATTAATAGTTTCTGAGAACATTATCGCCATTTAAGAATATCCTTTATCTCTAAGTTCTCGAACTTAAAGGTGAACGTTATAAAGGGTCGGGACACGTTAATATGACCACCTCTCTTCGAACATGTTGGAACGTTCCATGGTATACAGATGAAAAATCATTGCATATCATTAAAAGCTGACAACAGCAGACGTGTAGTAGCATCTGCTAACACAGCAATTGTCGCCGTCATGGGCAGAGCAAGTGACCTGTCGGACCTCCAAAAGGGAATGAGCATTGGCTATCGGGCCAAGGGGGGCAAAATTTCAGAGACGGCAAGATGGGGGACGGAAAATACCGAGCACTTCCCCAAACTCCGACATAAAATTTCGGATATAAGCCGTGAAAAACAACGGCGAAATTCCCCTGACGTGGACTGTGAGGTGGCCAGGGTCCGCGTGATAGAAGTTGACGGTGGTGTTGCCAACTTTCACGCACTCCACATCGACGATGCGATCCGCAATTGCACTTGATTTGCAGAGCATTCTCAACTCCGTAGAGGAGAGTCTCTGCAACACCAAGATGGAAGGGTCTTCTGAAGCTAAAACGGGCGATACTCCGGATTTGGAGTACAGCGCCTTCATGAACGTGGCAACGGAAAAAGGCCCGTCCGCCATTAACATGACCATTCGGTCCATTGCAAATATAAAGTCACAAAAGAGCAGTTCAAAGGGGGGGGGGTAAACCTCCCCCGGGGTTCGCCGGGGGGAGGGTCACTCAAAGTCACACAATTACTCACGCACGCGTTGGATGGTTGGTTGCGGCGTGAATAATTTACAAGTCCAGGAATTAAAGTCACTCACAAGCACTAACACTACTCACTCATCACTACTTCGTCCGCTCTAGAGCTGTTGGAGCTAAGGCAGATGGTGTTGCCTTAGCAGACGCCTAAACTAGGATCTTAACTTTCGAGGCGTCTAGGCGCACCTGCTGAAAGTGTCTAGCAGTCCGATTATAGACTGCGCAACTTATTTAAACGCCTCAAAAACGAGGCCCGTTCGCTACCGGCGAAGTATCAAAATGCCATCGGAAAAATGAGGTGGAAAGCCCGGTCTTCTCCGATGACCTCGCATAAACACTTGGATGTTGAAAAGCGTTTCTTAAACGAAGACGGACCATTCAAGAAGAAAAAAAATCGGAGTTAAATGGCCACTTTCCTCCATACAGCTGTGAGTGATGGAGGATGACCTAGCGATTGACTCACACGCGCCAGCCAAAGTTCTTTATTAATGAAGGCGATCGCCAGAGCTAGGTCCGGTTTCAATACCTCGCCAGGGGAATCGTTCATGAAGAAGCGCACAGACTGATACGAAAAGTGCACCAGCCCATAGTGCTGCTTCAAACGATCCCAAATCGATTTTTCAAACGGGCACTCGTAGAAAATATGGCTGACCGTCTCGTCAGCGCCGCAGAACAAACATCCAGCAGACTCCACCACTCGCCACTGATGAAGTTGTGTAAGAGAGTGAAATCCGTGATGCAACAGTCGCCATTGAAAATTAAATAAAGTACGCTCGAAAGCAAAAGAGTTCAGTAGCTTTAGGACTGCTGCCCACGGATAATTAGGGAAGAACTTAAAGATGTCAGTTGTTTCCCCTGGGTCGGACTGGTGGAAGAACCACGATAGGCGTAATGAGCCCCACTCTTGTGGATCCAGACTGCGCAACGTGGGCAAAAAAGTCACAAAATCGGTGATGAATGTCTTATATATGTTTGGATGACGATGATAAGTAACCACTGGCAACAAGGAAGCAATGGAAGCCTATTCACCTTGAAGAAAAAACGTAGATGCGAGAAAACAAAATTCGCCCACATGGGGGAGGGAAAAGGAATACCCGAATCATTGCAGCCGGTCTGGCAGCAATAAGATATCGTTTGATGTCGGGTAAACCTAAGCCACCTGTCTCGAAGGGGGTGAATATGAATGAGGCTCGCACTGGATGACTTTACTGAGCAGACATTCCCCACACGCAGCTCACCATCGCACTACGCAGTCTCTGAAGGTCTTTGTAAGAAGGCAAAGTGAATAGGCATTTAGATGTTAAAACTGTAAACACATGTGTCTTTATAAACCTCACCTTGACAAACATTGAAGTTTCGTCACGGCGAGCGATGCACTTCTCAATCACTTGTTGCCAGTGCATAGAGTCCATAGTCTGTAAGAAAGAGAAGACATATCCTAGCACCACGATTCGGTCACACCATGTTATTGGGAAAGTTTTAAGATAGTCCACAGTCCAGTTCCCAATAGCAATACCTTTCGACTTGACGAGGTTGATGGAACTCTCCGTCGAAGTACTAAAGCAGTCAAAGGTCTCTTTATAGATGCTCAAGGAATATGAATCAGACGCAAAAAGCACTACGTCATCCGCATAAGCCAGTTACTGATGTTTATGGATGCGGCTGGAGATCATATCCTCGAACATCTTGGTGGCGATTCAAAAACTGTAGTAAAGCTTCCCTGTAAAAAATGTACAGGAGGGGGGATAATGGGCCCTTGCCTGACACCTTTTAAGAGTTCGAAGGTGGAAGATGTGGAACCATTAATCGCCACGCATGATGTGGCCGAATCGTAGAGAGCGGAGATCATCGTAGCGAAAGCCCGAAGACGAAGATGACGAAACACTTTAAAAAGAAATAAGTGATTTACTTTGTCAAACGCCTTCTGTTGGTCAAGGCTTAACACAGCTAGAGTTTGATGGCGTGCACAGGCTTCCTCCATCACGCACCGAATGGTGGTTAAATTGTCGGACATCCTGCGAGATGGAATAGAGCAGGATTGTCCGGGGTTGATGAACTCGTCGGGTAGATTTTAAGTCTTGATTGGAAGACGCCGGTGAAGACCTTATAATCTGTGTTAAGAAGGGTTATAGGCCTCCACTGGGTGACGAGCTCTGGATTCGGCACTTTAGGGAGCAGGATGATTTTCCCCACAGTGAACTCTGCTGTGATGGAGGAAGGATCCTTGATGATCGAATTTAGCACTTGAACCAAGAAAGGGCCAAGAAGTTTCCATGTCGCATTGTAAAAAGAGTATGGAATGCCATCCATATCCGGGCTGGACTGATGACGGCCGTCCGCTGACAGGAACTTCTTGACTTCGTCTTCGGTGAAGGGACGTGTAATGAAGGCATCGGAATCCTCTGAAAAAGGTCGTAGTGACTCAATCCAATTGTCCGTGGCATCTGATGGGAAGATTGGGTTGCTAAAGACAGATGAAAAGTGGGAATGGAACCCTGATAAGATATCAGAATCAGCATCCACTTCCCTACATTCCACTACTAACCGGCGTTCATTTCTTGACGTTAGCTCGTTGTCTCTCTTCAGCGAATGCGGCCGATGACATATTTCTTACGTCAGCAGCCCAGGTGAGTTTGGCTCTGAGCGCTGAGCCAGATGCTTTTCGGATCATCAGAGCGTTGATTTCGCTCTTCATCTGACGAATATCGGTCGCAAACTCCTCCTTAGGGGTGGAATTTCGGAGGAGCCGGAGAATTTCTTGGAGCATAAAGAGATGACGACGGCGGCGCCTCGCAGCATCAATCCCAATCTTCCTAAAAAATCGTTTGATTTTTTCTTTGAAAACAAACCACGAAGCAAGAGTAGGGGACACATTGTGGAGATGCTTTCCCATATACGTTAAGCAATGAATGAAGAAGTGGTCTCTGCTGAGGAAGACATCGAAGCCCCATTGGGTGATGTTTCGACGTCTTTGGAGGAGGAATTTAAAGCTCTGTCTCCTCCGTCTCTACCAGCGTCGCAGCCAGTGGGAGTCACCCGTCCTCCGTCGGTATTTCCTGTGTCAACTTCGGCTCCAACGGCGATCATCTCCACATCGACGCAGCCGGAAGGGCGTACGGAGAGCAAGTCTCCCCGTAAAAAGAAGAACCGACATCGTAGCAGAAGGGACAAGAACGCATCATCATCGTCTGAGAGGGACGGGAGTATGAGTTGCCGCCATAGTTCCTCTCATCGGACGGGCTCGCCGCTTCGAAGGTCTGCTGAGCCACTTTCGTCATCGAAGACGGACCAGCCTCCATCGAAGTTAGGTCAGCCTCTTCCACCTAAGTCCTCTGAATGAAGGTCATCTCGCTGAACATACGTTCCCTGGGTTCCTATTTTAAGCAATCGGTACTATTAACTTTTATTGCTCTGTACAGGCCAGATATCCTTCTTCTGCAGGAGGTTAAATTAGCTTCCACGCAGAAAGGTTACTATCTACCTGGCCTTCGCAGTCAATTTCCTAGTGCGCAATTCTTTATAAACTCAACGTCACCTGTTTGACAAGGGGTTGTTACAATCATCTTTAACCCTTCCATTCAGGTGACGAACTGTATTTATGAATGCAAGTGCAGAGTAATTTCGTTAGATATTTTATCATCAGGTATGATTTTCCGTTAGCTTAACGTTTATGCGCCGTGTGAAAGAGCAGAGAAACAGACATTTTTCGACGATATTAACTGTTATTTGTGTTGTGCTATGACTGTGGTGATTGCTGAAAACTTCAACTGCCATCCAGACGATGATAACAACTTTTCGTCTGGACATGTGCATCATTTATGTCAGCAAAATGCATTATTCGATCTATGGACACGCCAGTCACAGAGTAACAATCCAGGGTTCCAGGGGATCGATAATGCTTTTACTGGCTCACCGGGACAGATGGAGGTTATTCCTTCTTCTTTCTCTGACCACAGTGCCATCATATGGTCATGGAAACCTCCATCCGCAGCGAGTACCGCAGGTAGTGCTTCAAATAAAAACTGGTTCCTGAATGTTTCTCTGCTCGACAACAAGGAATACTTGGGAATGTTTCTTCAGTTTGTGGGAAAGCATCTCCACAATGTGTCCCCTACTCTTGCTTCGTGGTTTGTTTTCAAAGAAAAAATCAAACGATTTTTTTAGGAAGATTGGGATTGATGCTGCGAGGCGCCGCCGTCGTCATCTCCTTATGCTCCAAGAAATTCTCCGGCTCCTCCGAAATTCCACCCCTAAGGAGGAGTTTGCGACCGATATTCGTCAGGTGAAGAGCGAAATCAACGCTCTGATGATCTGAAAAGCATCTGGCGCAGAGCCAAACTCACCTGGGCTGCTGACATCAGAAATATGTCATCGGCCGCATTCGCTGAAGAGAGACAACGAGATAACGTCATGAAATGAACGCCGGTTAGTAGTGGAATGTAGGGAAGTGGATGCTGATTCTGATATCTTATCAGGGTTATACTCCCACTTTTCAACTGTCTTTAGCAACCCAATCTTCCCATCAGATGCCACGGACAATTGGATTGAGTCACTACGACCTTTTTCAGAGGATTCCGATGCCTTCATTACACGTCCTTTCACCGAAGACGAAGTCAAGAAGTTCCTGTCAGCGGACGGCCGTCATCAGTCCAGCCCGGATATGGATGGCATTCCATACTCTTTTTACAATGCGACATGGAAACTTCTTGACCCTTTCTTGCTTCAAGTGCTAAATTCGATCATAAGGATCCTTCCTCCATCACAGCAGACTTCACTGTGGGGAAAATCTTCCTGCTCCCTAAAGTGCCGAATCCAGAGCTCGTCACCCAGTGGAGGCCTATAACCCTTCTTAACACAGATTATAAGGTCTTCACCGGCGTCTTCCAATCAAGACTTAAAATCTACGCCGACGAGTTCATCAACCCCGGACAATCCTGCTCTATTCCATCTCGCAGGATGTCGGACAATTTAACCACCATTCGGTGCGTGATGGAGGAAGCCTGTGCACGCCATCAAACTCTTGCTGTGTTAAGCCTTGACCAAGAAAAGGCGTTTGACAAAGTAAATCACTTATTTCTTTTTAAAGTGTTTCGTCATCTTCGTCTTCGGGCTTTCGCTACGATGATCTCCGTTCTCTACGATTCGGCCACATAATGCGTGGCGATTAATGGTTCCACATCTTCCACCTTCGAACTCTTAAAAGGTGTCAGGCAGGGGTGCCCATTATCCCCCCTCCTGGACATTTTTTATATGGAACCTTTACTACAGTTTTTGAAACGCCACCAAGATGTTCGAGGATATGATCTACCAGCCGCATCCATAAACATCAGGACACTGGCTTATGCGGATGACGTAGTGCTTTTTGCGTCCGATTCATATTCCTTGAGCATCTATAAAGAGACCTTTGACTGCTTTAGTACTTCGACGGGGAGTTCCATCAACCTCGTCAAGTCGAAAGGTATTGCTATTGGGAACTGGACTGTGGACTATCTTAAAACTTTCCCAATAACATGGTGTGACCGAATCGTGGTGCTAGGATATGTCTTCTCTTTCTTACAGACTATGGACTCTATGCACTGGCAACAAGTGATTGAGAAGTGCATCACTCGCCTTGACAGAAACTTCCGGTTTCCAACTTCAATGTTTGTCAAGGTGAGGTTTATAAAGACACATGTGCTTACAGTTTTAACATCTAAATGCCTATTCACCTTGCCTTCTTACAAAGACCTTCAGAGACTGCGTAGTGCGATGGTGAGCTGCGTATGGGGAATGTCTGCTCAGCGACGTCATCCAGTGCGAGCCTCATTCATATTTACCCCCTTCGAGAGAGGTGGCTTTGGTTTACCCGATATCAAACGATATCTTATCCTGTCCGGCAGCAATGATTCGGGTATTCCTTTTCCCTCCCCCCATGTGGGCGAATTTTGTTTTCACGCATTTACTTTTTTTCTTCTAGGTGAATAGGCTTCCATTGCCTTCCTTGTTGCCAGTGATTACTTATCATCGTCAACCAAACATGTACAAGACATTCACCATTGATATTGTGACTTTTTTGCCCATGTTGCGCCGTCTGGATCCACAAGAGTGGGGCTCATTACGTCTATCGTGGTTCTTCCAGCAGTCCGACCCAGGGGAGACAACTGACATCTTCCCTAATTATCCGTAGGCAGCAGTCCTAAAGCTAGTGAAATCTTTTGCTTTCGAGCGTACTTTATTTAATTATTAATGGCGACTGTTGCATCACGGATTTCACTCTCTTACACAACTTCATCAGTGGCGAGTGGTCGAGTCTGCTGGATGTTTGTTCTGCGGCGCTGACGAGACGGTCAGCCATATTTTCTACGAGTGCCCGTTTGCAAAATCGATCTGGGATCGTTTGTAGCAGCACTACGGGCTGGTGCATTTTTCGTATCCGTGTGTGTGCTTCTTCATTAACGATTCCACCGGCGAGGTATTGAAACCGGACCTAGCTCTGGCGATCGCCTTCATTAATATAGAACTTTGGCTGGCCTGTGTAAGTGGATCGCTAGGTCATCCTCCATCACTCACAGCTGTATAGAGGAAAGTAGCCATTCAATTCCGATTTTTTCTTCTTCTTGAATGGTCAAAGCTAGGTCCGTCTTCTTTTCAGAAACGCTTTTCATCATCCAAGCGTTTATGCGAGGTCATCGGAGGAGACCAGACTTTCCACCTCACTTTTCCGATGGCCTTTTGATACTTCGTCGGTAGCGAATGGGCCTTGTTTTTGAGGCGTTTTAATAAGTTGCGCAGTCCTTGTTCGGACTGCTAGACACTTATAGCATGTGCGACTAGACGCCTAGAAATTTATGATTCTAGTTTAGGCGTCTGCTGAGGCAACACCATCTGCCTTAGCTCCAACTGCTTCTTAGCGGACGTTGTAGTGATCAGTGAGTAGAGTTAGAGCTTGCGAGTGACTTTTAATTCCTGGACTTGTAAATTATTCACGGGCGCAACCAACCATCCAACGCGTGCGTGAGTAATTGTGTGACTTTAAGTGACCATCCCCCCGGCAAACCCCCTTGAACTTCTCTTTTGTGACTTTATTTTTACAATGGATCGAATGGTCATGTTGATGGCGGACGGGCCTTTTTCCGTCGCCACGTTCATGAAGGCGCTGTACTCCAAATCCGGAGTACCGCCTGTTTTAGCTTCAGAAGACCATTCCATCTTGGTGTTGCAGAGACTCTCCTCTACGGAGGTGAGAATGCTCTGCAAATCAAGTGCAATTGCGGATCGCATCGACGATGTGGAGTGCTTGAAAGTTGGCAACACCACCGTCAACGTCTATCACGCGGACCCTGGCCACCTCACAGTCCACGTCAGGGGGAATTCGCCGTTGTTGTCCACGGCTTATATCCGAAATTTTATGTCGGAGTTTGGGGAAGTGCTTGGTATTTTCCGTCCCGACCATGCTGACACTCCCCGACTCCAGAACGGCGACATATAATTTGATATGAGGCTGGACAAGGACTTTCCAGATTCCCTTATTTTACATGGAGAACGTGCCTTCGTTTACTATAAGGGGATGAGGCAGTGCTGTTGGTACTGCAAGAAATCTTCAAGAAATCTTCAGAAATTGCCCTCTCCTGAAAAAGTGTGTGAAATGTTCACGCTTGGTGGGCAGATACCATCGTTGCCGGAGAAGATTGACAGCAGTGCAGCAGCAGTTATGTCAACGCCTCTTATGTCACCGAAGATGACAACAGTAGACCATATTGCAGAGCCACAACGACCGGCCCAGCCCGTACCTTCTCCACGCACGTCGCGGGCCGTTTCACCTGAGCCATCTTTGCCTCCACTACCAACTGAAGATTAGCAGTCGTGATGGATGAAGAAGTGGTCTCTGCTGAGGAAGACATCGAAGCCCCATTGGGTGATGTTTCGACGCCTTTGGAGGAGGAATTTCCAGCTCTCCCTCCTCCGTCTCTACCAGCGTCGCAGCCAGTGGGAGTCACCCGTCTTCCGTCGGTATTCCCTGTGTCATCTTCGGCTCCAATGGCGATCATCTCCACATCGACGCAGCCGGAATGGCGTACGGAGAGCAAGCCTCCCCGTAAAAAGAAGTACCGACATCGTAGCTGAAGAGACAAGAAGGCATCATCATCGTCTGATAGGGACGGCAGTATGAGTAGCCGCCATAGTTCCTCTCATCGGACGCGCTCGCCGCTTCGAATGTCTGATGAGCCACTTTCGTCATCGAAGACGGACCAGCCTCCATCGAAGTTAGGTCTGCCTCTTCCACCTAAGTCCTCTGAATGAAGGTCATCTCGCTGAACCTACGTTCCCTGGGTTCCTATTTTAAGCAATCGGTATTATTAACTTTTATTGCTCTGTACAGGCCAGATATCCTTATTCTGCAGGAGGTTAAATTAGCTTCCAGGCAGAAAGGTTTCAATCTACCTGGCCTTCGCAGTCAATTTCCTAGTGCGCAATTCTTTATAAACTCATCTTCACCTGTTGGACAAGGGGTTGTTACAATTATCTTTAAACCTTCCATTCAGGTGTCGAACTGTATTTATGACTGCGAGTGCAGAGTAATTTCGTCAGACATTTTATCATCAGGTGTGACTTTCCGATCACGACGTCGCTTGATGGCTGAAGCAGGGACGTATCCTCAGCAACTTCTGAAGACGGAGGGAGTGCTGATGGCGGCACTAATCCCTGCTCGTCTTCAGTTGGTAGTGGAGGCAAAGATGGCTCAGGTGAAACGGCCCGCGAAGTGCGTGGAGAAGGTACGGGCTGGGCCGGTCGTTGTTGCTCTGCAATATGGTCTACTGTTATCATCTTCGGTGACGGAAGAGGCTTTGACGTAACTGATGCTGCACTGCTGTCAATCTTCTCCGGGCAACGATGGTATCTGCCCACCAAGCGTGAACATTTCACACACTTTTTCAGGAGAGGGCAATCCCTCCTGATATGAGAAGATTTCTTGCAGCACCAACAGCACTGCCTCATCTCCTTATAGTACACGAAGACATGTTCTCCATGTAAAATTAGGGAATCTGGAATGTCTTTGTCCAGCCTCATATGTCGTCGTTCTGGAGTCGGGGAGTGTCAGCGTAGTCGGGACGGAAAATTCCGAGCACTTCCCCAAACTCCGACATAAAATTTCGGACATAAGCCGTGGACAACAACGGCGAAATTTCCCTGACGTGGCCAGGGTCCGCGTGATAGAGGTTGACGGTGGTGTTGCCAACTTTCACGCACTCCACATCGACGATGCGATCCGCAATTGCACTTGATTTGCAGAGCATTCTCAACTCCGTAGAGGAGAGTCTCTGCAACACCAAGATGGAAGGGTCTTCGGAAGCTAAAACCGGCGGTACTCCAGATTTGGAGTACAACGCCTTCATAAACGTGGCGACGGAAAAAGGCCCGTCCGCCATCAACATGACCATACGGTCCATAATAAGAATAAAAGATCACAAAAAATAAGTTCACGGGGGGGGGGGGGGGGGGTGAAACCTCCCCCGGGGTCGCCGGGGGGAGGGTCACTAAAAGTCGCAATATTATTCACGCACGCGTTGGATGGTTGGTTGCGGCATGAATAATTTCTAAGGCAAAGAATTAAAGTCACTCACAAGCACTAACACTACTCACTGATCACTACAACGTCCGCTCTAAAAGTCTGCTCATCTCGGGAAACTCGCAATCGGCTGCCTCTTTTATTTGGCTTTTTAATTAGCCCGCTTTGCATTTTAAAACTAACAGCCAATGAGCTTCGTCCTCCCTGCCTCTCGAACCTTCGGGACCGGTTAAAAAATTGCCTAGAAGGGGGGAAGGTATTTCTCCGTTTTTGCACCCACCCTTCTACTAACCCCGCTCGATGTTGCTGTATCTGTGTGTTCGACATAATCTGTTCACTTCTCTTGGCTCGACTCCGTCTCGCCTATGAGAAGTGATCTGACAAAAATTAATGAGAATGAATGAGTCGTTACCCTGAAAAGCTAATAAACTCGACAGGGCTTTTCCGCCCAGGAAAAACATTATGAAATTTGAAAACTGTGCATGGAAAATGGGAAATGAGTTTCTAATGAGTTTTTCTGTTTTTGTCTACATTAGCTAGCCATACCTTTCACTTTATCCACTTGATTTTTTCACCGGGGTTTTTGCTAAACCCACATTTTACATGATGCTCTACAATTTTCTAAATAACACATGGGGTCTAACCCCTACCCCTACAAAATTAAAATTTTCAAAATTTACCCCTTCACCCTCAGGGACGCGAAATATTTTTATTCTGAATTAGGGGACATTAAAACCAAATAATCAACAATCATTTTTCCCCAATCTGTTCCCCTTGAGTCGTTATTTGGACCTAAAGAAGGGACACCAATTATGAAACACCCTGTATATACCTGCGATCTTGAAAGTCTGGAAAATTTGAATAAAATGAAACATGCTTCTCTGGCATCGCCATATAGTGACATCCTTTGAAAAAGAAAAGTCTAGCTGATATGCCCGTCGGGGTTGCTCGGGCTGTTTGTTCCAATGACGTACATTAAATGTAGATTCCGAATCCTATTGTTAACATCGCCACCAAAGTGAAGCCAAATGAAGCCATGGCAGTTCTGGGCAGGAGTGAGCCGTGGTATTGTTAGCTGTGTGGCTTCTTTGTTTTTGACGATTTTGGGCCCGAAGAATAATTAATTCAAAACCATTCCTCAAAGTTTCCGCGTACAACCGTACAAAGAGACACGAAAAAAGATGAGGAATCACTTTCCACAACCATAAATCGAAAATACGTACTGAAAGATTATCGAAACGAAATTGAAACCATGATCGAAAAATTGTTTATAAAATATTATAAAATACTTCAAATACAAAGTTAACGAAGAGATAAACTTATCATTCCGTGATCGGAATGTGAAAGAATTACTAATCAGGTACCCTCATGTCTAGTCATGTGTTTTGTTCACTTTCGGCCATGACTGTTCTTGAAGGCGGACCTTCCCACTTCAAGTATACTGGCAGGTTTCCGGGTCTATCTTTAATATACGTCATTGGTTTGTATGATGAAATTTTGCATTATTGATGCTGAAATTTAAGCTATGGTCACTTTAATCATTATATAGTAATTTTACTTCTATAAACGAATCTAGTTAATAAAATAATATTAATATGTCAAATTAAGAGTTACAATAGTATATAACTAAATTTTAGCACGTTCTTTTAATCTCCTGGTCTGTGCACACGCGCAAATTCTATTGTTGTAGTGAACAATTGGATTGCTGTATTTATGGAAGAAGCGATTTCAGTCTCCTCTATTGCATGAATTTGGCTACTTCTCAAACTTAATGTAATTTAACACTCGTACAATGTAAGTGCGCTAGAGAGCCTTTATTATCATATGATAATAAAGGCTCTCTAAAATGCGCCGTCTGGCCTCGCCATCTAGTGACATCCTTTGAAAACAATTCAACTTTTCGAAAAATAAGAATAACTTAATAAATTGATAAAAACACGGTATAAAAAGTACCTTAAATATGGCACAGTAACTTTAACTACGTACATGGAAAGTTTCGTGGAGATTCGTTGAATATTTTCTGAGTTGTAAAAGGACAAACACTCCAACAGACTGATTTATAATATATACAGGGTGTTTTTGAATTGAGTACAGATTTTTTGGGAGATGATAGAAGAGGTCCTTAGAAGTATTTTTTGTCATATGAACATGGGGTCCCCGCAGCTCCGTTTACTTACAATACTGCATTGAACAATCAAATGACACCGGGATGCAGTGTACGTTGGTAGGCCTAGATTATTTTATTTTTAACAATTAACACGAGCAATCTACTGTAGTAACTTTTAAAGTAATTGTTTGCAAAGAAATTTCAAGGTGCACGTGCTTGTTTGTTGAAAAGTCTTAGGACAAACTTCGTCAAGGAGATTCCATGGTATCCAACCCCTTTGTAAAAAACGATTAGTCCATATGTAAATGAACTAATCGCATTCTGGGAAAGCAGTAGGTGTTTTAAAAAGTTCACTTGATGTACTTTTTACATGTGTAAAGTTAAACAAACAGTATGAATCGCTTTACATGGAATGATTATGCAGACGTGCATCTGTGCCTCGGTGCTGCTGGTACCATGGATGGTGCAAGGCGTTTGTATGCTGAACGTTATCCCAACATACTGTAAAAGTCATACAGTAGATTGCTTGTGTTAATTGTTAAAAATAAAATAATCTAGGCCTACCAACGCACACTGCGTCCCGGTGTCATTTGATTGTTCAATGCAGTATTGTAAGTAAACGGAGCTGCGGGGACCCCATGTTCATATGACAAAAAATACTCCTAAGGACCTCTTCTATCATCTCCTAAAAAATCTGTACTCAATTCAAAAACACCCTGTATATGGATTACTCACAATTTAATTCAAAATTTATTATTTTGAAACATTTAGATCTTTTGATAGTTTTTGAAGTCTTCATCTTATTTAAAATTTATTTATAATTTATAATTCAGCCAAATAAGCTTAGAAAACTTTTTTAAAAGACCCCCCCCCCCATCTCAATTCAAGGAAAAAATACTTCAATATATTTTCGGATAACTCGATAAAAATGTTATAGAATTATTAAAAAGTGATAAGAAAATTAAGGCTTCATGTGGAGGTAAAGTCCTCTTTTATGCTTTTACCACAGCTTTTACTCTGGGAGTTTTGTACTTAGGGGATTTTTACCAGGAAGTTTTGTACCTGGGGTTTTGACCGGCGGGAGTTTTGTCCTATACTCGTTTCGTCATAGTTCACTTGGTCTTAATCAGATCGTCACATTCATTTCGTCCGAGAATCATTTTCTCACTTAATCGAACCGACACATTCAATTTGTCCCAGAATAATTTGGACATCAGATGCTGTGTTAAGACTGTGTTTTTACAGGATGTTATTGGTGTTACAAACAAATTAACTTGCGTTAAGTTCAATAAAAAATGAACGATTATCGAGATATCTACATTACGAGAAGCTTATGTATTTATGCTCAAATTGAGCACTGCCATTCTTCACACAGCCTCGCACTCTTCGCCTCATTTCTGCGATGGTAATAATCTCATTTTTCTACCGCTTATGATCCTAAAGAGACGACTATCGACTAGCAATATTATTATTGAATACACTTAGCATCGACTACACCAAATTTTGTGTAGTAAAATTGAATTGTGTATAATCCATTCTCGATTTTCGTGTATGGTTCCGTTAATGATTTATCGGCCTTGGTGGCTCAGTGGTTGCGTGATCGCATCTGATGCCCGAGGACACGGGTTCGAACCCCCCTCCCCACCCTGAGGACGACGAGGATTTTTTTCAGGGGGAAAATCCTGAGATCACGCACTTCCTTCGGAAGGAAAGTAAAGCCTTTGGTCCCGTGTAGTCATTTGCCGGTTACACGTTAAAGAACCCTTGCAAGGAAAAATTTGCGGCCCCTATAACGCCGTCCTGAAATGACCATGGCACTTGAAAAGGACGTTAATACCAAACAAACCAACCAACCGTTAATGATTTTGTGATTTGGCTCCGTTGGTTGATTCACCATTGCATTAAGATTAGAACGTGTGTTAGGTTATATACATATTTTGTTACATTTTTTGCATTATATGGAATATGATTTTCTTAAGTATAGTTGGGCGATTATAGACCTTTTCGAGTGGAAGTTGTGCTGCCGCCATTATGAGATGTTGGTTTGAGCGAACAGAGCATGTTAAGCACTCAGCTTGAGCAAATAACATAAGAAAAGTAGTAATTAACGTTGAGGAAAATTTATTAAGAAACATTCTAAGTACATAACCCTCAACTTCAAAATTAATACGAGGTCTGTTCAAAAAATAACCGAACTCTTTTAATTACGTGGCAACGTATCATCATAGCGACGAGCGGTTGGCAGCACTGCAATTTTCATATCCTTCGGCGTAATGGACTATTTACAAGTTTTTACATGTTGTTAAGTTTCCCAGTTACCTCCATTTAAGTGCAACTTGTTTTAGCGGTTTTTTTGTGTTTTTTTTTCAGTGGCGACTTTTACGAGAGCAAATTTTGCGATAAAACTGGGAAAAGCATTCACAGAATCGCAAAAAAAAGACCACTGTTGTGGCAAGACAACTCATGGTTCCTTCATAATGACAATGCGCCTGCCCACTCAGCCTTGTTAATTCGTCAGTTTTATGCCAAAAATCAGATTACTGTCCTTCCCAGACTTAGCTCCCTGCGAATTTTTCTTGATACCAAAATTAAAATCAGTGCTGAAAGGACGCTGTTTTGACTCCATTGATGACATTAAGAAAAACTCGTCACTGGCATTGAAGGATATTCAAAAAAAAAAAAAGGTTTCCACTACTGTATGGTAAAATGGGAACACCGCTGGAACAAGTATGTGAGCAGAGGAGAGGAGTACTTTAAAGAAGACAAAGACCAATAAGCTGTAGATTAAAAAAAATATAAAAAAAGTTATTTTTTGAACAGACCTCGTATTTACATAAGCTTCAAGAGCCAGGAAAATGCACTTCTGTAAACTACAGTTCCGTTTAACTTTATTGCACATTTTTACACAAAGTATAGACTATAAAATATTTATTTTTTCTTAATTAATATTTTATAGACCATCTGGTTAGCTATTTGAACTAGTCCATAATTGCTTCCTGCACCTTCTTCTGAATCGATTCTGGGTTGCTACTTGAACTAGTCCGAACCTGCTTCATCGGTGTAGAATAGTGGTCTCCTGAGAAAATTCTTCAACAAAATATTTGTGGATGTATTAGCCAAGAAGAAACGGGGGGTTCTTGAACATCCTCCTTACAGCCCGGATTTGTCCCCATGTGACTTTCATCTCCTTGGACCGTTAAAGAAATTCCTTAACACAATGATTGAACCATAGCCAACATGATAGGGATAGCCTGTTCATTTAGCCTTCAACCTATTGTATGCACTGTCGCCGCTGTGTTTCATCATCTTGTCAATAGAGGCGCTGCTAGTACGCCAAACAACAGAGTTGGCTGAGGAGAGCAGAGTTGCCATACGGAAGGAAAACCCCCCCAAAACTACGTTTTTTTAGTCTTCAGGGGTTTTCTGGGGGGGGGGGGTTAAAGTTTTAATATCTATTTTGACTTTTAAATAATAGCTCCAATAAAGGAAACTTTGTACCACTAATGTTTTCTTCATCTTGGCCGTTCAGGATTTAGCATGTGTAAAACTATAATATATACGTGATTTTTTCGGTAATTTTTACCGTAAATAGGAATTACATGGTTAGTTTTTAAGGTTCGACCGAGGTTGCGAAGTTTAGTTCATTTATCTAGTCAGTAATTTATACTTTTGGTAGGCGACTACTTCACGCTCTTGATGCTACGGAAAATATTGTCCATGAAATGGTTTTGCATGATTCAATATAGAATTTTAGATATTTATAATTGATGTTTCCACAAAAGAATAAATAAGAATATAAAATAAATCTGTCGTTCTGCTTTATTTTTGCTTTTCATTTTTTGATTCAATGGATAGTGACTAATTTAAATTCTCATTCCATATATAAGTTGCTCAAAATCATTTAAACTTTGAAACATAACTGACGATGGTTTAAAAACCGAAACGCGTATTAATAATAAAAATTATGTTGTTGCAATTGAACCCAGTTATCACTAATATTAATTCATTCAATCTAAATGAATTCTCCTCTAGAAGTCCAGTTCTAGGGGGAAACTGTCTTTTTTTTTTAGGTAGATGATGGCGGTTTTTAACATTTCGATCTGGCAACTCTGGAGGAGTTTTAGTGTTCGAATATTTTTTAAATCTAGCATTGGCATTTAATTTTTAAGAGCCCAAATGTTTTTTTTATTTAAATTTATACCAATCTTTAGTTCTAACTAAACTGCACACATTTGTTCACGGGTTAAATGTCTTTAAAAAATTTCAAACAGTTTCTTCAATTGTTTTTTATAATATTGATTACAATAAGTGCTCCAGTTATTTTCTGCAACATCAAAAAAATCTTCATCACCGAATTAATATGTCGAACTTAATATCCTATCATACTTAAAAATATTAGTAACGATGTTTAACAATAACAATGCTAATATTAATAAAGATGTTTTAATAAATCAGCTGCTATTTATTATTGGGCATTTTCTCTTCTCATTTGGGCTCAATTTATGTAGCCCTTTCAATCTCCATTACAAGAGATATCGATTTTTTTTTCGTCTTTTGGCTTTTAAGCATTTTATTTTTTTTAAATATTTGCTTTATTTCTAAGTTTTCTATTTGTTCATTAAATTATAAAAAGTATTTTAAAAGCCTTCCATTGCCATGAACTGAAAACTTGGGAATTGAAATTCCTTGAACAGGGAATTCATGAAAACTTATCCCTGCCTTCAGTGCACTATTTGAAGAGCAAAATGGAACACAACAGTGTACCATTTTTCTAATTATGTTACTGTATGTTTTTTTCTCTCATATCAATTTTTTTACAATATTTTAAATCATTTTCTAGACGATATCACACTTGTTTTCTTTGGTGTATACTGTTCTGTGGCGTACTACGAGCGCCACCACTCGGCAGAATGATGAAAAACGTGACGTGACACGGCGACATAAAAAAACTACGAATGGGCAGGCTATCCCTATCATGTTGGCTATGGATTGAAGACTGTTGAGGAGGTGCGGAAGCAGTCCAAACAGCAACCCACATATTTTTTCGCGGACGGAATTTTTCGTCTCCCCAAACAATGCGATGCGTGCCTAAAAACGACATGGATGACTTCTTTTGAAAAACGTGTGTGCAATACATGTCATTTAATGCTACTCTTTCGAATTGCTTGTGTTCCATGTTTCCTGCCTTCTTCTTACAACACCTAATTGACTCGAACGGGGTACACTTGGAACACCCCTCATAATTAATACTTTTGAAACTGTGTTTCTTCACAGTGTTCTTCAGTTGCCTGTTCTGCTTCTCACTAGTCTTGCGTTTTTATGTATATCTATTCTGATTTCCTGTTAAAGTTAGATCTCTTTTTGTTGCTTTAACACCTATGCCACCGTAGACTGCGAGCACTGTTTGGGGAGACGGGAAATTCCGCCCCCACGAAAAAAAATTTAACTGCTTCCTGCACCCTCTCATCGGTGGTGAATCGTTGTCCCTTGATGAATTTCTTCAACGGTCCGAAGAAACTAAAGTCACAAGGGGACAAATCCAGGCTGTAAGGAGGATGTTCGAGAACCTCAGATTTCTCCTTAGCTAGTGCATCTGCAAGAACTTTTGCGACATGCGGGCGTGCATTGTCGTGAAGAATGATCACTCCTGAAGACAGTATGCAGGGTCGCTTGTTTTTGATAACCTTACGGAGAATATACGGCATCTGGGCGTACCGCGGACGAAACAATGGGATGCGTGCCTAAACGCGATGGGCGACTTCTTTTGAGTAAAGTGTGTATAAAACTGTTCACTCTTTCTATTTGCTTGTGCTTCCCGTTTCCTGTCTTCTTATTATAACACCTACTTGACTCAAACAGGTTTCATTTGAACACGCTTCAGACTTCAGTTTTGCAGCACTCATCCTGTTTTGGATCCGCCGCCAGCGCATCAAGTCGTTTGCGTAGGTTATTGTTATTGTCACTTGATAATTATATTTTATTGTCACTTGATAATTACATTATGTGTGTTTACAATTAGTATGTTAACTGCTATCCAAACTTAACACTTATATTTCGAGTTAAACTAAGTCAATATCAAGTCTAACCCTCAAACACTGTTGTGGAGTCATAAAAGACCCCATGCATTGTATATTTGTAAAATTCTGCTAGATTGTACCATTCTCGCACTTGGAACTTTCAAAACCTTCATTTTTCGATCACAGAATTTTTATATTTTTGGATAAATCGGTATTTGGAGTCCAAAAAGACCCCAGAATATATGGCATGCACAAATGAGCCCAAGCGCTTTATGTTTAGAATGTCGATTGTCTGGAGTATTTTTGAGAAGTGCATCGTACTGCTTCAGGAAATTGATCTTCGAGGACTGACCTTTAATCCTATAAACATATTTAGCAGTTTGGCGGCGACAATTCCCTTTTTACATGGCTTTTCCTCTTTCCCTCCGTCCCTGGGCGAGAATAAAGATTTATTCCCTCGACGTTTGCCACTGGACGCTAAATAAGAGCTGAAGGTTACAGTTTTAGTTTTGTTTGATCCACTGGCGTCGGTGTTGCGGGGGTGAGAGTTAGAGGGCGACCTGCTTGTCTAAATGGTATATAGGGATGTAAAGGAGTGAAATTCGATGTGCAGATTGCTCTACGCAAGATATACATTGCTATGAAGTTTGGACCCAATTCCTCCTGTGGGCTCGGAGTTCTGAGGGTAGCAGTCACGTGGTCATTACAACAATTAACGTTTTCAAATGGCAACATACGCCATGTGATATGTCATTCAAATGGAAATGACGAGAAACATACCAATATAGAGCTATTTTTCATTTTTGTTCAAAAAAAAATCAGTTAAAAATTCTGAAAGAAAGAAATAAAAAATAGATAAACCTAGTGCTTCTGTTATTTTCCTATACACTCTTCGAGGGATTAATTAATTGTTCTGCAAGAATTGAACACAGGGTCTTACCACTTCTAGTGTCTCTTTTTTTCTTTTCTTCTGCATCCGTCACTTATTATTAAAGGTTCGCATGATCCTTCTCTATGGCATGCCTGTTTGGGCAATAATTTCCAAGTCGAGGTCGAAGGTCATACAAGGTTTATTTTCCAGAACAATATCCTACGAAATAATGCTTTAATGACTCGTAATCTTCTTTCTCTATATATAACTAGCAGAGGATCCGGCGTTGCCCGGAATAATGATACACTTGTAGGTAAACTGAACGATCTCAAAAGGTTAAATTATAACTCCAAATTGGCTAAATAATAACTCAATCAATACAACACAGTGCGAAATGACTAGCTATTCTAAGAAAAATCCGAAAACCAGGAATTTTAGGTGATATACCGGGACTTTATTTAAACTCTTCTTGACTTGCCTCAGATTAAAACAATGTCCATCTTCATCACCAGGAAAATCACTGGACACTTTGGACCCAACCTTTTCTTGCCCTTGACGCAAAAGCTCGTATACCCTCTTGCTTTATTCGAACCTCCCGTTGTCCAGATGTTTCCAATGCCCCTATACCCTTTTCTGTTTTAGCTGCTGAGATTCTCTGACCAGTACTCGTTCTTTCTCTTTACTTTCGAGACACATAAATTATTGCTGTCGTCTGGACGTTTGATAGGAAATTCAAGGGAGATACGTGTGACTCCTTTCCATCATCAAGAGACGCTGCCTTATTTACGTCATGTCACTGCATCATCATTTTATGCTCAGTATTACTAATTCTTGAAAACGAACGTTCAATCATCGCATTATCATCGTCTCAGTTTCCAAAATATTCACATTCACACAGAATATAGTCAAAATGCATTTTTATGAAATGTTTGGATCTGCTGTGCTACAAATAAGCTAGTGATAACCCCGGTGAGGCTCTGGATTTTTTTTGATTAAATTTTGAAATATCTTAAAAATAAACACATGAAAACGCTTAGAATTAATACAGTAAAAATTCTTAATGAAAATTTGAAAAAATTTTTTTAAAGGCTCACAATGGATGGACCTCTCCAAGGATGCCACTGCTAGTGTAAATAATTTTACTCACGTAATCTTACTTTAGATGTACACTTGTTGTTGCAATTCCCACTTTTCTCTCGATGTCTTGAAGCAAAACTTGGCCATTTGTAACAATGCATAAAATTCCTGTTTTTCAGGCTTTTCTTAGAATTGAGAGTTTTTAGTAATTAACAATTTCTTGAAAATCTTTAAAAATGATCAGTAACTGGAGATAATGGAGAGTTATCAGACTATTGAGAAAGAGTGGAAAGACGACAGAGGAAGCACTCCTTTAGCTCCATGCTGTATCGAGCAAATGGTAAGCATGTAAATAGAAGAATCGGCGACTGCTAGACTACACAAAATATACACATGTGTTTATTTTTAAGACATTGCAAAATTTAACCAAAAAAAAAGTCCGAGCCACGCCGGGGTTATCACCTAGCTTATTTGGTAGCAAATCAGATCCAAACATTTCATAAAAATATATTTTGACTATATTCTGTGGGAATGTGTATATTTTGGAAACTGAGATGCTAATGATGCGATGATTGAACGTTCGTTTCAAAGAATTAATAATAATGAGCATAGAATAATGATGCAGTGACAGGACATTAATAAGGCAGCGTCTATTGATGAGGCAAAGGAGTCACGCGTGTCTCCCTTGCGTTCCCTATCAAACGTCCAGACGACTGGCAAAAAATTGTGTGTGTTTGGAAAGGAAAGAGAAAGAACGAATATTAGTCAGAGAAACTCTGCAACTAAAACAGAAAAACCTATACGGGCCTTTGAAACATCTGAACAACGGGAGTTTCGAATAAAGTAAGAGGGTATAAGAGCTTCTGCGTCAAGGGCAAGAAAAACTTGAGTCTAAAGCAGCATCTGGTGGTGCTTCGCAGTGGTGAGGCAAGTGAAGAGGAGCTTAGATAAAGTCCCGCTATATCATCTAGAAGTTAAGTAAAGTTAAGTACGCTTACGTAGCATCACACAAAACCATCTGCCAAACATTCTAAATCATTGATCGCGTGTCAATTATGAGCCATGACCCACTGCGCCCATTTGGACTTGCTGATAAGAGGCAAAGTGATAGGACGTCTAGAGGCATGCCTATCATATGTGATAAGTGTCATAACTTTGTGATGTAAATAATCATCA
Organism: Rhysida immarginata; assembly: GCA_023313115.1. NCBI lineage: Eukaryota > Metazoa > Arthropoda > Chilopoda > Scolopendromorpha > Scolopendridae > Rhysida > Rhysida immarginata. The sequence goes on along the minus strand of JAHWFO010061024.1, from coordinate 1,869,993 downwards.
AACATTGTTTATACCTCAGCAGGAGTTTGAATTTGAAAAAATAAGCGACTTTCTCAATGAAAAATCCTTCTTATACCGTGAACCCGCTTGAAGGATCTGTGGGTGCATGTTGGTGAAAATCATGAACGTTTGCCAAAAAGTGTGCACGAAAGTGTAAATCCACCCATAAGTTTAAAGCACTATATAAAGAAAGTATGAACAATCATTGTTGCAGGCAGCCATTTTGACTCCTCAAAGAAAGAGAGGAGATGGCTACTTGGTAGCCGAAACGTATACATATATGATACATATTAAACTTCTTTTGTGGACAAGTGGAGTTTCCTTCCTCTCTTTCTTTGATACAAGCATCCACAGATTCCTAAGGTCAGTGTATTTTATTTCTCTATTAATTTTGACTCCTATTTCATTCCTATTTTTTATGATGATTGTTTCTTGCTTTGCAGTAAATTCAAACTTGCAGATTGAACACTTCTTTTTTGACAAAAGTTAGAGAGGAATGTGCCTCTGAAGTTTGAATTTGCTGCAAAACACGACCAATCATCTTTTTCAAACATTTTTCTGAGGTACGGCATTATGAATAGAGTTTCCCCTCTCTCTTTTATCTATCTCTATGATCGCGAGTTCGAATCCCGCTGAGGACATGGATATTTGTGTTTGCCCCTTTTCTAATATTTCCTCTCGAGAGTTAGCGTCAGGAAGGGCATCCGGCCGTAAAAAAATCATTGCCACATCACATAACGGCGACCCCATGCGAATAATGAGAAAAAGCTAAGAAGGAAGAGGACACTAACCCTTTTTCATGTATAATTCCATTTATTTTCATCATGCAAACAAGTATAAATTATAATCAAACACAAAAAAATAAAAAGTGAACTGTTTCTCATTAAGTAATTGAAGATAAAGATAAAGCGGCTTGTTTCCTTTCATAACATGAATTTAGATTTGTTAAGTATATTACTAAATATACAATTACATTGGCCAACAACATAATTATAGTATCCACAGAGAAAATATAGACACTGTCCTTTCATTTAGAAAATAAATATACAAAAGAATATATGAAAATAAACAAAATTAATTTGATTTTTTGACAAGAAGATCATGCACCTAAATAAATAACATGGTACACGTATTAACAAATAAATATATTTTTTTTACAAATATTCTTGCATTTGAAAACGAAGAGGGATAGCAACTGAAAACTTATTATTTAACATTAGTTAATAAAATCAAAGAAAATTAATTTTTTAAAATATTTCCAATGTTATTTAGAAGCTGACTAACAACATTGGTTGCAATAATTATTCCATGAGGATGATTTCTTTTTGTTGTTGTTTTTATCTGACGCTTAACTGAATTTTTTTGTACAGAATACCTTATGGGGTGTAGTGTGAGGATCTCTACGGCATAGACTACTTTAGCAGTCAGGAGACTGATCAAAGGGTTTGTAGCGACAGTCTCGACCAAGCTACTCTCTTGTGTGAAGTTTCTCATGGTCTACTTTATAATTCATTTTATCAAAAGATGTATTACAATAAATGCATTTATAGGGTTATAGGGTTATTCTGCTTTGTGTAATCTTTCATGTTCTATTAGAGTGAATCTGTATGTAAATGTTGCATCGCAATTTTTCCAATAGCATTTGAAGGGTCCCTCTTCATGCATTTTTTCATGTTTTGTTTTAGTGGATCTGTTTGTAAATGTTACATCGCAGTGGCTACATTTAAAAGGTCTCTCTCCTGTATGTATTCTTTCATGTTGTACTTTAGTGGAATTCTGTGTAAATGTTTTACTACAGTAGTTACATTTAAAGGTTTTCTCTCCTGTATGTATTCTTTCATGTGTTTCTTTATCGGAGTTTCGTACAAATGCTTTATCACAGTAGTTACATTTAAAGGTTTTCTCTTTTGTATGTATTCTTTCATGTTTTTCTTTCCTGGAATTCGTTGAAAATTTGTTATCGCAATAGCTACATTTAAACGGTTTCTCTCCTGCATGTATTCTTTCATGTTGTATTTTAGTGGAATTCTGCGTAAATGTTTTATCGCAGTAGTTACATTTAAAGGTTTTCTCTTTTGTATGTATACTTTCATGTTTTACTTTCCTGGAATTCGTGAAAAACATTTTATCGCAGTAGCTACATTTAAAGGATTTCTCTTCTGTATGTATTCTTT
>JAHWFO010061024.1:1826080-1867809 GCA_023313115.1 Rhysida immarginata | reverse complement strand
TAAAGGATTTCTCTTCTGTATGTATTCTTTCATGTTTTACTTTCCTGTAATTCGTTGGAAACATTTGATCGCAGTAGCTACATTTAAAGGGTGTCTCTCCTGTATGTATTCTTTCATGTTGTACTTTAGTGGAATTCTGCATAAATGTTTTATCGCAGTAGTTACATTTAAAGGTTTTCTCTGCTGTATGTATTCTCTCCTGCTCCACTTTATGCGACGTAGAGGCAAAAGATTTTTTACAGTCTTTACAATCGCAGCATCTTCTATTTTCATGAACATGTATTACATTTATCTTCTTAAGGGTTTTGGCATTACTTTCACAGCTATTGATTTTAACTGTTGAACTATTTCTTGCAAGACTTTCACTGGATATTAGACAGCTATCCGGATCACTATTATTGTATTTACAGTTAGTTTGTGTTAGAGGAATACCGGAAACTATTTTTTTAATTGAATTTTCAGATGCTTTCAAACTCATTTGCTGCTTTTTGACCTCTTTTAGTTCAGAAGTATTTTTGGTCAGAAATTTCATTTTCTCGGCGTTAACTTCTTTTTTGTCGGTAATTATTTCATTTTTGAAGCTAAGCAGTGCTTCATTATTCTTAAAATTCTCTGAAAGAGTTGTTCCTTCATCGACTACAAAATTGTGTTTCATCTGCTTTTCTTTTGCTATATTCAAATTATCAGAAAGATTATCATTGTAACATTCAGACAGTGTCTTTTCATATGAAGGGAAATGTTTTCGCTGGAAGTTTTGAAATTTTCCAGCTACATTTGATAAAGAATATGAACATTTCTCAGGATCGCCAATAACTTCTTTGACATCTAAATTCGAACTATTCGTCGACAGACTTTGACTAATTTTGTCATATAAAATGAGAACTGTCGGATGATTCGGAAGTGGATCGATTTTGTATTCGATTATGCTATCATATTCTTTTCTTATAATCGGAGATGCACCAGCTATGATATTCTCAATGGTTACAAATAAGTCATCTAAAATACGTTGGTTGTCCTTTACTTGCTTCGAGAATGACATTTTCTTATTATCCATGGGGATCTTGAATCTCTTTCACTTTTTCAAAGATAAGAAATTAAGCAATCGATGATTATCCCTGCAGAAAAAAAATAATAGAAATTTGTTACACTTTTTACTGTTACAAATGCCGGCTCGGTGGCCGAGAGGGTTAAGGCACAGGTCTTTCCGCTCTCAACACCAGCGAGTCGCGGGTTCGAATCCCGCCCAGGGCATGGATGTTTGTGTTTGTTTACGTTCATAATCGTTCTTTCATCATCATTTGGGGATAGTACAATAGACCTGAGGTCGCAGTGCTTGGTTCTTTGACAACCACCCCTTTCAAATTCATTATCATTACTGTTACAAATTCATACAAACCGTGATATTTGATTGTGTATAAAAGTTATTTATTGCACTAGTGAGTTTAGTAAGTCTTGGCATGTTTTTTATTTATTCTGAAGATTTGGTAACAAAAACCCGCTTTACCAAATCAAGAAATAGTGATATTATTATCAGAAGAAATGGAAGGAAAATTTTTACGACCTGGATTCAAATCCGTAAGAACGAGTTTCAAGCTGATAGCCTCTGCCAAATGGGTCATCGTGGACACGGTAGAGCAAAGCTGTCTCCAGGCGTCCTAAAGACTTCGAGATAAGCAAGATGAAATTTTTCCCTCCATTTTTTTCTGTAATATCATTACCTTATGCTTGGAGCATTAACTCCAGTTTCACATTATTAATTTCTTAAAGAAGTACAGGGTAAACATATAAAAACACTATTTAATATATTGACACCCAACGTACTTTGTGTAAAAAAAACTCTGAAATATTATTTTAAGATTGTTACGGATGCTCAATGTGGCCATCCTTAATCGCATATGTCAATGCGGTAGTCCAACTCTTCCCAAGCACGGCCTAACATATCTTCGAAATAAATTGAGGCCTTATAATACATATTTACGGAAAAAAATATCCGACTAGTTTCGCCTTTATTTCCGGCTTCATCAAGAGTAACCAGACAGGAAATTCCTCTGAGGAATCGACAATCGAACAGTGAAGTGCTTCAGCTGGGACGAAAGCAGTGCTTTTGCGAAGCTTATCCTACCAGAATAAATTCCACATGAAATACACTGAAATAGTCAAGAAGCCTGACTAACCCCGAAGGTCTTCTTTATTATGAAAAAATAATAAGAATGACGATTGTCAGAAGACTGGGAGAGGGACTGGGAGGGTATTACATTTTCCAATAATTCGGGAAGGAAACGTTGGCAATGTCTTCGAAGTTGACATCAAGAATATGCCTCGGTTTTCTATACTTTGTATGCCACTTCATTTCTTTCAGGTTACTCAGTATTCCAGCCACCAGATCATTGTCATGGATCTTCATCGTCTGCAGCATATTCATCAGGAGATCTTGGATACACTTTCCAATGTGAGTCATGTTCAGATCCGAGTAGATGTAATGATTTTTTACGGTCCTTCTTCCAAGCTGGGCAATGGTCCTCAGAGTAACATTCTGGAATGACTGGAATTAATCTGCTGTTACATATGGTTGCCCACGCAGGCATGCCATAGAGGAGGATGGTCCGAATCATCGTCTTGTACAGTAGCAGCTTACTGTCGATGTTGAGGACACTGTTTCACCCAGAAGACCTATGAGGCTGTACTTAGCCCTCTTCGCTTTGTTCAAAACGTAAGTAATATGACGGTTCCCGGAGAGTCCTGAATCGATTATAACGCCAAGGTACTTGTAGTTGTCGACCCATTCGAGTTCCTTACTGAATAGGACAAGAGAATCCGGGGAACGCTTAAGCTTTTTGTTGAAATTCACAGCTTTGCATTTTCCGACGTGAAGGTTCAGTTTCCAGCATTTAAAGCAGTCTTCAAATTTCTTCAAGGCGTTCTGCAGACGAGTGATAACGTGAGATGGCTGATACGCCCAAGCCATGATGGCAGTATCATCAGCATAGAAATATAAATTACATTTTTCTGGTTTTGGAAAATCATGTACAAAATACTTAAATAAAACGGGCCCCAGGACACAGCCTGGTGGGACACGGGCTTTTACCTTGCGGTGCGTGGAGAAGTTTTCGGCAACTTTAGCTCGATAGAACCTGTGGCTAAGAAAATATTTCACCATCAAAATCAAATAAGGAGAAAACTCGTCTCTAATCATCTTGTAGATTAGCCCTTCCTACCACACCTGATCGAAAGCTTTACTGATATCAAGAAAAACCACGCCATTATACCTGTAAAGTTTCAGTGGGGTGCTCAGATCTTCAACGAGCCTCCATATCTGCATCTGACACGAATGGGCGGCACGAAAGCCGAACTGCTCTTTCCGAAGTAGATCATTGGTGAGACAGTGGTCCTTGAACCTGGTGAGGACCGTTTTTTCCAAAACTTTGGTCATCGACGGGAGTAGACTGATGGGTCGGTAGCTCGCGGGAATTACAGGATTTTGCTCCTGCTTGGAGATACTTAACACAATAGAGTACTTCGAAGCAGTCGGTAGATAGAATAACTTCCAACAGTCGCTTATGATATTTGAGATGTCGTTAATGATGTCCTTTGGGAAATTCTTTAGGACGTTATTATTTACCTTGTCTCTTCCTGTAGCCTACCTCTATTTCAGATTTCTTATGATGGTAGCTATCTCGCCGGTGTCGATGTTAATCTTCGATTTAAGTTGCGGGACTTCATCAAATTTGATATAAGCATCTGCCACACGGTGGGACACGAGTTGACTCTCGGGATTAATTTTATCAGGAGTAGCAAACTGTATTTCCAGGGAATCTGCAATTACTTGGGCCTTAGCCTGATCCGTTTGCACGTAATTACCTTGCGGGGTGCGAACGGGAGGAAGTGTATCATTTATCTTCTTCTGTAGAGCTCTAACCCTGCTCCAAATGGAATTGTAGCGAGCCGACAAGCTTTTCAGCTTGTCATTCCATTGTAACTCTTTCACTTCTTTCAGGAATCTTTGTGCTAACCTATTATATTTGGTTTTTAGCCAAGGTACAGGATAACGTTGCCAAAGCCTCCGGGTTTTGTTTCTTTCTGCAATCAAGCGTTGGATTCCTAGAGTAAGCACAATTCGATGAGGAGATTTATTTTCCAGTGGATAGGCACTAGCTTCAAGTGGCACTATTTATTCGCTTGGTGATGTCGGACAATCGGACAGTGAAGTGTAGATTTGTTCACGTGGGACGTAAGCAGTGCTTATACGTTTCTCACCCTTCCGGAATAAATTCCACATGAAATACACTGAAATAGGCAAGAAGTCTGACTAACTCAAAGAGGTCTTCCACATGAAAAAAAACAAAAAAATAAGATTGACGATTGTCAGGAGAGTGGGAGAGGGGGAGGATGGTTTTACATCTTCCAATAATCAGATAAGGAAACTTTGGCAGTGTCTTCGAAGTTCACATCAAGAATATGCCTCGGTTTTCTATACTTTGTATGCCACTTCATTTCCATCCGGTTATTCAGTATTCCACCCACCAGGTCATTGTCATGGCCCTTCATCATCTGCACCATGTTTATCAGGAGACATTGGACACAGTTTCCAATATGAGTCATGTTCAGATCCGAGTGTAGTCCATTATGAGCGCCAAAATCCAGGACAAACTATGTTGGTCAGCTTCAACGTACACATGAAAAAAATCACAGTAAAAACAGCCAGCTCTTGCGAATCGTAAGGGTGCTGTTTTTCTTCATGACAACGCACGTCCGCATACGGCTAAGCTGACCCGTCAGGCAATACAAACTTTGAGCGCTGAATTGTTACAGGAGGAATTTTTTTGAATTGTGACTTTTGCAAGATAGGAGGAATTTTTAGGAAAATTTCTATTTGATATTCCTAGAAAATTACGTAATCGGGAAAAAAACAAAACATGGTTATACAGTTAGATTCTTAAATACAGGTATGCAAATTATAATGCAATTTCAATAAAGCGATTTTTTTCATACTTTTTCAAAATTTTCAGAAAAATATGTAAATGGGGATTGAAATTTTATATCGAATAAAGAAGGAATGGTTAAAAAATTAGAAAACTGCAATTTTTATTCTTGTTTTTGTTTTCCGCCTCGGTACCGCTGTGCGTTGCTCCGTTCTGTTGAAAAAGAACGTTGTCAATTAAGTGTCTTTATGCAACTCGGGCATCAATCAATTAATTAACACGTCACGGTTGGCGAGTTGTTTACGTCATCACTGATTGCTTTGAAAAATAACCGAGTTTTTACACAAATCCGAGTACGTTGAGTGCTGTTAACATATCAAATAGCTTTTTTAAAATAAATTTTTGAAGTTGGGTATTTCTTTTATGTTCACCCTATATAATAAAGAACACTATTTTTTATCATATCCACCTCCTAGCTTTACATTTTAAAATTGAATATTTGTCCAATAATTTAAGTAACTACGTAAGGTGCGGACCAAATAATTAGCAACCGACAAAAAGTTCGATTTATTCTGTTGTCATTGAAAATAAAAATTTATCAAAATTTATAGTAAATTACAATACTCATTTCCAAAAAAGTTGGGACAGTGCAACATATAAGAAGAACTCCAACACATTTGTTTAGATTATTGTATTGCCGTTTATTTCAACGCATTACAATACATAAACGATAAATTAGGCATGGGATCACATATCTTATATGCTTAAAGAAAGATACAGGTGGTTTTCCTGTTTGGCACGTGCAACACACTCCCAAAAAAGTTGGGACAGCACGGCGTTTACCACGGTGTGGCGTCACCTCTCCTCTTGATGACACACTGTAATCTTCTGGGCATCGATGACACCAATCTTTCTAACACCGTAACCGGAATTCTGTCCCATTCCTGTTGGATATAGGTTTTCAGCTGTTCAACTGTCCGGGGTCGTCGCTGTCGTAGTTTTCGTTTAATAATACGCCAAACGTTTTCTATAGGCGACAGATCCGGGCTGCAAGGGGGCCAATCCAACATACGAATGCGCTGCCGACGTAGCCATGCAGAAGTTATACGCGCTGCATGCGGTCTGGCGTTGTCTTGTTGAAATATACACTGACGTCGTCCAAACAGGCGCCTCTTAGATGGCACCATAGCTTGTTCCAGGATCTGTATATACGCTTCAGCATTGACGGTGCCATTGCAGATGTGCAAGTCTCCCATTCCATGGCCACTAATACAGCCCCAGAACCATGACAGACGGTGGTTTCTGTACCGAACGCCTGTAGCACGCGGGAATATCCTTTTCGTCTTTGGTCCGGAGTGTACGGCGTCCATTATTTCCGTAAACAATCGTAAAGGTTGATTCATCGGACCACAATATGCTCTTCCAGCGTGCTTGGGACCAATTGCGATGGGCTCGAGCCCATATCAGACGGCAACGTTGCTGTCGTTTGTTGATGTATGGCTTCCGTTGTGCACAGTATAACTTAAGTTTGCATTTGTGGATGCACCGGCGTACAGTATTCAACGATAATGGCTTCCCGAAGAAATCGCGGGCCCACGTGGCTATGTCCGTAATCGCAGCATTCCTATGCGTGACGCAGTGACGTCGGAGGATCCGAAGAGCTCGAGCATTCAGAATAGGTTTTCTACCTTGGCCTTTCCGAACTGTGATCTCACCACTATCTCGGTAGCGCTTGATAATATTATGTACTGTAGATGATGACAGGTTAAATCTTCTGGCTATTGCACGCTGAGAAACGTTGTTTGTGATTCGAACACGAAGATCTTCGCTAACTGGCTTGCCTCGACCCATCGTTCCGAATAAGTTACCTGAACGACGGATGGCAACTGTTATTTATACGGAATGTAGTACGACGTCATCATTCTAGATTATTCCCGAACAATTCGGAAGGTTCCACTACTAACGGCGCTTTCTACAACGTATGTCCCTACTATTTTGGAACGTGTTGCAACACCCCCATTCAAAATGAACGTCCCGGCCACGATATAAAATGTTTTGGTGCACACAGTATATTTATGTCATTTCATAAACGTATCTGCTATTTTGTATTCGCGAGAAAGTTTTGTTACATCATCCCTTTTTGTTTTTTCTATATATTTTGCACTGTCCCAACTTTTTTGGAAATGAGTATTGTATATTGACATAGGAAACAATTTAACAAAATATTATCATGTTCTGATTATTAATTCAATATTTATTAGATACTTTCTAAAAAATACCTGGATCAGAATATTAGCAACTTCTAAAAAGTGACCTGATTTTTTAAAGTTATTTTTTTTTTTGGAAGCAATTTACGTCCAATGAATTGTCTATTTAGACGAATTACATCAAATACACGATTTCTCATGGACTTTATGAGGGATTGGTACGTTGTTTGAGGAATGCTTTCCCAAGCATGTTGAATGGCTTGTTGCAATTCAGAAACTGATGAATACTGCTTTCCATTCTTGTAAACATCCCTAACCATTATACCCCAAAGGTTTTCAATGGGGTTTAGGTCTGGGCTAAGTGCAGGGGAGTCTAGCAAGTCAATGTTCTTGTCTTTAAACCAGGCTAATGTCGACTTGGAAACATAAACTTGTTGGAATACGAAATTTTGGCCAGCTTGTTGCAAGTGTGCAGAGATGAGTGTTTAACATTGCTTGACGACTTTCAGAGTTCATTCGCCCTTTGATTACCGCCAAATTTGTTTTTCCATTATGAGCAAAACCACCCCACCATTACAGAATTGCCTCCTTGCACTCTTTTAGAGAAAGTAATTGTTTCACCTTGTATATCATACCAATAGTATTTCTGACCGTCCAGACCATCCAAGTTAAACTTTTTTTCATCACTAAAAATGACACTTTCCCACCCCTTATCAAATATCATTACTTCATAGCCCATCCTAATCGGGCTTGTTTATGTCGCGATTGCAGATGAGGTTGACACTTCATTTTCACGAACTTTGCATTGCCAGAATCATGCAAAATCCTTAGAACGGTAGACTTTGGTGCTTTTCCTTGCAGTTCCATTGAGATTTGGCGACTTCATAAATGATCCTTTGTTGCCATCTTAAAGATTCGTCTCTTTTCTCTGGATGTAATTTTGCTTCTCCTTCCCGAATTTTGTTTCCCTTTGGCTGAATGTTTTCCATTGATGTTATCTACTAATTGTAGACTTGTTTCTACTTAATCGAAGGCTCATTTCACTTTGTGACACTCCTTTATTAGTCCATGCATCAATTTGACCTTTCTCCCGATCAGTCAGGTCATTTTTGCCACCCATATCGAAACAAGTACTTCTAATTGATGTGCAATAACAGTGAAAATTCTGTAAGCTTATATTCTGCTCGTTAACTTCTAATTTATCTGTTCTATCTTCCCATCCTTACCCCTTGTTGCTAATATTTTGGTCCAGCTGCTCAGAGAAAAATTTGAATAACTGATACAAAAATGATTGAAATGTGCTATATTTTGTCCATTTATTTATTTTGTCGTATACATTTGCTATTAACTTTTTCAAGCATTTTCATTTGACGACAACGAAAAAAAAAGTATTTTTCAGGAGTTGCTAATTATTTGATCCACACCTTATAATGTAAATAAATAGTTGGATCTTTCTTGCAATACTTAATCTATACATATTATCTACATATATCTTATAGAATAGGTTAGGTTAGGTTAGATATCTACAGGAGGTCCATTTAAGTGCAGATATGGAAATGTCACGAAAACAAAGCATTGTAAAAAATATCCAAAATCAAAAATGAATTACTTCGTTGGGGAAATTCATTAGCCAAAAAATTAGCCCCCCACCCTTGTGAGGAGGGGGGGGGGGTAACTTGAAATCTTAAATAGGAACTCCTATTTTTAATGGTATATTCAGGGACCCCTATGTTTTATTCTTGGTGTTTTTTTCAATTGATCCAACCTTTCAGGAGATACATGCTTTGAAAGTGTGGAACTTTTAAAGTTTTGAACCCAATTTTAACGATGAAGGCTAAGAGACAGAGAGTGGGTTTTAGAGACATCCCTACTCTACTTTTTAATGGTCTTTAAAAATCCGAAGTCAGAATTTCAAAAATCCAATATTTTTAATGCACACGCACAGACTGCCTCCATAGGACTGCTTCCCCCAAGACTTTGCTTGTGCACTAAAAATAAAAGAATATGTCCTTACATCAACGTCGAGCAGAAACCGCTGAAGATAATTACATGAAATTTTGACAATAGGTTTATTTTGTGACATAAGCACCCATTAAGAAAGGATTTTGCGAATTCATCCTCTAAGGGGATAAAGTCAACCCTCCTAGAAAGAAAGCAAAAAAACTGAAACGTCATACATTATTATATCATCATATTTCGACCATTGTTAATCATATTTCTACCAATAAATAGCCCTAAATTTGGTCGAGTTATGATGATGTAAAATTGTATGAAGTTTCAGATGTGAGGCTCTCTTACTAGGAAGTGTTAATAACATAGGGGATGTAAGTTTGTATGAAAATCCGTTATTTTTTAAGTTAAATCTACGAAAATTGGCATTTGGCCCTTTGAAAAGAAATTAAGAAAAAAAGTGTTTTTTGAAAATTTACCCCTTAGGGGGGTAATACTACTATAATAAAGAGAGAAGTCCTGTTTGGTTGACTGACTGACTGACTCATCAACGCAAAGCTGAAATTCCTGAAATCAAAAACTCAAAATTTGGATAGTAGGTTTCGTTCATGACCTGAGGACGCAATAAGAAAGCATTTTTGGAAATTCAGTCTCGAAGGATGTAAATTAGGGGATGAAAGTTTGTAAGGGGAAACATTATTTTTAGTCGATTTACTTGAAATTTAGCATAAATACTCTACTATAAATAATGAAACACTTCTTTCAGTATTTCTCAAAATTCATTCTCTAAGGGTGTAAAATAGGGGATAAAAGTTTGTATGGGGAAACATCTTATGTTAATTCGATTTACTTCAAAGAAAAAAAAAAAAGAAGTCTGAGCAACGATAGGAATATCAGCTAGTGTTTAAAGACTGACGATAGTTTTGGAAAATTAATCGTATTCAAAATCAAGAGATTACAAAAATTTGAAATTTAGCAATATAATTGTAACAGTGATTCAATAATGCGTTTACAACAATTGATTAATTTTACAACAACTAATTATATTTGTTGATTTTTTTAATTGATTTTAATAATATAACAAATCACGAGTGTCACTTGTCATAGCAACTATAATTTTTTGCAGGCAAATGTGTTATTATACACACATTTTATCAAAATACACAATGTACTTTACCAATAATGTCTGTCACATGAATTACCCAAGAACTATTGTAGACAAGACAGAAGATTACGAATGAAAAATATTCATCTACTGTAATATTTTTGACCAGAATAGAAAAACATTAAGAACCTTCGAAGTGTTTTCCAAAGCAGCCAATCGTTCGCTGCCAACGATGAGGAAGGTGACGAATACCATCAGCTGCTCCATTGTTGAATCTGGTAATTTCACGTCGCATTGCATCAACATTAATACGGTAGGTGAATTTTATTTTAGTTTTACTCTTCTCCCTTGTCTAGAATACAGGCTGTAACGGAAAAGTTCATCACGTTTCAAAAATCTATATTTAAAAAAAAAAAATGAAGATACAAAGACGGGCGACATATTGAAATAATCTTATTAAGTAGCGGAAGATTGGAGCTACTTATTGGTTTCACAATGTCCGTCTGTCCGTCCGTCCGCCCCTTCACAATTTCTGCCCTTTTTGAGGTAGAAGGTTGAAATTCAGAATTTAGCTTACGATGGGCATGAGTACCTCCACTATTTAGTTTGGTTTTGTTTGACCCACTGGGGTCGGAATTACGGGGATAGGAGTTAAAGGGGACCAAGTGATTTATGTGGTATTTTGGTATTAAGGGAGTGAAATTCGATATGTATATTTCTCTACGCAAAATCTACATTCCTATGAAGTTTGGGTCAAATTGTTCCAGTGGGCGTCAGAGTTATGTAGGGGAGGGGGGGGGCCCGCCAGCCACTCGGTCTTTAGGACTGTGGTAACATATGGCGTGTGATATATCATTCGACTGAATATGATGAGAAAGGAAAGAATATAGGGGGTCATTTATGTTTTTTAAGTACACAAGTTCAAGAAAATCAATTTTTAGATCAAAACAAAAGCCGGGGGGTTAAAAAGTGCAGATGAAAGGGTTAAAATAGATGAACTCAGGGCTTCAACTACTTATACCTTCCTCGGGAGGCTTAATTTCTTGTTAATGTTTGTAATGGTCTTAAGTTTCGTTTATAAGTGCTCTTTATGTCTTCCTGCTCTGCACAGTAAACATCTGAATGATCCGATAATCAAAATTCTCCCATACCTGCTGAAAGACATCTGGAGTAACTTCACGAATGGCGGCTATTATTCGAGTTTTTAGCTCCTCCAGATTTGCCGGAAAGGGGGTACAAAAACACGTTCTTTTACGAATCCCCGCAAGAAACAAACAGTGAGGTCTGGGGATCGACGTGGCCACAAAAAAACTTTGTGTTGTGCGTTCGCATTCTTGACAGTAACTGACTAGACTATAAAGACTTTTACCAGATCCACTCTTCCATATGCACGTCTTCCATATGTACTCTAAAGAATTTTACCGGCGTTGATTAAAACTTCACGTTCCCCTCTTTCAAATGATGTGCGGTTTATTGACCTGCGACCAACGGTTGCCCAGCTATTTACGATTGAAATGTGATGGTTGGTTTGGTTTGGTTTGTTTGGTATTAACGTCCTTTTCAACTTCTATGGTCATTTCAGGACAGGGCGGCAAATTTTGCCTTGCAAGGGTTCTTTAACGTGCAGCCGGCAAACGACTACACGGGACCAACGGCTTTACTTCCCTTCCGAAGGAAGTGCGTGATCTCGGGATTTTCCCCTGAAAAAATCCTCGTCGTCCTAGACCGGGGTCGAACCCACGTCCTCGGGCATCAGAGGCGATCACGCAACTACTGAGCCACCGAGGCCCATTTGAAATGTGATGAACCTTCATGTTACACCCTGTACTTTCTGAGTAATCCATGTAATAGACATTATTGGTAAAGTACATTATGCACTTTCATATTTTCACGTATATTTTGACTTGAATAAGTCGTATAAATCAGGATGGCAGTTTGAAAAATGGATATAACGAAAATAGGATAGATTTTGAAGCGTTATAAAATATAAACCGTGCATAGGAAGGCGCGTGGTATATGGTCAGGCAATCGATGAGCTATAGTAGCAGACTGGTCGTCTGTATTCAGACTGTGTAGCCAGAAGAGCGACAAAAGAACCGCAAGCGACGGGCGCATATGGACAAAGAACATCGGCGACGACAGTATCACAGTGTGAACCATGAATGTAATACAGCAATATGAGGAGAGACCATCGTCGAATATAAGCAGATATGCAGCCCAGGTACATGTGCCCCGATCACCGTTGAAATCGACAACCATAGACAGCACTTCCGCATGTGTGGTGATATACATGTTTGGCGGAGATCACTATCGACTCCACCGTTCAGTTCATTCTCGGCTATGCCTACATACATCCCAGCTCATCGTCACATGATATCAGGGTTCACTCCACTTTGGCCCCGTGGTCCCTTCCACTTTCGCCCCTTAAATTTTCGCTCGTTCCACTTTCGCCCCCCGAAGTCCACTTTCGCCCCGGCGCAATTATATGGTAATTTCACTTTCGCCCTGTATATTTTATCAAGGCCCTGAAGAGAGGCTAAGGCTATACGCAAGTAACTTGAATATAACAGCCTATACCAGGGTTTTCAAACTGTGATGGTACTTCAAGCCATGCCAAGTGGTAGTATTCGTATGGTTCTTTATTTTCCACGAATCAATGTTTTTTACGAATAATCACCCAATTGTTTTAAGTGGTTTTTAGTGGTAGGAGATTCCCTGAAAAACTGAATCGAATCTGAGAGGGTCAGAATCGATTATTGCGAAAAATTGAATCTTTTTTAAAAACTATTAAAATTAAATCTGTTTATTGTAATTTATTTCCATGGTTAAAAGAGTAGCAAAATAAACACATAGAAGAAGCCATTCATGAATTTTTATTTAATAACAAAAACAAACATGTTGTGAAGCAGAAACATTATAACAATGTATTGTGAAGCAGATAAAAAAAAGTTAGATTGATTGATTATTTGTTATTATGGAATCGGGAATCGCCCACCACTAGTGGACTAAACAAAGCCGTGGGTTTGCATCCCACAATTTTCAAGTTCATTACGGAAATTCGAAAGTAACAGCTCAAACAAGAAGATTATTATTTAAATTATTATTATCATTAATATTACAGAAATCCATAAAGGATTAATAGCACATCAACAAACATCAATAAGAAAACTAAACCGTATGCTTTTTTTTTATTAAGATTTTATTTAAGGTTTGTTGTTGTTGGCAAAATCCTCCAGTACAAAAGAAAAAGTACAGAGTCATGGAAACAAGACATCAAAATATTAGGAATCAATTCATCAATGGGACAAAAAGCCTCATTGAATATATTGATGCAGCGAGTCATTTGTTACACTTAACAGACGTTTAGGGAAAATGTGTTAATAAATCATCTTTTTCTTGTTTTTAAAACATTGTTTGCGTTTTGTTTTGTTTTTCTAAACTCTATTATTTCTTTTAAAACAATTTAGATTTTAGGAAAGCTTTAATTTAAATCGTTCTTAATTAAAAGGAGAATTTCGTGGGTTAGGTTAGGTAAGTATTCTAAATAGCTGAATTCTTAGTTTTCTATTTGACTTGTTAACCTCTCTGCAGGGTCTTTTTTATGAAAGTGGGTCTTAAAAGTATGTTTGCAGGGGGCGAGTGTGGAAGGGGTGAAAGTGGAAGGGGCGATAGTGGACGGGCCAAAGTGGAGGGGGCGAAAGTAGAGTACAGCGATATACCAATCGCTAGCGCCTTACATCACTAACAACGCTCATCCGTTTCCCAAAGTGGACGCCGATATACCAATAGTCCTGTGCGGCGATTTCAATGTAGATATAACGCAGAATATGCAGTTCGTAGGTTTCATGAAGGACATGTTCAATAACGACTGCGCAAAGCAGGCGACGACGGCCACGACTCTGGGCAATACTTGTCTAGGTCTCACTTTTACTCGCAACATCCGTGTGGAAAGTCTGAATTACATCGCTTACTACTCATAGCATCGTTCACTATTAAACCGAGTGGTGAGACGACTACCAGAGGTACCGTCTGCGACACCATCTTCACTCACCAAGACGATCCAATGTAGTTTTGAAGTTCATTCATTGATATTGTTTCTTGTCATGTGCGATTATAGTAATTACTGCAATATTGTAATTCTCGTAATTATAGAAATAAGAAAAACATTATATTAAGACTAAAATAATATTATTACAGTTACCGTATTTCTTTCATTTATTGTTATATTCAGACTGAAATAGAAATTACATTGATATTAAAATTCTAAACAGTTGATTGGAACAATTGTCTTCATTTAAATTATTAAATTTTTGGATTATATACGAAAATTATAAATTAATGATTAAAATGATTATTATTATTTATTTAAAATTAAATATTGAATTCGCACACTTCAAAAGTACATTCTTTTAATTTATACGACGTATTCACGTTAAAAACACTTGCGGCCGTGTCCCGATACAGCCTGTCCCGATGTTAAAAAATAAAAGATCTCGAGGGATAAATTTATTAATATAATTGTGGCGTATTTTTTTATTCTTAATTAAATGGTTATTTAGAGAGATTTTATTCTAAAAGCTGAAATCTGATGTATGTATTGGGGAAGCTGTAGCAATTTAGGTGCGCCAAAATAGTTTTTTAAGAAATAAGAAATGGGTGAGATAAAAATATGAGGATGCGTCTGAATGAATTTTACAACAGAATATTTGATTGAATAGAAAGAAATTTTAAAAAGTAAATTAAGTGGAATCCGATGTACAGTTTTAATATTTAGTTGTATTTTTGTTTGCGTTTTGCGTTTTATGTTATCTGATTTGTTCTCTGCTTTATTATTCATGGTCGGATTCATTGTTGTATTAACAGTAATGCACCTCGAGGGGATATATAGGAAGTAAACAAAACACCCGGGAATTAAATGGAAAAGGGTGGAATATAACGAGGAAAAACACAAACAGGAAAATAAGAAAAGAGTTCAAGAAGCATTCTATTACTGAAAAAAATACACAAAAACTTTTTAACAAAAAAAATTAAACCGACGAAAAATAGACACTGATAAGGGAAAAATAAAATAAATATTTTTAGTATTAATAATGATTAATAAGTAAATTTCTAAACTAATGTAAGTACCTAACTAATTTTGACTCGGCCCAAACTCGTGAGCCAAGCTGCGAGTCCTGACAAGGAAGTAAGGAGAGGAAATTGTAAAGGCTGATCGAACTCTGAATAAGGATTAATCAAGGACTCGGTTATCCACTGTTCGAGTCGTAATTTCGCCGCTCGACTCACAGCTTGCATAGTGAAGGCGCCCTAACAATCAAGCACTTTTATGACCTTTTCATGCAATGATCTAAATCGGCCGGATATGATAAATGTTATTGTTTATCGCTAGAGATTTCACGTTGCATTTTTATATTGTTTTGTTTATTTCTTTAAAGAAATTATTAATTTGTTTGATTGTTAGTTTGGCGCCGACTCAAAATTAGTTAGGTACTTACATTAGTTTAGAAATTTATTTCTTAATCATTATTAATATTAAAAAGATTTATTTTATTTTTCCCTTTTCAGTTTCTTTTTTCGTAGGTTTAATTTTTTTTTTTGTTAAAAAGTTTTTATTCTTTAATTTTTTGTGGCTAAAACCTACAAATTCTTATAGTATCTACTAATTTTTGTTTACTATTACTTACTTACTCGCCTTAATTGAACTATTAACTGTCCTAGAAAATAGTTATGTACTTTAACAATTACTTGTTATTCGTATAATATAAATAATTACAAAACAACAATATTTTTATACCAACATGGGCAGGCCTACAAAAAAGCTGCTCGTATGAGAAAACGATATTTGGCAGAATCTCACAATGAGAAAAAAAAAAGGCTGAAAGCCAATGCAAAGAGAAATAGATTAACACGTTCAGAGGAGAGTTTAGATTAGGGCGAGGAAAGACTTTCAAGGATGAGAAGCTATATTAACCGAAACCGAAAATTTATTATTATTAAGTCAGGCAACCGAAATGCCCAGGGCCAATAGGATTTTATAGCATTCGAGAATGAAAAGGAAAGCATTTGATTTGTGAAAAAGCCTTTCGTTAAGAATTAGATGAGGTTGCTGAGGAAACCTGTATTTGCTAAGCAAGGCGTACTTCTAAGGGAAAAGTATAGTTCAAACTGAATAAGACTAGCTGAAAAATTAAATGGAGAAAGTAGCAATTCTCTATAGATTAGAAAATATAAGAATCCTTTAATTTGTAAGCATTCCTATTTAATGAAATAAGCGTTTATTGTTGAAGCGTTCTGTGTAAAGCTAAGTTTCCATGCATGCATTTTTGACGCATTTATAACTGCGTCTCGACGCAGAAAGCAAATGTGCATCTGGACGCACCTAGACGCACATTGCAACAGCTGTTGATGCATTTAATTCGAACGCAAGTATCAGTTTCCATGCATGCATGAAGTCTACGCAGAAAGTTCAACTGCGCATTCGTCATGAGTTTATGTTTTGCAATTTTTCTCGTTAGAGGGAGAAACTTCTCTCTAACGATCATGGCCACCACCTTGGTGTTTTTCGGGAGAGATGGTGCGTGACCACCGAGAGAGAAGGCCTCCGCAATGAAACTGGATACATTGTTACATCATCATAGATAGTGCAAATTCAGGGCTTATTATTGGTAGAAATGCGAATAACAATGCACTATCTATGTGATGCAACAATGTATTCAGTTTCATTGCGGAGGCCTATCTTCAGTCCGTGTCTGAATTTCGAAGCGTTATTAGGGGTTTGCAGAGGTGCTATTTGTATTTTAGTTCTGGTTAGATTTGGTTGTATACGATTTTTTTTGTTCTAATAAAAATCTTTTTATATCTAAATTTCAATTCATTTGTTTTTTCCAATATATCTTTACACTTTTAATTCATCTTTACACAAATGTAAATAATACAGTGGAAATATTGGCAATTTCATTTATTTTATTTTCATGTAATTTCGGTAATTCTTTGGTCATTTTATATCGTTATTGTCTTTTATGTTTACATTGTTTTCATTTCATTTTAAATAAAATAACTGATTTCCACATTCTTTTAAAAGGTACACTCTTGAAAATTTATATTTTGCAATAGCGTATCTAGGAAATACACGACCTTTCGCGTTCGTTTAGAGGGCGCGCCCGCTGGAAGGTTAACAAAGCAAGTGCGCTTGCGCAAAACAATCATGTGATCTAGAAAGATTTGAGACGCACTTACAAGTGCGTCAAGAAGTAGAAAGCCTATCTACTTCACTTTTCTGCGTCCAGACGCATGAACTCCAGACGCACATCAACCAAGATTCGGAGACGCAGATATATGTTTCCATGACAAGTGCGTCAAGACGCACCAATTTATGCGTCTAGACGCAGAGACGCAGTTAAAAACGCATGTATGGAAACTAAGCTTAATGGTCAATTCTTTTTTCATAAACTATTGTCAACGCTTTTCTACGTAAGCATGTACCATTGAAGGAATGATTAGCTACTAGCTATTGTTAAAATTTGCCTAACACAAACTAACTATTGATAATATAAGAAGTAAGTAATTACATGCCATATCTTAGCATAGAAAGTTTCCAATGGTTTCATAACTGTATCAATAAAACACGAATCACAGAACCAATTTCGATTATCATTAATTTTCGTTATATTCATTCATGACATGTCATTGCAAGTTATTTGATATATTACATGCCATATCTTAGCATAGAAAGTATTAAATGGACCATAATGGTTTCACTAAACCACGTACCTTTAAACCAATTTCGACAATCATTCATTTTACGATATATTCATTCATGACACCTCATTCCAGGTTGTCATATATATTATATCCATATCTTAGCAATGAAAGTATCCAATAGACCATAATGGTTCCATTAAACCACATACCATTGAACCAATATATCGATTATCATTAATTTTACGATATATTCATTCATGTCACCTCATTCTAACTTGTTTGATATATTACATGCTGTATCTTAGCATTGAAAGTTTACGATGAACCATAATGGTTCCACTAAACCAAGTGCGTTTGAGCCAATTTCGACTATCATTAATTTTAAGTTATTTTCATTCATGACACGTCATTTCATGGTGTTTGATATATTACATGTCATATCTGAGCTTTGAAAGTTTCTGCTGAACCATAATGGTTCCAAGAAACCACATACCATTGAATCTATTTTGACTATCATTTATTTTACGTTAATATTCAACCATGACATGTTATTCCAAGCTGTTTAATGTAATACATGCCATATCTTAGCATTGAAAGTTTCCAGTGGACCATAATGATACCACTAAACCACATACCTTTGAACCAGTTTTGACTGATATTGACCATCAAGGAAGACAATCACGCTTTTTCACTTAATTCCCAGGCCTTTTTTCTGCTTTAGCTATGGAATGCCAAAGAGAAAACAGCATTTAGCAGTGCACAGGCTATTTACACATGGAAATGTATAGTGAAAAACGTGGTCCCCTCTGTTATTTGTGACCTTTTGAACTAGAAGTAGTTCACCGATTTTTTCCACCAACGAACTCAGTCTTTCGTTTTCCCTAAGTTGTCAAATGGCAAAAACGGAAGTCGAAAATTCGGAAGCGTTCGAATGCTAGAGAACCAACAGACAGACAGACAAATAGACGGACGGACGCATGGTTATCAAAAGTATACAGGGTGTATCTGAACGGTCTGTAAAAAATTGGAGGGGAGGTAGTATGGGTGATTCTAAGGAAAAAAGTTCACATGAACATGGCTCCGAATTTGAATGATAACTGAGATATGAACAAAAATGCATATCCCGCTACCAAGATCAACAAGTTAATAACTCAGGTTCTGTATAGCCTAGATTAATGAAATTTGGAGGAATAACAGGCTATATAAGACTGTGCATACCGTTAAAATTTCATCGAATTCCAACGAGAAGTTTCAGAGATGCTATGCAACTATGTAGAAAGGGGGATACATTTTGATTAAGCTAAAACATTTTTTGCCAAAAGTGGCTTAAATTTAAAAAATAGCCCATTTTCTTTGTTAATAAACCATTAAGGAATGATATAACCAAGTACCGAAAGGCTAAACTAAATCATTCGTGGAACCATATTTTTCAACCGCCCTATGTTAACATTGTAAGTTTCTAATGGATCATAATGATACCATTAAACCACGTATCTTTGATCCAATTTGGATTATCATTAATTTTATCTTATATTCATTTAGGACTCATCATTCTAAGTTGTTTGATATATTGCATGCCATATCTTATCATTGAAAATTTTTGAGGGTGTCATAAGGGTACCATTAGAGCACGTGCCATTGTTTCGATTACAACCATTTTCAAAATGGTTCATTCCCGGAACCATATTTATCAATTCGCGAAAATAGTAATTTATATTGTGACATATCATGTCAGTGAGTTGGTTGCATGTATCCGGTGGAAGCCTCATTGTAGTGTTATAGCAAGATTTTATGGTGTTGAAGGGTTCAGCTGTCTGGTTAGAGGACCAGGAGGGGTCGTTTTGGGTTAGTCTGTTGTGTTCAGATGGGTATAGGTGTGCTGTTATAAGGTTTGTGGAAGTTTTGAGCGTGTCAGCAATTGTAGCTTTGGTTGTTATTAGGTGTGTTGTTGTATTTAGTTAATCTTTCCCGTTATTGTGAAGTTATTTTGTTATGAGACTAGTGTTGTCCAGGGTTGCCAACTTACCGGTTTTTAGATGGAAATACTTATTGTTGGATATTATTATAATACAAGCTAAGCAATGCACAAATATAATAATTATTACACGGTTGGCAACGCTGGTGTTGATCGCGGTTTGGTTGCGTGTGTGTCTATGTTGTGTGGTCTTTGTTGTATTGTTTGTGTAAGCTCTGTTTAAGCCTCTGGCAGAGCACTGTTCGGTAGTTTGCGAGAAAATGCTGTGCGAGCGTATTTAAATTTGTTTTTGTTGCGGCGAGAATTCCTTTTAGTGTTAGTTAAGTTTGTTAGTCTTTTTGTTTTTGGTAAGAATTATCCGAGATGAGAGGACGCCTGTATATTCGTTCTCTGAGGAACGTTATGTTTCGAATTGGTGTTAAGCAATCTAATAGTATTAAAGTTAATTGACGCTTAATTAATTATAAGATGAACAGCCCAACTAGTGATTTGACTTTAGGAAGGTAAAACAGCGAAATGGAATCCCGTCATGTTTGGAGCCAACGCAATGGCCACAATATAATTCGAACGTCGGATCGACCATGTGTGATCGTGACTAGCAGAACAAGCTTAAGCTGAGATAACCGTAATGTACGGTACCAGGAAAGTATGCTAAAAGAACTGGTGAGTACTTTGGGATTGCTATTCGAAAACGCTCCGATTTCATGTAGAAGCAAGAGATGTGTCGCGCTTGGTTGCCGTGCCGCGTGTTAGCCCCCCTCCGTGTAGGAACAACCATTCAAGTGAACATGTCCCACCAACAGCGGTATCGCTGATATTTTAGCGTGTGGCTTCTCCTTTAAGCGAACAATTGACTATTGTCGTGAAGTTAAGGTTTTATGAAGTTGTAAATTAGCGTTTAAGTTGAATAACGTAAATTCGCTCAGTGCGGTTAATGGCGCCCCTTGTTCGATGCAGTGCCAACCCGTGAACAATTAATTCCGGGTCAAGGAACCCCAGTCCAGCACAGGCTTTATTCGAGCTGGTTTATTCAAGGCGTATCACAAGTTCACGTTTGTTCTTGTGTGGGCTGTTAATCAGGGGCATTTGAAGCCTACCAAGGGAGGTTTCTGTGCTTCTCTGTCCACGGTCCATAAAAGAAGCACTCTGCGCTTTCAGCGTGACAGTGTTGAGAATACTTAATTCGGAGGTTTTTGAGTGTGCCCTGGGGAGCAGCGTTTTCCGCTCGGAGGCTGCTGTTGGAGTTTCGCTGTGTAAGAAGCACCTCGCTGTTATTGCGAGCCTTCGCTATGAGCAATAGCGTGAGCCATTTAGAGCACTGTAGTCACCGGTGTCTCCAATAGCTTAAGCGTAAATTGTGTAAAATAGCGCATGCAGGGCCCTGACAATTTGCTTAACGTAAATGTTTTGATGCTTAAGAAGGTTTCTTGTTGTCTAGTCTGTCTTAAGTAATGGTAAATAAAGAAGTTTCTCTGCAATCTCCGTGTCCATAGCTTCATTCCTTATGGGTCCCGAACCCCTGACACGTTCACTCCCGACGCATACAACTTAGGTGGGGATGGAGTTCTATAGATTGGGAGGAGCAAACGTCACAATATCCATTAATTTTACGTTATATTCATTCATTACTCATCATTTCAAGTTGTTTGATATATTACATGCCATATTTTACCATTGAAAATATTTGAGGGTGACATAAGGGTAACCATTAGAGCACGTGCCTTTGTTTCGATTTTAACCATTTTCAAAATGGTTCATTCCCGGAACTATATTTATCAGATCCAGTCGTTGCATCTCGGTCAATTTTGCTGGTGAATGAGAAAATAAATAAAAGGGTCTTTGAATAGCAAAATGGTAGAAATTTTTATTAACCTACGCGTTTCGAATACACTTAATCATCAGGGTAGGAAGCGACTACAATGATGAAGTGTATTCGAAACGCGTAGGTTATTAAAAACTTCTACTATTTTGCTATTCAAAGACCCTTTTATTTATTTTCTTATATTTATCAATTGGCGAAAATAGTAATTTATACCCGCTTCTATCTCGTCATTATGATTTGTTTAATATATTACTTAATATATCTCTCCATTGAAAATTGCTAGGTGGAGTCGTGAAGGTACCATTTGTGCACGTGCTATTGAACCGATTTAGATAATATTTTTGACTAGTCCGTGCCATGTACCATATTCATCGACTGACGAAAACAGATTTTAAAAATATTTCATGGCCTCGGAGGAGTTAGTTACGGACGGACAGACAGATAGACTTTTTCCCCACACTGATAGTATAAAGCACCTTTCGGTACTTAATAATCAGAGCAAATTACTTTGCTACACTGCTACAAATATTCAGGATCTTAAAGCCCCGGCAATGCTTAATGAAAATCCCATTTCTCAGAAAGTGACCAAAATTCAAATTGATCCTGAAAGGGCAGAATAAGTCAGAGTAAAACGAATGTTGGCAATTTTACAGAATATTACATGTAGATTGTAATAAAAGTTACTGGAACTCTCTCTGACCAATCTCTCGGATGTGATATCTAAGCAAATTAGGGTCCAAATATCTCGGAAACCACTGCAAGGTTTTGAAAACTAATTTTTTCATAGTAATCCTCGTGCAATACTACCCCAGAAAATGTATTTACTTTGTTTATATCTGCAATACACAGAACCTGAGACCGACCTTACAGTGTCCAAAGAAATTCTTTTTGCTACAGTAATCCTACTGTATACCCAATTAGAATAAAAATTCTTCAAATTATTCTAATCATATATAGGAATAGGCTCCTTTGGCCGTTTTCTCCAAAGTTCAGGCGTTTTCGTGAAAATGGTACTTTTTGATGGGAAAAGTTTCCACTAGACCTCGGTTAAATATATTATAGGATTAGCACTGCCGTACCTACCCTGATAAGCACAGGAGCAAATGAGGGGGTCAGCGCAACAGTGGTCTAACCCGCTCCAAGTCGAAAATTTAAATACTGATGCTTCTGTTGCTTTTGATGGGAACTATCATCCTATGAACTAAAAAGATACCAATTAACATTATAAAGATGGTTTTGAAACCACTATTGTTTTCTCTTAAACGAAATTCACTATTTTTTGAGTGCAACGTTGGTCTAACCGAAAACAGCCAATGGGAAGTTAGCATCAGCGTCTGAGGGAATAGAAAAATCAGATGGTCGTGGAAGGCATAAAAACAGACCCAATAAAACTAGTGAACTTCAATCAAATTTAATAATAAAAGACATCAATAGTTTTCCATTGCGCCAGTGTCATTATTCTAGAGCTTCAACTCCAAAAAGAAAATATTTGCCTGAAGGTCGAAATATATCCATGATGTATAAACTTTGTTAGTTGGATAAATAAAGAGCATGATTCAAGTGATGTTGTTAGTGAGCATATTTGCAGGAGCATGTTTAATAACAAATTCAATCTTTCTTTTTTGAAGCCATCCACTGATAAATGTAAGGTTTGTGATTCACTGCACATTAAAATTTCAGCTGCAGAGGATGATAATGAAAAAGTAATATTGAGACAACAGCTAGCGTTGCATCAACTAAAAGCAAAGAAGGCATATGATAATCTAAACACTGAATATAGCTTATTCTAAAAAGCACACTTCTATAAAAGTAATAGCGATTGATTTACAACAAGCTCTGCCAACTCCTCACCTACACACCAGTGAGGTTTTTTATAAGAGACAGCTCTGGATACAATTTTTGTGTTCATGATTGCACTTCAGATGATGTGCATATGTACGTACGGCCTGAAACTATTGCTGGGCGTAGTGCTGATGAAATTCTCATGTTTAGTTAAATATGCTTCTAAACAATCTTCAAAACATTGAAAAATTGTGTATTCTGATAACTGTTTTGCTGAAAATAAGAATATATCATTAGTTTGTTTTTGGCTACAAATAATTCGCAAAAATGTTAAAAATGTAGAACACAAATACATGTAGTTAGTTTCAGGTCATAGCTACCTAACTTGTGATAGGATTTTGGAATAATAGTAAAGAAAAAAAAGAATGTAAAAATACATTTATACACCATCAGAGTGGATAGAATTTATAAAAATACTTTGACAGGTAAAAAAAGATTCAATGTAACTGAAATGCAACAGACTGAGTTGGTATCTGTTAAACCTTTGACTACCAAAATAACCAATCGAAAATTTGCTGATGATAAAAATTCCTGTTGCTTTCAGTCGCATTACAATCTTAAAAGTCTCTATTCAACAACCATGGAGATACTGTGTAAAATATTCTTATTCTGATGATATAGAGCCAGGTCATTTTGTAAATCTTTAAAGGACAAAAGAGAAGAGATAAACATACATTTGATCTATAAATTATTATTCTTAATCCAAAATATTCTAAACTAAGGCCAATAAATCCAAAGATAGTTAAAGATGTCATCGACCTTTTGAAGTATGTACCACTCATTCACCATTATATTACAATAATATGGTGTCTGAAAATAGCTCTGAGGAAAATAATACAGATATTGTGCAGGATGATGATGGATTTTTTGTAATACCTGATTATGTATAATTATATGTAATAATTAAAATTCACACTACAGCTTGTACAATATTTTTGATTTTAGAAAGCCTCATTACATAAAAAATAACAATATTTATTCAAAGAGTTTTTTTCCCTTTCTCAAGTTCAAACAAGTGTCAGTGCAACAGTGGTCTAACCACTATACCCAGTTGTAGGTCAGTAAGAAAAATTATAATATATCTAAAACTTCTGGACCAAATACTATATACCATTGCCTATAACTTTATCATACATCATACAACAGACCACTATCATTAAAATTTCATTTTCTAAATTCTAAGAAAAACCACAATTGATAAACTTTAAGTTGCTTTTTCTCCGTTTTGTAAAAAAGTGGTTTAGACCACTGTTGCGCTGAACCCCTCAAATGCTCTTACTATTGCTCTTGCTTACAATCACGCAAATAAGAGCAAGGGTATGAGCATTAGCGATCAATCGTTCTTAATGCGTGCTAAAATATTTTGGGATAAACCGAGGGTAATAAACGGGGATAAAAAGTGCGGGCGGCTTAAAAAGTCGAGTATAACTAGGATAAAGAGATGGGGTTAAGAATGGATCAAAAAGTATCCCCCCCAACTTTCTGTCCACTTTCATACCCCCTTTTAATCTCCTATATCCAAAGTGCTCGAGTTAAGTGAAGACCGTGTAAAATCTCGAAAACTATGCATCGGATCAGAAAACGTTTGGAATGAAATTTGTTCGTCTCGAAGGGGCCTATCCAATGATACCAATATTGACCCCGAGAAATCTTAACAGAAATCTTAAAAAGGAAACCCATTTGTATTGCCGATTTGGATTCTCCAGGGGAAAAAATACATTAATTTGAGCTACGATTGATGTCATTTTTTTTTCCACAGACAGTGATGTAATCGACAAAAATCGAAGCGGGGTACACGAAAGTTCAAAAAACGGGAATGTCTCGAGAAATACACGTCGGATCAAAAATATGTGTTAAATATTTTTAAAAAAGCTATCCAACGATACCAAAATCCATCCGTCCCCCATCATAGTTTTTGCTGAAGAATCTGAATCTGCATTAAAATTGAAGGTTCTGATATAAGATTTCAATATACCACCCACCACCCCAGCTGGGATTGAGGGACGGTCGATTTTTGTGGGGTCCTTGGATAGCATTTTAAAAAATATTGAACACGTATTTTATGAATTTTTGATCAGACGTAAATTTCTCGAGATATTCCCGTTTTTTAACGTTCGTGTACCCCTCTTCGATTTTTGCCGATTATAGCGCCATTTGTGAAAAAAATTATATCAATTGTAGGTCAAATTAACTACTTTGGTCTGCAGAAACCAAATCTTTAATAAAAGATAATGATTCCCTTTTAAGATTGTTTTGTAGCTCTTCCAGACGAACAAATTTCATTCCAAACTTTTTTTTTTAGAACCAATGCATAGTTTTTGAGATATTTCAATATCTTCCCTTAAATCGACCACCATGTGTAATAGCACAATTTTTGCTTACTCAATTAAATTTTAAAATTCCACAAATTGCTTTTAATATTTCACCAAAAACAAATTTTTTATTTTGCAAATGTCTTTTTAATTCAGCAAACTATATATTTTATTTCACAACTTGTATTTTTTTATTTAACATTCGCAAAAAGTTGTAACAGCCCATTTCTTACTTCTCTTTAACGAGTGTATCCATTAAATCCACGGCGTGAAGCTTAATGGCGTCATCAAATTGAGCATTGAGAGAATCCCCGAACCTTACTCATCACTCATACTCAATTATGCTCAAAAGACCGCTTATGCTAAATCTGTGAAGCACACATTCTGAATTATCACGCTCTTATTCATGTTCTTGCTCACGCTCATGCTCACTCTCTCACAACTTACATAAGAGTGTGTGCATGGGTATTTTTGAGTGCATAAGGAGATTGGTGGTAAACCGCATAGCAAAGTGCATCGAAGTTTATTGTGAACCTTTTGAACAGTTACTGTAAACAAGTACTGTAGACTACTTATAACTGTTCAAAGGATGGACGTTGAGGATCAGAAGGAGCGCTCATTCTGAATAAGGGCCTCAAAATATTTTATCTCCATCGTTAACCTAATTTTATCATCAATATACAGGGTGTATCAGATTCGATGGTCATAAAGTACCTAGCGTGATCCTTTGCATGATTATAAACTTAAAGTTCCTTATCGAAAATGTCGAAAACTCAAAATTTAAATTGCGTCGTTACGTCATTTATGAATTCCGCACCAGCGAAGTTCATTAAATTCAAAGAGGCGATTACAATTAAATCGGCG
The DNA here is from genome assembly GCA_023313115.1 of Rhysida immarginata. Lineage (NCBI taxonomy): Eukaryota > Metazoa > Arthropoda > Chilopoda > Scolopendromorpha > Scolopendridae > Rhysida > Rhysida immarginata. The sequence continues at coordinate 1,841,112 of JAHWFO010061024.1, read as the reverse complement.
GCAATTGTTGAGATTAAATGACGTTTTCGACAGGTTTTCAGCAAACTTCGCATGATGTTTAGACCCTTAACATTTGAGTTTTGAACATTTTGCATAAGGAACTTTTAAGTTTGTAATCACCCAAAGGATCACGCTAGGTACTTCATAACCATCGAACCTGATACACCCTGTATATCCCCACTTTTCACTTTCTACTTTTTAACCCCACATTTTATGATTTTTTCTTCCACTATCACACCTACATTTATCTGCCGCTTTCTATCCCCCTTTTTAACGCTCAATTTTTTTCCTCACATTTAAAGAAATTGACCCCTTAAAAGTGGAATAAAAGAAGGAGATCAAGTGTGGTATAAAAAGGGGGACTCAAAGAAGATAAAAAGTGGCGATAGGCATTGGGGATTTAAATAGGGGATAAAAGTCCGCATTCTTTATTCACAAGTCGCACTTTTAATTCTACAAAATGCATTTTTTAATTTTGAAAAGTCCAATAAAGCATTCGCAAGAAGCTGTATTTCACCTATATTTACAGTTGGATTTATATTTCTTTAGCAGCATTTTATATTTCGCAAAATACATTTTAGTTTATGCAAAGAATATTTTTATTTCTGCAAAATACCATTTTGTTTATATACAAAATGCATTTTCGATCCTGCTAATTCATTTTTTATTTTGAAAAATGCATTTTAACAATCGCAAAATAGCGAATTATCGTTCAAAATAATTTATTATTACATGCTTCTAAAGAAGAAGCGGATGAAAGTCCAGGAAACTTATTACTGACAGAAGAACTGTTATCATGGAATAAAAAGGGGATTCAAATAAAGCTACAGCCCTCAAAATTATCATGGAATAAATACTTCTGTCATGATTGCTCTTCGCTCCTTGCATTTGTTTCTTGCTACTACTCAACGCTCAAAGGAGTGATTGTTTAGGTAAGCATACTGAATAAGCATAGGAACAGTTGCTCTTACTACTGCTCTTGCTTACGTTCATGCAAGTAAGAGCAAGAGTATGAGCAAGAGCACTCATTCTGAATACGGGCGTTAATAACGTTATAGTCAGTCATAGCTCGTCGTTAAGAGTTGCTTGGTGCATTACTTACTATATCCTAGCATTGAAAATTTCTAGGGGTGTCATAATGGTACAATTAGAGCACCTGCCTTTGTACAGATTTTGATCATCTTCGAACTGGTTCGTGCGATGAACCATATTAATCGATTGGCGATAAAAGGAAAATTTTTGAAAATCTTTCATAGGCTTCGAGAAGATCGAGTCACAGGCGGACGGACAGCCAGACAGGCACGTTTCCCCACAGTAATAGCATAAAACAAGGATTAACCCATCAGACAAACCAGAAGGCGAAAGCCCCATGTCCCCTCCCCCATCCGGCCAGAGCCCAATAAGCGGCTAATGAAAAATACTGTTGCGATCAATAAGTTCGGAGACTGTGCTGATATCTCCAATCACGGAACCATTTGACAGTGGCGTAGAGGCACATATGACGCGAGACGTGGTAAGGAGGAAGCAGTTTCGCAGCGCAGGGTTTTTCCAAACATTACTTGTCAGTGAACTGTAGTTTTCGCGAGAAATAAAAATAATAGATTACCTTATCTGTGGATATCAACATCAGTGGAAACATAAATGAGTCACAACCGCACATCCATAACACAACAATACTCGTGGGCGTATTCGTATTATCTATAATCGGTCTGTATTTATTACCCGGTTTGTGCGTTTTGGGCAAGCAATACAGCCTGGGGACCACTGGGCGTGTTGTGGACGTGCGGTTGTGACTCTGATGTGTTTTCATTGTAGTTTTCGCGTTCGTCGGAGCATTACTAGTTCGTACCGGAGGGAAAACAGTGAACAAGGAGAGTTACACGCAGGTTCTGGCTCGCCTCCGTGATTCAGCCCGCCGGAACACCCAGAACTCTGGAAAAGCAAAGCAAGGATTGGGTATTGCAGCCCGGCCCCCCCCCCCCGGCACTTCCGTCTTTCGTGGTGAAGGCTGCACTGACCAAAATGGGAACGTCAACCTTTCCACACACTTCCTACTCAACCGATCTCGCCCCATGCTACTTTAACCTGTTCTCCCGTCTGAAAAACAAGTGCAAAGGACGCAGTTTCAAGAGTGCATGTGAGGTTCAGGAAGCAGCGACGGCCGCCCTGAAGACCATCTCCTCCAAACGCTGCCAGGAATGTTTTCAGCTACTGTACTCGCGTTGGGGGAGTACTTTGAAGGTGGTCGTTTGTAACACGTGATAACAATGCATCATAGCCGTCAGGAAGGCCAGTCTCCGAACTTATTGAGTAGCATATATCTGAGCCATCAATAAGAAATTAAACTAAGTTATGCTTGAAATATGTAAGCAAGATTTCACAATATTCAAAATCAAATAAAATTACGAAAAAACCTGCGGCAGGATTAATCCACCCAGCATTAATTCAAAATTAGCCCAGTTACGAAGTAAAGCCAATTCCCAAAACTGAAGGAATTGGCTATACGAGAACAACGATAGCTAATACGCGTCAAAAGATCTGGAGCATTAACTTTTTCACATACAAGTCTTTTCAACACAGAAAGGATGTTATTCTCCATAATAATCAAATGATCGCTTTAGATCGCTAAGTTACTAGTCTTGTAATTCCATTTAGATAGAAACTTTCTAGAAAGTTAGAACGAATATTGTGGATGCGTTCACTTATTCGCTCGGAGCCACTCGAAGTGACTCCAGTGACTCGGAGTCAGTGCCTTTATTCGTTCGTCAGATGAGCGTGACCCAGGGTTAACTACCTTGACTCCACAGAGTTAACTCCACCTTGTTATTTCTTTACTCTGTGCTTGACTCCTATCTTCATCCGAGTCGTGAGCTAGCGCATGCGCATTTTTGTCACTGAACATGGCGACCATCACATGCGAAAACGAAAATACATTATAAATAAACTGTTGGAAACACTGTCTGGAACCCATTTCTTTTGGTTAGTTTTCAACTTTTAGGGTATTATTTTTTTCTGACGTCTCAAAAGGTTGCAAATGGAGAAAAACATTGTGAATCCATAACAGCCAAATTTTTCGCTTTATCAGTAGAGTCATTCCACGAGAAATCGACCAGGTGAGGTTGCTCAACCATTTTAGATTTCTTTTATTTTTACACCACGGTTAACCCTATCACTGAAAGGTATAAAACATCGGCCTCGGTGGCTCAGCGGTTGCGTGATCGCCTCTGATGCCCGAGTACGCGGGTTCGATCCCGGCCGAGGACGACGAGGATTTTTCAGGGGGAAATCCTGAGATCACGCACTTCCTTCGGAAGGGAAGTAAAGCCGTTGGTCCCGTGTAGTCGTTTGCCGATTGCACGTTAAAGAACCCTTGCGAGGCAAAATTTGCGGCCCCTATAACGCCGTCCTGAAATGACCATGGCAGTTGAAAAGGACGTTAATACCAAACAAAACCAAAACCAAAGGTACAAAACAGTTTTTATTTTATTTTTATCTTCAGCTATCTTTGTTCTAGACGCATTGTTCTCGCCGCGACCGGCAAAAAAAGGAGTTTTTGGGGTTTTGAAAAGTGGCTACCATTTCACTCCCGTAAAAAATGAAAAGTTCTGGTTTCCAGTATCGTAAAGAGGGCATCACAAGCTTTCAGAAAATATACAGGCATGTTTAAAAGTTTTTCTCGATCCTCGATTTAATCGACCCTCAAATCAGTAATATTATCGAGCGAAATTCTCATTTTTGACGATAAATTAAGTTGACTGGAAAATGGAATTAAAAGTTGTAAATTTTTTGTGAATATTATGGGTAGGGTAGTTATTAACTATACAGAAACGATATTTGGATTTGGCACCGTTGCAATTTTATCTGAGCTCAAAGTATGGGAATTTTTCCATTTTTGCCGATTTCAGGCTCAAATATCTCAAAAGGGGTAAGGGGTGACAGATCAAAATTTTATTTTTACCAAGATAAAGGTTTTGTTGAGCACTAGAAGAGTTAAGTTTCATTTTGGGGATCAAAAAGGATTAGAAGTTACAGGTCCTCAAATATTTATAAAAAAATAGTCATAAGTAAATCCTCAATGCTAAATTGCAGTTGATGACGACGAAATAAATGGATTCATCGAAATTTAACGGCACGAGAGATTAACAAAGAAATCGGGCGTTGAGACAGTTTAAAACAAATAGGATACGTTAGTAAGTTTGAAACCACGCAATAAAATTGAAAACCTTATATATTGAAATGTTTATTTCTTGTTAAAAAATAATTTAAATGCAACAGCCTGTATAAAGAAAATGTCACTAACCAATCTGTAAAAAAAAAAAAAAAGCAGCAAAACAAACGAGAACAAAAGCAGTCACAAAAACAGTGCGAAAACTGAGCCTGGTCGAATGACAAATTCGCAAGTAAGTACCCGAAAATACTGAATGCAATTAAGAAGTTTAATATTGAAATGTATATTTCTTCTTAAAGAAATATAACTGAGTTTAAGTTATTCTAATTCAAAAGCAAGAGTCTAAAATAAAATGCAAAAAAGAATATAAAACTAAACATGAAGAAAATTGAAATTGAAATTTGAAAATTTTGAAATAAGAATGTCCGTCTGTATGTATTTACCAATTTTGGTATGTAAATTTGTACGTAGATATGTGATCAATTTTGGGCAGTTATCTCCTCCGAAACGGCCAATAGCATAACCGAAGAAAAACTACATATACATGGAGGGTACCTTTAATTGTGCATTTGCGTTTTTTTGTGTAAATTGGTTAAGCCGTTTTAGAGTTATTAAATTTTTTCTAAAAATTAAAAAATGGCTTTAGCGTTCAAACAAGCGAACCAAGCTCAATAACTCGATATGTATGAATTCCTCTCATTAAGGCAATTTTTTTAAATGATATGTTTGGCTCTGATGAGCAGTTTTGGAGTTATTAACGACCCACCTCCCCTCTCCGATAGAATTTTTTTTTTAACTCTTACTTAGAGAATCCTTAAATTATACTTTGACGTATTTTTCATGGAAATGGGCTAAGCCTTTTAAGAGAATTTTTTTTTCTAAAAATGAAGAAATGGCAGAAGCATTCATCTCATCAACCCAAACGCAATAAAACGACATGAATGGCCTCCTCTTCATTGAGACGAACCTATTTTGAAAATAAACTGCTTGGCCGCGAAGAGCCATTTTGGAGTAATTAACGTTTTAAGGACCCCCCCCCCCCCAATCACCCCAACAGAATTTTTTTTCTTTTTTGAATCCGTATTATGGTGGTAGGCCTGTGCAAATGTACCATTCCGCCATCACAATTTAATTTTGTGACTGCGTTTGTTCTCGTCGTTTGTTTTGTTGCTTTTTTCACCGAGTGATCATGAAATTTGAGTTTTGTTACTTTTTTTTAATACAGGCTGTTCTATTAAAATATCTTGGACTATTATACAGGGGGTTTCAAAATTATGTACAATAAATTTAGTGACATATTCTTCAGGTCAAAAGAAGACGAAAATGTTTCTAGCACTTTGTCTGGAAACGATTTGTTTGCGAGTAATCCAATATCATACAGTAGGGAAGCACGGTAGTTAGCGGACGATATTTTAGCAGTTCCAGCGTTTCGACTCAACACTAGGTTGAGTGGTTTGTTCCATTTAAACCTACTTTAGGGTTGTTCCATTAGTTGTGTACGGTTGTTTCCATTACTGTAGTTTCACTACTGTACATCCACTAGGAATATCAATTTCAGAACGTTTGCGTGCTTTGACATACGCATTACGATTTACGTAAAAAAAAGTCATGTACACGTATTTCAGTGCAGAATACACTGACATGCACCTAATGTATGGTCTTGCGGACGGAAATGCTGTGGAAGCAAGAAGACTATACCAAGAACGCTTTCCGAATAGACGTTTGCCAAATAACCGAACATTTGTATCTGTCGACAGATATCTGAGGGAGCGTGGTTCCTTTGGCCGTCAAACAGGACAAGGGCGGCCTGTAGCACATTCTCCGGATGAGGAGGATGTGATAATTGACATCATACATGATGAACCACAGACAAGCACCCGTCGTATTTCTTCCATGGTACACATTCCGCACTCATCTGTTTGGCGCATTCTTCACCGTCAGCTTTTGCATCCATACCACCTGCAACTGGTTCAGGCACTGAACCCAACGGACTATCCACACCGACAACGATTTTGCCAATGGATACAACGTCGTCATGCTGCAGACCCTAGTTGTCTCAGCCAGATACTTTTCACGGACGAAGCAACCTTCACCCGGACAGGAATCGTAAATTCTCACAACCAGCACCATTGGGCAGATGCTAACCCGCATGTTACCAGAGCTCGAGCGCATCAAGAGCGTTTCTCCGTGAACATTTGGTGTGGAATTGTCGAAAATAACTTAATTGGCCCTTATGTGTTGCCGCCACGATTGAGTGGGCGAACGTATTCTGTTTCTGCAGAATGCATTGCCAGAATTACTGGAAGATGTTCCTCTTTTGATAAGATCTAACATGTGGTACATGCATGATGGCGCTCCAGCACATTTCAGCCATGTTGTGCGAGCACACCTTAATGCTGCATACACGAATTGGTGGATAGGTCGAGGTGGACCGGTAGCCTGGCCTGCAAGATCACCCGACCTTAATCCCTTGGATTTTTTTCTGTGGGGTCATGTGAAAACGATCGTCTACAGCAGAGAAGTTCCTAACATTATGGATCTGCGACAACGAATTGAAAATGCATGCCAAACCGTTCGTAATGCTGGCGACGAACTCTTCCATGACATCAGATGGTCGCTCATGCAACGAGCCGAAGCGTGCGTGCGAGCTGGTGGCGGGCACTTTGAACAATTCCTGTAATTTGGAGCCACGGGTTTAGTTGGCTGTATCGCGTAAATAAATCGTTTCCAGACAAAGTGCTATAGAACATTTTCGTCTTCCTTTGACCTGAAGAATATGTCACTAAATTTATTGTACATAATTTTGAAACACCCTGTATATAAGAAGAAGAAAATTATTTTTTTTTAATAGGAGATAAACATTTCAATATTTAAGGTTTTCAATTTTATTCAAGATTTTCGAGTACTTGTAACTAATTTTTATGCATATTTGTGGGCCTGTAACTTCTAAACCATTTTAATCCCCAAAACGAAACATAGCAGAATTTGTTGAGCACTAGAAGAAGTATCTTGGTAAAAAAAAATAAAATTGTTACCTGGTCCCTGTTAAGAAATATTTTAACATTTAAATCAGCTATAATGAAAATTTTCCCAACTTTGAGCTCAGATAAAAGAGCAACGGTGCCAAATCTAAATATTTTTTTTGCACAGGTAATAACTACCCTAGCCATAGTATTCACCAAAAAATTTACAAATTTTAATTCCATTTCCCAGTCATCTTAATATATCTTCAAAAATGAGAATTTCACTTGCGAATATTCCTGATGTCAAGGTGATTAAATCAAAGATCCAGGAAGATTTTCAAACATGTCTGTATATCTTCTGAAAGCTGGTGATGCCCTTTTTACGATAATGGAAACCAGAACTTTTTATCTTATACCGGAGTGAAATAGTAGTCACTTTTCTAAACCGCTGAAAACGCCTTCTTTTTGCCTGCCATGGCGAGAAACAATGCGTCTAGAACCAAGATACCTGAAGATAAAAATTAAATAAAAATTATTTTGTATGTACTTTTAAATGTCAGGGTTAACTATTGTATAAAAATAAAATCTGAAATGATCGCGCAACCATTAATTTCCAAAGTGGCCGATTTCTCGTGGAATGACCCAGTCGCCATGTGTTTGACTCCGTTAAGACATGGTCACTAAATGGAGGCCATTTAGTAACCTTACATCCCTTAACATCGCTAGCTCAGGTACTCCAATCACGTGATCACATGACTCCGAGCAAATAAGTGAACGCAGCCTCTGAAAATTATTGAGTAGTTTTCACCAGGGGCAGATTTACGTATAAGCTAAATAAGCTACAGCTTAGGGCCTCATAATCTTAGTTTAACATGGCTTCATACAGCTTAGGGCATCATCAAGTCTAATCCGCCCATGGTTATCACCAATATACAAATAGGCGAATAGTACAAACCTGGGGTGTATACAGGGTCGGGACACATTAATATGACCACCTGCTAGTATCCGGAATATACACCTTTGGTGGCAAGCACAGCAGCTAGTCGACGTGGCAGAGAGTCAATAAGCTCTCAGAAGGTGGTTGCAGGTATCTGGGACCATTCGGCGTTCAGTGCATCCCGTAATTCCATCACCGTGCATGGTAGAGGGTCCAGCTTGCGGACATGGCGATCGAGATGGTCCCACAAATGTTCAATGGGGTTGAGATCCGGAGAGTTTGGTGGCCATGGGAGTAGCTTGAATTCATCCTCATGCTCCTCGAACCAGTCGTGGACAATTTTGGCAGTATGGCAGGGAGCATTGTCCTGTTGAAAGGTGCCATCACCTTGAGGAAACACTGTCGACATGAAAGGGGGTACCTGGTCTGCGACGATCGTCAGGTAACGAACCGCATTCAGTGTACCCTCCAGGGGTATCAGTGGACTCAGACCATACCATGAAAACATCCCCAAACAGTCACACCTCCCCCACCAGCTTGTCTGCCAACGATGGTGTCGGGATGCCTGTTCTCAGGTGCTTCCCGGAGAATTCTCCATCGTCCGTCCACTCTGTTCACCAGAAACCGCGACTCCTCAGAGAAAGCAACCCTTTTCCACTCGGCCGAGATTCAATGGCGATAGTCCATGGCGAATTGGAGAAGTTTTCGGCGATGCACAGGCGTCAACATGAGTGCTGTTACCTTACGCCTGCTCCGGAACCCCAACCTCAAGACGCCTAGTGGCCCCACTGTTCATTTGCTGTGTCAGTTGCTCAACAGTGGCACGCCGATTGGTCTTGGCCAGGCGTCGTAACCGACGCTCGCCTCTAGCATCGATGGCCAGTGGTGCCCCACAGTTACCTCTTCGGTTGCTCGAAACTGGTGTTGCGGTACACCTTCACAACGGCAGCCCTAGAGCAGTTCACAAAGGTGGCCGTTTCTGAAATGCTGCCCCCCTTGGCCCGATAGCCAATGATCATCCCCTTTTGGAGGTCCGACAGGTCACTTGCTCTGCCCATGACGGCGACAATTGCTGTGTTAACGGATGCTACTACACGTCTGCTGTTGTCAGCTTTTAATGATTTTTCATCTGCATACCATGGAACGTTCCAACATGTTCGAGGAGAGGTGATCATATTAATGTGTCCCGACCCTGTATAAAAGGTGGAATAAAAGGTACAATAATGATAATAACGATGATCAGTTATGTAAGAAAATTAAAACGCACACCAGACGAGCAGCACCATCAACATTTAACAGAATATATGGACACAAAAACTACATTCCCATAGCTTGCTTGAGCTTTAAAGCAAATTCTACTCGCGAGAAAAATGCAGCTGCAGTTTGCAAGCTTTAAGGCTTGGACACATAGCTTGCGAGAAGTACGAGATTAAAGTTTAAAGAGATTATCGTCAAGCGTAAACAACACTCGTTTTACGCTTAACGTTTATTCTATTTGCAAGGATATTCAACATAGTCAGCACATAGCCAGCGAGAACAGAACGCGTAATGACTGATAAATATGGCTGGCAGTTCTGAGCTGCATCTGTTATTATTAAAAAGAAAAAGGTTATTATTAAGTTTGATATTCATATCGTCGTTGGAACATTGGAAATTTAAATTAAATTCCATTTAAACGATGGAAAATTAAAATTTATCCCATATAGCGTCCCGCTTTTCAATTTAGGAAATTAAAATTTCCTTTTTAAACATCTCTTCTCGTTTCTAAGCCTCCTTGAACGCCTTCCTCGCACTTCGAACATGGTGGCCGCCATGTTCATTTCTAACCCAGAATTTCTTGCGAGAACTCCTGCTAGAGTGTAAAGCATCAAACTGGATTTGATCGGAGCGAGAAACTGTTTTTCCGCTCTCGCCTTTGAAATTTTCGGTTCTCGCTTATACCAGCGAGGCGTTTACGATAGCGACAACGATAAAATTCTTTCCAATCTCGCTCGTATTTTTTTCGATTCTCGCAAGCTATGTGAACCTGCCTTTAAAGCAAAAGCTAGCGTTGAAGGTATCCCATAGCTAATGTGTCTCGCGAGGAATCGCAGGCGGGAATTCAAAAAACGCATCTCAATGCACGAAAACGTTTGTTACAGAGAAGGAATTAAATTTTGAGAAACTATTGATAATTAATCTTAAAAGTATTTTGTAAAAAGGAAAACATATTTCCAATTTATTTTTATTTTCTCTGACGCAACAATAAATGGAATAAATAAACCAAAACCAACATGAATTATAAATTAAATAAACTTAAGTAAAAAATAAAGTAAAATAATACACAAATTATTATAATACAATTAGTAAAATAACAAATATATATATAAATTCAATAAAAACATTAAATTAATTAATGAATTTAATGTATATGAATAAAATGAAATAAAATAAAAATAAAATAAAAAAAAAATATAATTAAATAGGAGTAGGAGTCATAATAATGTATAATTAATTAAAAAACAGGAACTCCATTTTAATTAAAAGAAATATAAATAAAAATAAATAATAAAAACAGTTGGGAGTTTAATTAATTAAAAATAAATATAAAATAACAAATTAATTATATAAAATAAATCAATCAAATGTAATAAAATGAATAAATAAATAAATAATAGAGTTAAATAAATAAATAAATAAATAAATAAAATGAAAGAAATAAATAATTAATAAAAAATTCTTAAACCATTGTATTATACTCAAAGAAGAAATAATAATAAACTGAAGATATTCCTAAAACAAATCATGAATACAAAGAAGAAAAAGGAAACAAATACAAATGGCGGAATTCCTTTTCACTTTTCTCCTTTGTATTCGCACTAAAAACGCGACCTCATGTAGGCACCCATTGCAGTCAACGAGATAGAATACATGCATTCTATCTCGTCGATTGCAGTGGGTGCGTTCGCGAAACGCCACTTTTTCCACTAGTGACTTTCCCGTGAATCGAGTGGAATTGGCGTGAATTCACGAAAAGCGAGAGAATCGCGAACACCTCAGTGAATGATGAAGTAATACTAGGCGGTCGCGCCTGGCTTGGCGATACCAAAGAATTCACTTTGAATTTTCGAACGCTATGAATTCACTGGTGGTGGTTTCGCAAACGACAAAGTGGGAAAAGTGGCTGTTTCACGAACGCACCCAATCATGAGGGAAAGGCGTGTACTGCGGATGTGCCTCGGTCATTTCCAAGCAGTAAGCTGTTTTAAAATCAAACTGATCTAGATATTCGCTTGAAGCGAAAAGCAGCTTGAAAATCCTAGCGCTTCACGCAATTAGCGCATATCAAGTATATAGTTTGGTGTTCAGAATAGCTTGAGCTTGAAAAATCACAGCAAAGCGCTCAAAGCTTCAAGCTTCACGCAAAAAGCGAGCTATGGGAAGGCACATTTAACAAAAGGTAGTTGAAAAACAGAATGCTTAAAGAGATAAAAAAAAAAACATCCATTCATCGTAAACAACAAATCAAATTATTTACACAAAATGGAAATACATTCTATAGGCAGTTAAATAAACAACAGAAAACACTCGTCAGTCAACATCAACAGCACTGCAATATTACTGGTCATCTCTTTAATCAGTCTCATTTGAACATAATAGGAAGGCGAATTGGATCAAAGAAGAGCAATCAGCATCCACATAACCATGCCCGCTACCGAACATGCCTTATACGAACTTAATATCAGAATAACAATAGCACAAGTCATTAAAAATACTCATAATTAGAAGGCTTCCGCTAAAGATACGATTCGTTCACCTGTAAGATGCTACAGACTTAAAAGAGAGCACTTATCCTGATTCATATCGTTTGGAACTCAGCCTTGTACGTGATTGGCCTACTATGTTCTCATCCACATATTTGTATATTTTACTCGTCCCAGGAAGCTGTTCCACAATTTGTTGGTTAATTAATTTGATGCTGTCATTTCTTAGAGCAAGTAATGCCCTCTCACATAACCAGTGAAAGTACTGACATTGTTGCCAATTTTTAACTTTGTTCAATGACTTTAAATACTCTTTTATTTAATTGGTCTGGATTTTGAGCCTATACTTCCGTTGACATCTTGTTCGATTTTCCCTTCAATCTCCAAGAGTTTGAAAAATCTTTGGTTGTGGGTATCCCATAGGATTATTCCTTTATATAAAAAAAAAATAGTAGTATTCCATACGATTATTCCTTCACATAAACTAGGCTTAAAGCTTGCTAGTATTACCGATAAAAAAGTAGACTATATAAATTCATTGATAGTAGTTATACTTTAGCAGTGCCCATTTTGCAATACAAAGGTTTGAATCAGTGCAATACAACGTGCATAAAATAATGAATCATTTGATAGTAAAATCGCCACTAGTTTGAATATTGATGAATAAAATTAGCTTGAGCTAATGCAAGAAAGGCCGTATTTTCTGCATAAATTTTTTAAAAACATCTTCTCTGTCGCTATAAAATAATTTTATATCCAAAAAATAAACATATGCTCTAATTAGCATATTTTTTGATTCAATGGAACGTATGCTTAAAAGGCACCAACTGACTTGTTTCACCCACTAAAAATTTGGCTAGCCATCACAATTAATTCAATAATAATTTATTTATTTTTTAAGTTAATGAGGACACACGATTAATTAATTAATATTTTATTGACTAAATGTTTATCTAAGGGGAATATTTGAAATGTGCTGATTTTTTATAATGTTTACCTTTTGGTGATTATCGTTATTTTTCAGTTCAAATGATCCAGCAATCTGCGAGGTTGTAGGGCAATGAGGCCATCAAACTGGTTTTCTCTTCTTCGTCCATCGGTTTCCCTTGCAAAGAACAACAGGAAGATCTCATTGAGTAGAGGGTAGACAGACTCTTTGCAAGCTAGCGTTTTATTGGCTTTCAGGAGGGGAGGATGCGTGAAAGTGATAACTTTTTATACTTCTTCCTGTCAAATGAAAAAAAAACAAAAAAAAAAACAACGCACAAATGAATACAAAAATAATAAAATGAAATACATGTACTAAAAAATTAATAATAATAATTTATTTTATTTTTTAATAATAATGTAACAACAACAGGGGAGGGGAAACCACCAGATAAAACGGAAGTCCAAACCCGATGTTGTCCCTCAACAGGCGAAAAGCCCAAAACGGGGTTACTGAATATACATTTAAAATAAAAAAATAAATGCAAGTAAAATAATAAAATTAATAAAATTATTAATATAATAAAACAGTAGCAATACAACAGCAATAATAATAAAATTAATTTTGAAGATATGATAAATTAGTAATATTAATAATACTAACTAAAAACTAGAAAGCAGAAAGGATAACTACCTTTTGTCCAGAAGAGAATTCGTCGAATTTAACTTTTAATTTGTAAAACGGATCAATATTCGATAAATTAGTTCTCCATTTTCTTAAAGATAACAGCCCCTTATTTTGCCTCTTGGACCTAGACTGGCGAACGACAAGATTGAAACGTAAGTCAGGAACACAAATGCTGCCTGAAATAATTCGGGAGAAGGTTTTGTACATAAAAATATGATAATTAACAGATAAGTCGAAAATGGAGGAATTATTATCCAACAATTTATCATGTGGAAATTTGAATTTTAAAAACTTATAAAAATTGTTTACTTTTTTTTGCAACAAGATAAAATTTTGCGTATTGCCTGAATACCAGATCCAGATGCCATACATAATTTTTGATAAAATCAAAGATTTAAAAAGGGTCAAAAAGGTAAGCGGGTCTTTAAAGAAATTCGACAACCTCTTACAGATACCAATTCTTTTACACACTTCTTTAGTCAAAAGAAAGAGAGGTTTGGAAAAGAATACCTAAATCTTTGACTAGAATACTAGAAGACAGAGGGGCAGAGTCAAGATGATAGTTAAAAACGAAGTTAACTGTTTTGCGTGAAAAAGTCATTATAGACGATTTTTTGGCGTTAAGAGTGAGACCGTTATTACAGGCCCAGCCGCTAACCTTATTAATTACATCTTGAAGCTCTTGACAGTCGGACCAGTTTTTTATACATTTGAATAATTTTAAATCGTCGGCGTACATAAGAAAATTGACAGACCTGGTATTAACATAATAGGCAATATCCGCCACGAAAACATTAAAAAGAACGGGTCCTAGAGGAGATCCCTGAGGGACACCACTCTTAATAAGACCTTTCCTAATGGAAAGATCCTTTCCAATAGAAAAAGACCTCCCGATAAATAGAGAACGGAACCAATTTAATAACGAGGAGGAACATCCAATTATTTTAAGTTTTTCCAATAACAATTTAATATTAACGTTATCGAATGCTTTGGAAAAGTCCAGATATATTACATCGACCTGGACTCTTGCATCCATATTCTTAGCAACAAGTGACGTGAAATCTACGAGATTAGAAACTGTAGACCTATTCTTCCTAAAGCCGTGCTGTTTTGGTGGAAGAAATCGATCTATGAAAACAGACAAAGACTTGGCAACAATATTTCTAGTAATTTCGCCGGGAACGACAACACAGTTATTGGCCGAAAATCAGAGGCTAAGATCGGAGATGTAGTCTTAGGAATAAGATGGAAATTAACACTCTTCCAAGCAGCTGGGTAAATACCTGAACTTAACGAAAGATTAAACAATTTACAAAAAGGACTAGAAAGGGCATCAATGCACCCCTTGTAAATATAAAATCTTTCATAGCCTCGGAGGAGTTAGAGTTACAGACAGACAGACAGACAGACACGTTTCCCCACACTGATAGCATAAAGCACCTTTCGGTACTTAATAATTGCTATTATCAGAAGGGAAATATGTTCCAAAAGTAAAATCTCCCAAAATCAAAAGATTACCATTAAAACACTCGAAGTTGTTCAGTAATTTATTGACTATAAATAATAATAATAATAATAATAATAATAATAATAATAATAATAATAA
>JAHWFO010061024.1:1814249-1826070 GCA_023313115.1 Rhysida immarginata | reverse complement strand
AATAATAATAATAATAATAATAATAATAATAATAATAATAATAATAATAATAATAATGAAAACAAAAAAATAATAAAGAAGAATAGAAGCTATAATATTCTAAATAAAACTATGGTGAATAAATATAATTTCTGTTTCTATGTTTCTTAACTGAAATAACTAAATCTATAGGGTGACAATAAATTATGGCAACAGAAATGGACGCATCATGCGCGAATATATTAAAGCGCCATCAAATAATTTTAATTCATTGCTATCACTCCATGTTCTTGGGCAAGTCGTCCGTGTTTCAACTTATTATGAGTTAATTGATGTGTGTTTTGAAATGTAAAGCAAACGCAGTGCAATTTTGGAGCTGTTTCGTCAAGGAAAGCTGCTCGATGTCGGCAGAGACGTCGTCTCCAAAGCGGTCAAAATGTTCAAATAGCTTGGCCATGAAGGCGACCGTCCAGGAAGAGGAAGAAAGCGTACCACCAACGCGTCCAGGAACCGTAAAATCACCAAAAAGCGAGTCCAGCGAAATCCGAGGGTCTCAATGAGACAAATCGCTCATGAGACCGGAATCAACCGCGAATGGGTGCGGAAAATGATAACAGAGGAACTCAAACTGAAGCCCCCTACAAGCTCCAAAAAGTCCAGCTCCTCACAGACGAAAACAAGCGCGTACGGCTCCACAGATGCCACCAACTCAAGCGTCGGGCCTCAGGTGAAAAATGGAAGCGCATCCTCTTCACAGACGAGAAGCTCTTCACTGTGGAGCAGGCACACAATCACCAAAACGACAGAGTGTGGTCAGCAGAGGCGCCTGGCACCTCTGCAGTCATCGCACATCGCCAAAATCCGCAGTTCGTGATGGTCTGGGGCGGAATTTGCACGAAGGATAGTTCACATAATTTGAAAAAAAATTAATTTCTGCTTTTGTCACATTTTATCCCTTTGCCCCCCTATGGCCCTCTGTAAAAAAATGCGATTTCTCGCAGTTTCTCCAGTATTTCCTGAGTAAAAATAATTCTAGATTAATGAAATTTCGTGCTGTAATGGCAATTAACGAGATCAACTGTCTGCTAAGTTTTTTTTTAATTATCTGGATCCGATTTTCATGTATTTTATGTTTTCCGGATTTTTACCGGACTTTTTTTTTTTTTTTTTTTTTGGTTTTCTCAAATTAACATACTAACTCGCATGATGAAAGCTTAGCTTTTACACTGCTCATAAAATTTGGATTTTGTTCTTTGATTTAAATTTTTTTCAAGTTTCTAGGACCATTTTTCGATTTACAGTGGTCGCCGCTTAATATAGCCACCTCGGGACCTTGCTTAAGTGGCCACATTAACCGGTGGCTGTTTTAAGCGAGGTTACCAAAAGTACTTATTTTTTTTTTATCCAACAAGTCGAGCATGTGTTTGTACTTACATAAGACAAGTTTGTTTGCTTAAATAATCATTTATACTCGTACAGCATCTTGTGAAAATAACATTTAAAGTATTGTCTAATGCTTGTTTGACAATCTGGACTTCTTAAAAAATCATGAACATTATTTTGAACTTTTAAAGAGTTATCCATGTTATCATAGCCACTCATTTGAAGAGCTGTTTGGATGATGCGCAGGCTTGCTCATAATTCTGCATTCGACGGTTTAATTAATTCCTCGACATCATCGCTGTTATTTTTTTAACAACTCCATTTGCTAGGATTTGGACAGTACTGTCCTCGAGCACTTCTATGATCCTATGGCGCATCTCATGCCTAAAGTAGGCGTTCATTGTCCTTATGATGCCCATATCAGATGGCTGCATTTTTGAAATTGTGTTGGATAGAAGCCGTATGATTTCTATGTGGGATAGGTCATCAGGAACATTGAATGAAAGCGGTTCAAAAGATCAACTTTTTAACTTGCTGATAAAGCACATCTTTTTCTTTTCTGGGCCATTTCTCTTCACCTAAGCTAACCGAACCTAAGCTAATATAACCTAACCAGTGCTGCCAACTCAAATTTCAGGAAACAATTTCGCTTAATTAACGTTCTAAATTCAAAGAAATTATAGTGCAAATTCAAAGAAATTATAGTGCAAATTCAAAGAAATTATAAAACAATTTATACACGCTGCTATATAAAAAAAAGAAAAAATCGGTCACTTACTCTTGCTGCGAACTACCTCTGAAAAAAGTGGCCACATTTAAGCGGAGTGTGGCCACATAAAGCGAAAATCTGTTACATAGTAAACAGTTAGAAAATTCCGGACCAAGCTAGAGTGGCCATAAAAAGCGGGTGGCCATATTAAAGGCGGATACATTAAGCGGCGACCACTGTATTATGAACTAGCTGATATGCCCGGCGCGTTGCTCGGGCTCTTTTTTGATGAAATTTGCAATTTCTGAATGTGAATATTCAGAAAAAAATAAACATTATTCTCCACCTTTATTCTCCGGCATTGGGTCAAACTCAGTCATCTATAGATAACATGAAGTTTATAGAGGCCTTCCGGTACATAACGGAAGAAAACAAGATTTCCCGACCGGTTTCGCCGTTTATTCCAGGCTTTATCAAGGGTACACATGAAAGGCTTTCAAGCCCCTTTATCAGTAACAATGATTACATAACATGAAGTCTATCTAAAAATATCTAATACATGATTAGTTATAAATACAGAAACATGTTGTTGATGCGTTGGCGCATCTGATTGGTAGCATAAGGTAACTAATATAAAAAATTACTATTATACAAGGAACTTTGAAATTAACATGAGTAACGTAGACAAAAAAATACTTAAACAAAATGATTGTGAATAATATTATACAAAAGAATCTATACATATAAAAGGCAATGTAAGTATCTTTGTCCGGTTTTAAAAGGCAACTTAGAAGTAAGCTATAAAGTTAAAATTTAACCCACAGTCGTGTTTCTTAAAACGTAGAAATTAATAATCTTTATTTCTATGAAGTAGAATTGGTTTATGTTTGTTTTCTTGCATGTGTGAACAATCAGCCCGTGGTGTTTGCCTCAACAATCGGCTGGTCGTGTTTACATGTTGTGTCAACAATGGTTAATGAAATTAATACATGCCGCAGCCGACGAAAAATGACAGGCCTCGGCCAACACCACCTCTACTCAAAGCCTGAGCAGGAAAATTTCATACATTGTTACATTATCATACCTAGTCATAATTTGGGGCTAATTATTGGTAGAAATGTGATTAAAGATGACTACGAGGCTAACGAGAAAGACAGGCTCCGGCACTGAAAAGTCACCTGACCAAGATAGGTCTATTAACAATGTATCTTTCATTGTTTCCGTCTTGTATTTTAACAATTAGTGTTTTTTCCTTTGTTGGAAAAAATGAAGGTTGGATTGTTAATAAACCTATCTTGGTCATATGACTTTTCAGTGCCGAAGCCTGTATTTCCAACACCGTCTCTACTCAAAGCCTGAGCGCGAAAACGTCAAACATTGTTACATCACCTACGGTAGATTATTGTTAATCATATTTCAACCAATCATAAGCCAGAAATTGTCCCTACCGTAGGTGATGTAACAATGTATGATTTTTCCATGAGCAGGCTTTCTCTCTATACTCTGTCCAACGAAAGAAAAACTGGGCGTGTCCAGTTAAATTTCCAATTTTTCTTTCGTTGAACAGAGTATAGGCGGTGATGGTATTTCTCCTTTACCTAGAAATGACTACTTATGACGTTTTAACAATGTATGGCTTTTCCGCGTTCAGGCTTTCTCTTTAGGTGGTGTTGCCCTGGCAGTGAAAAGTCACCTGAAATGTAATCTTCATTGTTTTCATTTTGGATTTTAGCAATCAGTATTTTTTTGTTTTTTTTAGAAACAATAAAGGTTACATTGTTGTTTCGACTAACAAGGGGACATTACGACCTTGGAATTTTAGTTTAATACGAGACTTTGTATAGTTGTAGTGTACCTTGGGATGTTAATATAAAACAAAATAGCCAGAAACTGTGAACACCAATATACAATATCGGAAAAAAAGGAAAACACAAATCCACAAAAAAAAATTTTTTTTAATGACTCAGATGTACATTTCGGAATTCATAATTCCTTCATCAGTGTCATTAAAAAAATTTTTTTGTGGATTTGTGTTTTCCTTTTATTCCGATATAAATATTAAGGCTCACTGATCAGCCAATTTTGAAAAAAAGACGGTTTAAAGTTTCGAGCACCATATATAAGGGAAAGTTTTCCTCTTTGATTATAAGTGATCCGATAGCTCAGACGGCAGCGTGGTTGCTACTCACAAATCAAATTATTAGGGTGTGGTGGCGGGTTCGAATCACAGTTGTAACAATTTTTTTTCTTTACCCAAATAATTATTCAATATATTATATTTACAAATTTATTTGTGACAACCAACTTTTTTTTCTAGCTTCAACAAAACGGTCATAAGTCGAGGAATCAATAATTGAATATTTATCAAACCTATTTCCGCCTTTTTTTACTTCTTTTTCCCACTGGGATAAATATTCCATCTTTCTCAAACGTCGACATCCTTTCTTTTTTAAAGTTTGCAAGGTCCACGTAGGATGTGCTTTGGCAATATTAATATCTTTTATTTTATAGTTCAAAGGAACGTACTCTATTTCTCTGCTCTTTTTCTTTTCTGGTTCATAATCGTCCGATGAAAGATCTTCAATTTCTTGACAAGATACTGGTTCACAATCTTCATTCACATGAATCAATGCCTCTTCATTTACAAATATTTTTTCATCCAGCATTTCTAATGTAAGTTCATAGAGTTGCTGTCCCATCATCATAGCTTCGTGAGAAATTATAGTTGACGATTCTGATGCAATCATATTATTTTCATGGAGCAATATTTCAAAATATACTACTGCATCCTTCAATCGCAATTTCGAAACATCGGCCTCGGTGGCTCAGCGGTTGCGTGATCGCCTCTGATGCCCGAGTTTGCGGGTTCGATCCCGGCCGAGGACGACGAGGATTTTTCAGGGGGAAATCCTGAGATCACGCACTTCCTTCGGAAGGGAAGTAAAGCCGTTGGTCCCGTGTAGTCGTTTGCCGGCTGCACGTTAAAGAACCCTTGCGAGGCAAAATTTGCGGCCCCTATAACGCCGTCCTGAAATGACCATGGCAGTTGAAAAGGACGTTAATACCAAACAAACCAAACCAAACCAATTTCGAAACTTCGCTGTTCATATATTCGTCAATTTTTTCTTCAATCCCCGAAGAGCCAGCAAATTCTCCGCTCTCCATTTTCACAGAAAAACGTTTTTATTAACTGTTTTATGATTAAAAAACCATTATTGTTTCACAATTAAAAACGGCTTTTTTTTAACGGCTTGGCTCATACTTGATGAGAGCCAGTGGCGCGAGAAAGTTCTAGAACATTCCAAACCTCTTCTCACGTGCCTCTCTGCGCTCTGCCTACCTTGTGCACTATATGATAAATATGTCAGGTAACCTTGAAATATTTTTTTTTAATAAAATAAAAAATAAAATAGTTATTGCTTTTAAAAAGTTGATTCTATACAAAATATTTTGCAGAAAATACTTTATTACTCCGTAGACATTTGTAACAATAAAAATAAGTAGAATAATTTTGAGAAAAGGAAAATTTTGTGAAAAAAATTGGTTGTCACAAATAAATTTGTAAATATAATATACTGAATAATTATTTGGGTAAAGAAAAAAAAATGTTACAACTGGGATTCGAACCCGCCACCTCACACTAATAATTTGATTTGTGAGTAGCCGTCTGAGGTATCGGATCACTTACAATCAAAGAGGAAAACTTTCCCATATATATGGTGCTCGAAATTTTAAACCGTCTTTTTTTCAAAATTGGCTGATCAGTGCGCCTTAATATTTAAGTATATTAACATCCTAAAGGTACACTACAACTATACGAAGTCTCGTATTAAACTAAAATTCCGAGGTCGTAATGTCCCCTTGTAAGAGGAAGAGGTGACTTTTCCGTGGCAGGGCAATACCACCTCTACCAACACCACCTCTACCAACACTTATAGGAGGTGTTGCCTCTACTCAAGCCTGAGCACGAAAATTTCATACATTGTTACACAATCAAACGGAGTCATGTTTAATCGTATTTCTGTCTTTTTCGTCAGGTACGATGCTTGCCTTAATGATTCACGTTTTAAGGGGGATAGTCATAAAAAGTAATAAATAAATAAAATAAAAAATCATTATTATTTCTTTTTTTATTAAAATCTTTGGAGAGATGTAGGAAATTATTCTAAAACAAATAAGAGAATACAACTTATATACTCTGTCCAAGAAAAGAAAAACTGGGCGTGTCGAGTTAATCCAGTTTCAATTGCTAAGCATTGTTAATTTTACTTAGCAACAATGTCTAACAATTGAAATCGGCAATTTAAATAGACACGTCCAGTTTTTCTTTCGTTGGAGGGAGTATAGGCGTGCAGCTGCTCAAGCTTTTCCTGAAAATGTGTGGGTAAATTTCCTCAATATACAACTGGAGAAAATTTATTTTTCATATTGTTTTTGCAATTTAGTAAATTCCTTTAGAGAAGTTATAGATAATGTTCACCTAAACGTATTATAAAATTCTAAAGATCTCAACTGATTGTGTGAGACGCCAATGCTTGCTGATAAAACTGATGCATGATTCCACGCTCTGTGTCTGAATACCACTCTATTGAAACGGTTACATGTTGATGAGAGATGCTGATGAGGCTGTAAACAAAGTTCCTTAACTCTCTCAATCCATCTATTAAGTGTTTTTTAATATAGACAGAAATAAATCAATACTCATAGCCTTCTTTGATATTTTGAAATGTTAAGGATGCAATGTCGAATTTTCCTGGGTGAACCCAATCGGGCACCAATTCCAGTGCGAGCATTTAAAAGAATTCTTTTCGTTTTTTTAATATACTTTATTAAGGCTTTTAATATACTTTATATTCAAATTTTGATATTGCAAAATTTCACCAAACAAACAGCCCGAGTGACGCCGGGCAAATCAGCTACTTAATGATAAAGGGGCTAGCCAGCCTTTCATTTGTACCTTTGATAAAGCCTTGATAAACGGCGAAACCGGTCTGGAAATCATCTGTTTTCTTCTGTTATGTACAGCAAGGCTCCATTAAGAAAGACAGTACAGTGAACTATATTTTTTATAAAATTATAGGTACCATTCCAAAACAAGCGAAGTCGAGTAGAACTGCTAAAGAGCCGGTAGTTGGGGAGGCCATCCATTGGGAGCGTTTTAAAAGAATTCTTATCGATTCTTCAATATGAATTTTTACTATATTAATTCAAGTTTTTTTCATGTGTTTATTTTTTTCTGTATATATACATTCATATATAGCAAGATTACATCAAAAAAGAGCCCGAGCAACGCCTATTTCAATCTTGGCAATATTTACTACTGATGCCAGGTATAAATACCTCGTTTCCAGTCCGTTTCTGATTGGTTGAACGAGTTTTATTCATTTACACATGCGCCAGTTTCCTTTTTCTTTCGTGCCGCGCACCATAGTTTATGTTAGCTTTATTCTGTTAGTGTTGATTATGGCATTAGTGTGTTATTGTATTTTAATTTAAATAAAATTTTTCAAGTTAATGTACCAAAAAACTGCTCCGAATTTCATTGTAATATAAAAAGAAGATAAAATAAAAATAAATCTATTGATAAAAACATCAATAAGTAAATAAAAAAAGTTTAAAAGGATAAATAAACAAAAAGAAACGAAAAAAACGAGCTTATTTGTGGATAAAGATTGATTACAGGCAATATGGCACAAGAAATGAAAGAGGAAACAGATTGGTGGAATTTGCAGAGTACGAACAGCTGTACGTCATGAATATCTTTTTCAAGACGAAACCTCAGGTAAATGGACTTGGAAAATAGATTATATTCCGGCAAATAGGTAGCACTTAATCCAAGACTGCACTGTTCTCAAGAATTTCAATGCAGTAAGTGGGTAAGATGCAAGCTTGTTCTAAACACGAGAACAGAAAGACGAAAACTTTTCAAGAACACAAATAAGATCATCAACATTGCACGTCTACAGGAACGCAGATCGGAATTCCAGCTAGCACTGCGAAATCGCTTTCAAATCTTACACAGCGGCATTCAGGAAGATGACATTACAGATATTAACAGGACACTAACTAAACGCTTAAAAGAAGCAGCGGAAGAAGTAGCTGGAGAACAAGGTTCCAAACCACAGACGAAAATCACAGAAGAAACGAGGAAATTAATGAAGAAACGAAGATAAATGAAGCCAAAAAGAGAAGATACAAAATTAGTAACAGAATATGCGGAATTTTGCAAGACAATACGGAAACGTCACAGATGATGTTCGGAAGTTCAATTGCAATTTGCTCAAGAAGATAACAAGAGTTTGAAAACTGCGAAGAGAAAGCTCTGCATCGGAAGCAGAGGAATATTTGCACTCAAGAGTGCAAATGGCCCAACCACGAAGAATGGAAGTGAAATCATCGACATTGTGGAGGATTTCTACAATAAACTACAAACGTAAGAAAAGCAGACCAACTGAAAGGAAAAGATGAAGTGTGACCGGTATGGAAAGCGAAGTTGATAAGGCTATTAAATCCATGAAGAAAGGTAAGTGCCCTGAAGAAGATGGAATTGACCTGATTAAGGAAGCAGGAGAAGAATTCAATACGTTACTGGCAGGGCTTTTCACTAAATGCCTTAAGATGTCATATGTACCAGATGATTGGAATAATGCAATGATGGTTCTGTTTTCCATTTACAGAAAAACATTCAAAACTATCACCTTATCAGCCTTTTATCAGTTGTTTATAAGATCTTCAGTAAAGTCCTGACAAACAGACTTGATTCAGCATTAGATTCGCCACAACCAAGAGAAGAAGCGGGCTTTCGAAGCGGATATAGCACGATCGACCACATTGAAGTTATAAGAGAACGCCACAACGAAAGTGAAGTACCACTTTGCTCCGCCTTCATCGACTTTGAGAAAGCTTTCGACTTAGTGTTTGCACTTGCTACAGTGAAAGCTCTGGTAAGAACGGGAATGTTAGGAAGTTATATTAGTATTCTCCAGAAAAAGTTTAGTAAAGAGACTGAAACCATTCGTTTGGACAAAGGAAAACCAAAGATCAAGCTTGGAAAGGGAGTAAGACAAGGAGACACCATCTCACAAAAACTCTTCATAGCAGTTTTAGAGGAAGTCTTCAAGGAACTGAACTGGACAAAGAAAGAACTTAAAATAAACGGTGAAGTCTTTAACCACCTTCGTTTTGCTGATGACATCGTTATCACCGGTAGTAGTCCTTCTGAATTGGAGGAAATGTTACAAGTCTAGCAGAGGCTAACCTGCGTGTAAGACTGAAACTGAACACACAGAAGACAAAAGTTATGTTCAATGCATTTTCTCCAAAACAGAAGATCATCGCGATTGAAGAAGTACAGAGCTAAAGACAAAGTAAATAACAACTCTTTAACCACAACAAAAATTAAGTAAAAAGAAAAATACAACCTAATCCTAGAAGCGCTTTTCGAGGGCGAAGCTCTCATCATTCAGCAGTGGAAAAGAAGGGAGTAACACACCAGATGATACAGAGCTACATTTACTTGGGACAAGAGATCACTAAGGATGGCAACATTCTGAGTGAAGTTAACAGACGAATTAGAACAGCATGGAGTGCTTCTGGCAAAAATAACATTATCTTGAAGAGCAGCATACCACTTAGCTTGAAACGAAAAGTTTTCAACCAGTGTGTTTTACCAACACTCACCTATGGAGCTGGAACATGGACTTTATCGAGCAGGACAACACAAGGATTGCAGACAACACAGAGAAGCATGGTAAGATGTATGATGGGAATTAAAAGAAGAGATCGAAAACGCAACAGCTGGATAAGAAGCCAAACGAAGGTGATTGACGTCATCGAACGGATCAAACATTCTAAATGGCAATGGGCTGGTCACATCGCTAGAAGACAAGACATGAGACGGACCACAGTCATTCTGCATTGGTATCCTCGAGACCTTAAACGCCCAACAGGACGACTCAATGCAAGGTGGCTCGATGAAATAAGGAAGGTGGCAGGCGTCAACTGGAAATCTAAAGCTTCAAACAGAGAAAAATGGAAACGCTTAGAGAAGACTTTCATCCAATAGTGGATCGCAAATGGTTGACTGTGATGATGACGTCAACATGACGTAGCGTTACCATATAGTGTATGGAATTAAGGTGACGTTAAATTCTATGAACACCGCTAAAAAGATTGAACTTATTCAATTGTTGACCCCCATCCTTATAGAGCTACGATTGGCGGATCCTTTCTTATAAGACAAAAACTTTTTTAAATTAATACCTAATAAAAATGTGGTGAAAAATGGTAAATCTCGTTAAAAATTGTTGGCCCTGAAAAGGGCCGTTTAAAAGGTTGCGGTAACTTTTTATTGAGGTGGAATGCGTACTCGGCAAATTTCTTTCTATAGTCTGAGTATGTGCTCCTGTATTCGGACCTAGAACAAAAGTTTAAAAATTTCAAAATGATTTAAAATGATTGAAAAAAAAGTCTCAAAGGTAAAAATGAATAAATGAATACGAGCGAATTGGAATGATTTACTGTCCAGTGATCACACCCATCTACTTGTAGACTAGAATAGCCTCTCCAACAATCTGTGATGATTTTGGACCCCGGTGAATAAATAAACTATATCCATATCATATTATGTAGGCACCGCTGCCAAAACTGTTTTAAACTAAGAACCCAAGTACTGCTGGAATATTATAAAATTTGCAAAAACTGTACCAGATATTTGAGTGTAATAAATTGTATATTTTTATTTATTATTAATTTATTAATGTAAAAAATTGTGTGAATAATACCAAATTTGGTAAGAAAGTACCAAGTTCGGCTGTCATGATGTAAATCTTATTGTGTATTGTGTGCCTTACAAGGTTTCTTTAAAAAGCAATTAGAATGCATGCACAGCATGCTTTCTGGCAACTCAGGAAGCGTCTACTTCTGGTGGTATTAGACAAATATCTGCTCGTTCTTCAATGTAATTTCGATCTTCAGTAATTCTCGAACTTCCTACCAGGGAAGAATTACTCAACCTATAATTCTTCCCTGTTCCTACTGTAATTACTATACAAAATTGATACGAAACAATCGCGTGAAGTGTGTTTATTTATTGAGTCGCGGAAATGGATGTTTCGAAACTGAAATTCTACCGTGAAGCTCTCGAGAGACTGAGGAAAAAATTACTTCGAGCGAGATCAAGCATTCCTGTAACTTGGTCACGACAATGCACCTTGTACCACAGGGCTGTCTGTCATGCATTTTCTGACCCCAAAAAAAATATCAACGGTACCTCAGGCTTCCTGCTCCCCTGATCTTGCGCCTGTGACTTTCTCCTCTTTCCCAAGTTGAAATTTACCCCAAAGGACGACATTTTGCCTTTGTTTCCACAAGGCCGTGACGGACCAACTGAAAGTGCACCTCACGACTTTCAGCACCATTGAGAAGTGGAAGCAACGTTTACGTCGCTATGTGGCCTCTCACAGAAGCTATTTTGAAGGTTATAAGGTTGATTTGTAAATAAGAATTAAATAAACCATTAAGGAATGACATAATCAAGTACCGAAAGGTTAAACTAAACCATTCGCAGAACCATAATTTAAACCATTCTATGTTAATATTGTAAGTTTCCAATGGAGCATAAAGATAACATTAAACCACATACCTTTGAACCAATCGCGACTGTCTTTAATTTAACGTTATATCCATAAATGACACATCATTACAAGTCGTTTGATATATTACATGCCATACTTTAGCATTGAAAGTTCC